>JAHHFK020000533.1:0-575000 GCA_024533555.2 Aedes koreicus
TTTGTTTATCTGATTTGTGGTATTAATGTTTGTCAGTTTTTATACGATGTATTTGTAATCCATATTCGTCTTGTTCGTTCTGTTCTGTCTAAACTCTCTATTTGTCGTACTTGGTTGTTCCATTTTCTGGGAATTCAACGGTAGACTCCGGGAGAGCATATCTGTTTTTAGTGCTAATGTCGGGGTTCAGTTATAGCTGTTCTGCTTCTTGATATGTCATTTTGTTAACCGTCATTGCAACATTTAGATGTTCCATTCTTATGAATTCGAAAAGGCAATCCTTACTTGTCTCGGTAAATGATCTCCGTCTACAGTTTCTACATTTACGTCTGTTTGGTGTTGTCCACATTTTATGCAGTTGCTTTACTTTTACAAGATAAGCTTTTATGCCCTAGTCTCCAACATTTTGTACATATTCTTACTGGATAAATGTAAACTTCTGGTTTAGGGTATGCTCTCCATATATTTGTATTGTCCTAGGTAGTTGTGGTCCGTCCACCGTAATTTTCACCGATCGTGTGTCAATTAGTCCTGATCGTTTGTTCCTCGGATCTTTACGTCTTTTTATTCTTTCAACTCGAATGATTTTCCTTTTCGGATATCGCGTTTTGAAAAATTTCTCGTTTCCCTAATTGGCGTTGGTATGTTGGTAATGATGCCTGTCGTTTCAAGTAACATTTGGAATGAATGCTCTGTAGTTGTTGTTGTTAATTGTTTGTGTTGCATTAAGTATGTTTTCCGTGTCTTGGTCTTTTGTAGGTTAGCTTGTATCTGTATTGTCCTGCCCGTTTGAGTTCTGTGAATTGGTCCAGTTTCGTTTGTATTTCATTTAAAAATTTACCCACTTCCATGGGTTCTAGGAGTTTTTCACCTTCTTTGATTGAGATTGGGTTCAATAAATACTATATTGTGTTGATCGTTGATAACCCAGTGTTGGTTGGGGTAGTTGGTGTTGTTTTCCTTGGTTCGTTTTTACTTGCAGTCGGTGTTCGTGAGTTGTTAGTTTTGGTCTTTGTGTTGGCTGTGGTCGATGTTTGATGTTGGTTAGCATTTACTTCAGTTTTTCTGTCGCGATTGTTTTTTCTTTTTAGAGTTGTTTGTTGTTTGCACCATTGTTTTCTGTGTTTTTGTCGCTACTTTTTTCTTGATTGTTGTTGTTCGTCTGTGTCAGGAGCTCCATTTTGTTTCGTCCGGAAAATTCATTATTTCTTCCAATTCATTGTTTGATTTGGGTAATGATGATTCCAGCCATTCCTTACCTTTGGCGGGTGGCAAGTTTAGACCCATCCTCTTCAGATTCCTCCCATACTTGATTTTACCCAAGCATGAATTCTTAACCTAACCTAACTCTGCAGATTACCTACCTTTTTCTCTTTTTTCACTATTTACACCTTAAGACTAGCAATAACCTACGAATAACGCTCTGTTTACAGATTTTTAGATTATGAAAACTGATATTTGATCGATTTTTTCGCACAAGATGGCTTGGTTCGTGTGGTCCACTTTGAACGACAGGTTGAGGAGGAATGTTATTGAGGGGGTTATTCCGAGAGTCGAAGTGACGTTTGTCACTTGGTGAAGTCAGAAAAGTCACCTGTAGTGACAAAACCCGATCAAATGGAGAGTCACGTCACTGTAAGTGACTTTTCTGACTTCACCAAGTGACAAAAGTCACTGCGACTATCGGAATAACCCTCATTATATAACCCAGATATTCCTACTGAATTGTGTCAAACTCTGATTTGTCTAACTACTTTGAGATCATCATTGAGGTTTTCGAAACAGTTGCCAAATTTTCGAGGTGTTCTTTGAGTGTTCATCAGTTACAATGATTACATCGTCAATATAAACGTAACAGCGTTTTTCTATGGTCGTCTTGAATGGGCGCCCACTGATGTGGCGGAGGTGTAGCTGACATCCCGCTAGCATGCCAAAATATCTTGTCTGCGTTCGTCTACGCCGCAAGACTGACTCGATATTTTGACATGTTATGTGATACTACGCTGCCATTTCATCAGTGGCAATCAACGAACTTATCGTGTATAGATCGATAGAGATGGTCTTGGCAATTCTCAAGTCGAATTAGCATACGAAAAAAATCGCCTTTGGCGCTAAAATTTACATAGTGAAAAAAAAAACGTCTTTTCTACATCTTCCTTCTTCATCCACCTCTGGTGAAATCCAGATGAAAGGTCAAAGATTGGTAAAATGTTTCTTTTTATTTATCATCATTTTTTGGGCTATAATCTTAACAGTTCCAGAGATCTTAGCTCGTTCTAAAAAACAATCGTTTAATAGTTTTTACATATCATTAAAATCATAGCTAAGTTTAGTGAGCCTCCATCTAAAAAATAATTACCAGAGCCCAAGTCGTAGAGATAGAAGAAGAGTATCATCTTTTGATCTTTTCGATCAGTTCCCTAGAATAAATGGAAAATTGTCCCTGTGATAACAAAAGTTTGCCTTATCACCCAGGCAATACTTACATGATTGCCGTTGTTCGGATCGGTAGCGCCGGTATGCTCTGTAGCACGGTTGATGCGCATCGGTCAGAAATTCTGAACGCATATCCCATTCAACAGATATCGATTCAGCAGGGAGCCGATGACTAAGTCCGTTAGTGGTCCATCCGCCGACATCATCTTGACGGCAGGTGATGTTGTATACCAGTTTCCAGAACCGCTGCAGGGGTATACTGAAAGCTGGACGTTGGCTTCCTGCAGTCTGTAAGTTAACAAAATAATGAAATGACATTAAAAAAAAAAAATCTCACCGCTACACATTGGCTTTATTCTGAAAAAAAGAAAAGTTGAAAATCTTTACGAGCTCGATGTTCACGATAACGTCGAATATCTTTAATACGGCATTCTTGAGGCTCTTCGGACAAATTTCTGAACAACTATTCGACGATTGTGTTTAAATGGATTAAAATTAAAAATTTAAATGGATGTTCTATAACGCCCGTTTGTCAAATAGATAATATTACAATTTTCAGCATATTTTTTTCTTCATTGATCGTCGTTTCCGAACTGCTGCACATGTCATTAGTGGATGCCTTTTCTCGGGCGATTCCGAGGCACTCGTCCGAGTTTTTCATTTCCATTCATAGATACAATGAATTGGTCCACGTGTAGCAAATAGTTGTAAATCAATTTCATTCATTTCCTTGCATGCGCCTAACTCTGAAAAATCTTCAGATCCAATTCACGTGAAAAATCACGTAACTGATTTATATTTGACAAATCGCCAAGGTTAAGTGACGGTTAGTAAGATTGAACTGCTCTACACGTGAGCCTCACTCGGCTCACTCATAATCCTGGTGAAATCAATCGTGTTTTCAAGTAAACGGTTTTAGTGAGGTTATGTTAGTGTCTTAGCAACATTGACGAATCGAGCGAATCGAGAGTTGTGATTTCACGTATGCAAAATAAAACAACATGGCATATACAAGCAGAAACTTTGTGTAGACGCCTCAAAAACACCGAATTCAGCTGCAGATTTCCTAAAATATTAGACGGTAAATTTATTATTTTATAATATTTACCAAACAATAAATGTAACGTATTATTATCACTTCGTTTGTACCAGCAGCTGAGAAACATATATATAGTTTACCGAAATCTTCTATTCTTTCACGTGAATCGGATATGATATCTTTTCAGAGTGTATATTAAGTTTTTCTGATCGAGTCACAGCGCAACTTTGTCATAAGCACCTATTTTTGTCATAAATCGAAACTTAAAATTTATCAAACTTTTCTATGCGCAACGAACAAGCTTTGCATTTGGTTCGATAGCTTGATTGAAAACATTATAAACCTAAATCATTATTTATCGAAAATAATCTTGAAAAAAGTTGTATGTGATGAGTGCGGTTTGTGTTTAGTATGTTGACATAAGTTTTCCATCCAGTCGTTATGCTGTTTTAGGTGATCAACAAAATATTGGACTGAAAAAAACAATAAACTGGGCTAAAACATATTCAATTCCCTGCTAAGCACTGAGTACTTTCCATCAGCCAAAGCAAACCACCAAAAATTGTACGATTGAAAACTATGCCCTAACGATGCAATTTTGCAATCATCTCGCCTGATGCTTCTAATTCGGTAAAAATAAGTCAGTCACTCGACAAAAGGCGCATTCCTCATACAGGATTGAGCTGCCGCACACCACACACGATCGATGCCAAACATGCATTGCTTTCCACTCACCATGATCTTGTTGAAGCCAATGTTCCTGGTGTAGGTTACGAGAACGCGCTCGTTCGGATCCACCACCGACTCCTCTAGGATGCAGACGGACTTGGCCTTGAAGAAGCGCTCGCCCCACTTCGGCACCCGGTTTGTTTTGGTCAGCAGCCGCTTGCTGTGAAGTTGTCCATTCTTGATCTCACGACAAACGGTGTCCTCCGAGAGTACGTGCATGCTGTAGCGTACGCAAGAAAAAAAAAAGCTTCGTTTTAGATAGGTGCTACGAGGTTTCACAACACACATAGCCAATCACATCACACATCTAACGACGAGACTTAATCAATAATTAACAATCCAATTCAAGTTACTATGCCGCTTTCTGTGAAGTTCACAGCAAATGTATGAGTTCGGATTACCATATTCTCATTCGCGTGCCTTGTTCACTTCTACAGTCGAAAATTATGTAATTTTGTCGGTCCACTTATAGAGTAACCTATATTTATTTACACCATGCAGCACGTCTCCCATTGCAAGTCCTAGTATAAGCAAATCGACCTTTGATCAGAACCTACCTGAACGGGTTCGGGTACCGGTTCCAAAAACACTGAGTCACCTGTTCCCAGGAGTAGTTGAACGTCGTGCTATTTTCGTAGTACTTGGCCATGTTGCAGCAGGAACCGAATCACACGGGACACGGGAATTTAGATTCTTTCTCACTGCTTCTCCCTGTACTGGTCGCCGAGCACTGATATGCGCGCACAGAAAATTTCGATTTCACTTTTCGTTTTGACGTATTGCGCTGTGCTGACGGCCGACAACTACTGATGCTTCATCGTCGCAGTGTCGCAGTCGGAAGATTATTGAATTTTCGGCCCGTCTGTATCCTTCTGCTGCTGTATGGGGGAGATTGCCAACACCATGAAGGAGATTCGAAGTTGAACAGCATTCACAAAAATAGTCACCAATATTACCTGAATGAGCTGATAAGATAAGCACGGATGAATTGAAATTTCGAACAGACAATTTAAAAAGCGCAAAAGCAATGAAACCAGCGAATTATTCACAGTTTTGATAAGACTTTTTCGGCTGATTGCACGAAACGACAGAGGAAAAAATCTGACACCGCACGGAAATCAAAACAACAACATGAGGAAACTTTCGAGAGCGTTCTGATGCAAGTGACAGATGGAATCCCGAGCAGAAAGTTATTCATTTTATGAAAGCTCAATGTGGTTGAGGTTAGCCTCTTCGGACCAGCGTTGCCAGGTGGATTTATACAATATCGGTATTGCTTATTAAGAAATATCGGTATTTATCGGTATAGAATAAAAATTAGATTTTTTTGAAGTGAAAGTTTAATTTTGATATAAGATTACAATATATTTTGGCGATCATTTTTCTTCTATTTTCAAATTTTATATGGACAAAGTTTGACGTAAACATAAAAAATAAAATAAAAAATACATTAGCCATTTTTTTATATTTACCATCTCGAGGTTGAGTATGTATACTTTGAATAAATATACATTTCGATATATATTTTTTAGAATACACACTTCTTAAGATGTTATTAAGATAACAAAAATCATGTATAGCGATAAGGTTTTTGAGCCAACTCCCGTTGTGCTAAGCACATCCCTTATTTTTTTAAAATAGATTTTAACACAAAAACGGATTAATTCTAGTGTATACCGCTTCCAATTTTATACACTTTTCCATACATACCACTGGATTTGTTAGACACGAAAAGCTAAGATATGATCGATTGTTCAACACTGCTTCTCGAGCGCATAGTGAATTTGATATTTTTGATTTTTTTTGCTTGATGGAACGAAAATAGGCGACTACGACGAAGTAGCGCTCTACCCTATCAATAAACAGATAATTTGTTTTGAAAATCCCATATTAAAAAGCATAAATGTATAAAGTATTGTTGCTTGTTACTATAGAACTGAAGAGTTTACCCAACAAAGAAACGAAAGCAGTAAATAAGCATATGTGCATTATTACTACTGAATTAAGACTTTTGTGGCTGAATAAAAAATCTGGCTGAAATATAAGCAATAACATTATTTCAAGTGTTTCATTTTGTTTGAATAACATGCTTATTAAAAGCTATTTTAGTATTTATATGTAACTAAATTTACACAGTTCAACAAAGAGTCGAATAAAAGTTTATAAATCCGTTTAAACATCGTTTATATAGCCTATTTATAGTTATGCTGTATAAATGATGCTATATTCATTGAATTCAGTTAATTCCTATGTTTTTGTTTATGAGTTTAATTTTTGGTACTGGTGAAAAAGTATTGACCTGTTTAGAAGAGTTGAAATTATAGTAATTGCTTGAAGCAAATAGCTCAAAGGCTACCCTTTACATTGCCCATCAGAATAGAAAACAGCGCAGTGTTTACAAATAACATCAGAAAATGGTATTCGCTCATTGCAACATCTGACAACGTCAAATCGACTGTCAAAAACTCGTGAACAATAGATCGTAAATGACAGATTACTGCTTGACATTTGCATATGACAGTTAATTGCTTTTTAATTGCAAAACGTTGCAATTAGTGGACTTGCAATGAAAAGACGTTTCAATTAACGAAATTGCAATAAGCGAATAGTCACTGTACGCACAGTGAACGCAGTTGCAGCCGCAGGGTTTTCCATTTGAAGAATGGCGAGGGCGAGGGGTAAGAAATCTAAAAAAACACGCTGATAAATCATAAACCAAATATAATGTTGAAATAACTTTCATTGAAAATCGGTATTTATCGGTATAAAAAGTTGGAAATCGGTATTTTCAGATCCCTTGTCGGTATATCGGTATGGAGAATAAAAATCGGTATAAATACCGATAAATCGGTATACCTGGCAACGCTGCTTCGGACTAGCGCACACGCACGGAGATTTGAGATTACACATTTTATGTATAAAAATCACTTTCGGCAGCTATACGAAGCTGTCAAAAAGATGGGTGATTTAAAAAAATACAATGTGAGTTAAAAGTACCATTCTTTAAACAGCTTAATGTAGTTTCCGAGGCTGATGTATTTCACTCTTATATGAAAATTTTTTGGTAAACATTTGAAATCCTTCAGAGTTTGTCAGAAAAACAAGTCTAAAGAACTAGAATATAAGAAGAATGATAAGTAATTTCCATTTAAAAATCAGTAATGGACCTTTCAGGCAGCTTCGAGTAGACCCCCTACCAAACATGGTGAAACACGTGGATAAAACACTAAAGGAGTGTAAAGCAGTACTAGGGGATGCAGCAGTCCGTCTTCGTGAACCAAACCCCATCCTTCCCCGAATTAAAGGCCTCCCAAAAGTCCACAAACCCGGAAACGAAATGAGGGAGATTGTTTCATCTGTAGGATCTCCAGCCCATAAGCTAGCAAAATGGCTAGTGAAAGAATTTCAAAGTATCTCCGAGCAATTCCCAACAAGCTCAGTTCGTAACTCTCAGGAATTCCTACAACATCTTCTTTCATCAGGTCATATAAATGAAAATGAAGTAATGGTATCTTTCGACGTCACCGCCCTTTTCCCTAGCGTACCGATCAAGGACGCGATTAACCTTCTAGAAGATTGGCTTTTAAAACATGGAGATGATACAGCATGGAAGCAAGAGGTGCGAATGTACCTTAAGCTCACCCGACTTTGCATGGAAGAGAACTACTTCACTTTCAGAGGTTCTTTCTATAAACAACTAAAAGGAGCCCCTATGGGAAACCCTCTATCCCCATTCCTCTGTGAACTGTTTATGGCAAATCTAGAAACCATCCTAAAAACGGAAGGATTACTTCCAACTCGTTGGTGGAGATACGTCGACGACATCTTCGCCGTAGTTAAACAAGAGGATCTACCCTTAATTCTTCAAGCAATCAACAATCTCCACAAAGACATCAAGTTCACTCATGAAATAGAAAAGGATGGAAAACTTGCATTCCTCGACCTTCTGGTAGTGAGAGAATCATTGTCATCATCGTCTTTAGAGTTTGAAATTTTCAGAAAACCCACAAACACCCAAAGAGTTATCCCTTACGCTTCAAACCACTCTTTCCAACATAAAATGGCCACTTTCCACCACATGATCCACCGAATGTTGACCCTTCCTCTCAATAAAACCGGAAAAGCCAAAGAATTAGCATATATCTTCGAAACTGCTAGACTCAATGGTTACGAAAAGAGGACAATTCAAGCTATCATCAAAAAAGGGAAAAACTTCTTCATAGGAAATCACAAACAACCCTTTCCGATTAACCTGAACCCCTGAAACGCGTGTCTGTCCCCTTCGATAAAGATATTACACAAAAGCTGAAAACTCGACTTAGAGAATTTAGCTTGGACTTAGTTTTCTCAAGCAGGCACAATCAATTGGCATCGTTGTTAGGCTCCACCAAAGATTCAGTAGATGTATTAAGCAGAGCAGGGGTATACAAAATTAAGTGTAAACACTGCAGCCAAATGTATGTAGGTCAAACAAAGAGAACCTTGGCAACAAGGTTCAAAGAGCATCTAGCGGAGGTAACTAAGGCTGTCAAACAGACTGACAAAGGAATTTCACATAACTTCAAATCGACAGTTGCAGAACACCTAAGACCGTAACTCACACCAATACACTATCAAATATTCTGTCAAAATAACATAGCGAATCAAAGCAAAAACAAAGATACTTGTACCAAAAGGTGCCAAAAGGTACTGAACAGCGCAAGAGTGCATGGCAAGGTGCAGACTGTAATGCTTTTATTCGGAACTAGGGGTTCTACAACAGTGAACCAATTTCAAATCGCTAGTTGCACATTGATTGTTGATATTATTTTGCGACTCGACGTAACGCACCCGGCGGATGTAACGTGATAACTTTCGGAACGACTTATGATGTTGTCGTTTTTTCCCTATCTGAAGTTAATAGACTTTAAATTGAATTTATTGAATAAATCGATTTGGAATTCAACTAAATGGAAATCTTTATTGATGTAAATCTAAGCCTTGCTTAACATTGCTGGTTCTACATATATGCTTCAAATATTATGGCTTGGTTCAAAAATAGGAATTGAAATTAATTTCCAAAACTTTCACATTGATTTTCTTGATGATAGCAATATGTTACTTACGACCTATTAAAAATTTGCTCAAGAAGTATACAATTCTTATACCGTTGCACCTCGCTTCGCTGTTTAATTTTATTATCAGCTCTAAAGTCGGGATTACAATTTCAAGCATGGATGCTAAGTGATAAACTGGACCCAGAATATTTCCGAAAGCTAGAAGAAAAGTGATTTTTCAAACTAGAAACACATTTTTATAATTGCGTAGAACATAAATGTTTTTGTTTTTTTCTCGATGTATTATTGTTTATAAAGAATATTGTTAAATACAATGTGCTAATTTATATCTTAATTTCTTAAGATTTTCCTGAAAAACTTTTGAAAATAGTATATAATCGACTTTCATTAGATGGGTACTTTTAACGCATCCAAAAAAATAATCTGCACGAGAAGAGGGGAAAAATAAACCAAAGAGCCCATTTTCACGCGCCATAAAATGGAGGTGGAAAGCAAAAAGACTACTGTCCTGCTCGACAGCTAATTGTATGCTGCGACATAATAAGTGAGAGGGGGAGGTTTTTTATTTTGGATGTGATTGTGTTAATTTAACTATTTCTATTTCTTTTTTGGGTTGATGTAACAACCACACTTTGGTTAGTTAGTGGAAGGGGAGTGGTTATGGTGTGGAGGGGGGGGGGTACCCACTGACTGGTTGGTTTGGGGGGGTGGGAGAGGGGGGGAGGAAGAAAACAGAAAAAAATAACTAAATAAACTGGGGGGGGTGGGGGGGGAAAGGAAGTTTTTTAGCGAGGGTGCGGAAAAAAAAGTGGTGGTTTGCGGGCTACATAATGCCACCCCTGATGTTTATTAATGTTCTATAGAAAAGATTGGGTGGAGATAAGTTTTAAAGTGGGGGGGGTTGGTTGGAATCAAAACTTATCATTTTTAAAAGCCGATACGCACCTGGTTTGCTTTTTTTTGGGAGGAATGAAGGGATAGGGGGAGAGAGTGTGTGTTTTGTTGTCGATGTGTCTTTTGGTGTTGGGTGATTGTAAGGGGAGGGGATTATGAAAAGGAGGAAAGGTAAGATGATGGTTGTGGTTGGTGTGATGAGAGGGGAGGTGGGGGGGGGGGGGGCGGTAGGAAGGAGGAAATTTGGGTTGGGGTGGGGGGCTCGAGTAACTACGTGTGGGGGGGGGGAGGATGACTTTTACTTTTTTTTTTTTGTTTGTATTTTTGTGAGTGGGGGGTGGGGATGCGGAAAATAAAGAAAAAGATTGAGGTTATATGGAAAGTGTATGTTTTTATGTGTTTTGTTTGTGTTTTTGGAAAAAAGTGGAAATGTTTAGCTTTTTGGTGAATTTTGAGAGGATGATTGGGGGTAGGGTTCACGGAAGTGGGTTGTTGGTGGGGGGGGGGGTAGGTTAGATATGATATGAATTTATACGTCTCTACCTTCGTGCGGTGTTGGGGGGGGGGGGTGGGGGTTGACTACAGGCGGGTGTGTGTGAATTAGAAATGGACCTGAAGGGGGGGTTTTTGGTGGGGGGTTAAGATTATATTCTTTTTTTTTTTTTTTTTGTTTGTTTGTTGTTTGGAAATTGGGTTTTTAATAATGTGTGGGTGGGCTTTGTTCAGACTACAGACTTGTAACATAATACAAGGGTGTTTTGAAAACTATCTACAAGGAAAATGTCATCAAGATAGCCTTGTATTATGTTACAACGCTGTAGTATGAACAAGGCATAATTCTGTTGAAGTTTGCCTTTTGTTTTGGTTTTTGACAATCGTGATATTTGATCGTTTAAAAATGTGTTCTTATTTCTTTTAAAAAGAAAAAAACCCAACAAAAATTTTTATTTTTATTTATAAAAAGCATCTTCTTCCGTTTTTCTCTTTTTTTTTTTTAGAAAAATAAAATTAAAATTTAAAAATTAAAAAATCTGCTTGATTATCTGATATAGCACCCCGAAATACGTACCCGACAACGAAAATTGTAACTGCAAAATGAACCAATGTATGATTAAAATGGTGTGCACATTTTTTTATTTGACAAAAAAAATCTGTCGAGGATCTAATTGGGTGAAAAATCTGTAATATGGTTAGTGAATAATAAGTTCGCTTCAGTTTGTTTTATTTGATTAACATGCATAAACCAAATGATTTTTTATACTTACGCCACGACGGTGGAATTATTCAAATTGGAAAATTGAGTTTTGTTTTGATTGAGTCCAAAGGGGAAGTGACGTCCCAACAAACATCGGTGTTGAAATAAAGCTTGTTCAAGCAAATTTGGAGAAGCTATTCATCTGTTTCTTCTAGAATTGCTGAATAGCTTCTCCAAATTTGTTTGAACAAGCTCTAATTCAACACCGATGTTTGTTGGGGTATGAGATTAAAAGATATCGCCCAGCTCTATAGCAGCTGGGTTGCCAACCACTGCTTGTTCGAATTATATCAAGTAAATGAGATGATATGAGCTAAATGTATGTAAATAACAATATTGATTATCGGCTCCGTGAACTGTAACACACATCTGAAATAAACGAACTAATTTAAAAAAAAATATTTGTGTAAAAAGTAATTTTTTGTAGTTAAAGTCGAGGCGCTGTCAACTTTCGTATCTTCGATTTATCGATCGATTTTAAAAAAAGACATTTTATATTTTTGTTTAAATATTTTATCTACATCGTTTGGTTGAGTGTTATTTTGCATAATAAACCCATCCACTTTGGAATTATCTAACTTTACCTTATTAGTAAGTTTATTGGTATTTTGATACGGAGGTATACATTATTTGAAGCTTGTTTTTATGGTTTAGTTGATAGATAGAGTTGATGGTTCTTGGTTAAAATACTCAGCAACCCCTTTTTTACGGTAAATTTCTCAAATATGATTTGTATTGTTGTGAAACTTGATTTTCGTTGTGATTTAATGGAAGTTGACCAATATTACCAAGGCTTTGACAGTAATTTTCATGGTGACAATAGCAGTAAAGATTATTGTTTTTTTTTATGTGGTAGATGGATGGATAAGAAAATTGCATTTATAAACCCCATTTCTTAAGTATGGGATCCAACATTTCCATAAGTAGGGACTCCATTTTACCCTCGGAAAGGACCTATACGCTGCCTATCTCCAGGCACATTGTGTTCCACCGCTTTATTTTTTTCTCAAGGAATACAACTTTAAAAATAAATAATACCTACCCTTTTTTTTTTTTTTTTTAATATTTCAACATAGCTTTAATTTAAGTCGTCAAGCTCCCATTCGGTGGCGTGGTTTGAAAACAAACTCAGATCTCTGACTTCGTTCATCAATATGAAAATTGACTTGTCAAGGATAAACCTATGGCTGTCATTTGAAAACAATTTCAGTGCACCCAAATACTAGAAGTTTGAAATTTAAAAAATATTTCAAATGTCTGTAAAAGTCTGCAACATAAATAAAATGTCAGCTAAATGTCGTCATCGTTAAAAAAGTCTGTAACAAAAATGAAAAGTCTGCAAATTTACAGACATGTCTGTAAATATGGCATCCCTGAAGTAAACATCCATTTTGACGTACAGAAGTTGTTCCCAATTATGGGTAAAACGGTTTTACCCACCTTGGGTTAGTGCTCTTATTTCCAAGGTGGGTGAAAAACTAGAAGGGACAACCCAATGGGGTTGTACGCAAAAATGACGTAGGACTACGTTCACGCCCGTTTCATTTTACTCAATTTTTTATTACAATTGTATACTATCTCTTTTTCTCTCACGGAAATGTTACTCAATTTTCGTAAAACGTGGATCTACTCATAAATTGAGTAGATCCACTTTTTAACGAAAATTGAGTAACATTACCGTGAGAGAAAAAGAGATAGTATACAATTGTAATCAAAAATTGAGTAAAATGAAACGGTAGTGTACTATGTTCAACTAGGAAGTACAATATGTGTCACATGGTCAGTCAACGGTGGTGCAGTTCAACTCGAAGTAACTCCTAATATTTCGTTTGTTGGTTGTCCATCGTGCTTGTCCACTTACTCCGGGACGCGACGTTTAAAGCTATGCCATGTTAGTCCCGGTGCGTGGTAATGTAAATTTGGAAGAGCGCAAGAGAAACTGCAAATAAACTAACTCTTTAGATAGGCAAATTAATTTGTTCGTCCTGAAAAGGACGGATTTTAGTTGACGGGGAGAACATGGTTCCAATTGAACTTAGGTTTTTCACTCGGTCTTCTTGTACAACAGGACAGCCTGAAAAGTAAAACACTCTGTGAAATTTTCACACCGGAGAAAAGTTTTATCAGCTCTTCGTCGTTGCGGATGGCCAGCTGCATGTGACGTGGGATGATTCTGGTCTACTTGTCATGGGTGGCGTTTCCTGCCAACTCGAGCACTCCAGCGGCCAGGTATTCCATCACCGCAGCGAAGTAGATGGGGGCTCCAGCACCAACGCACTCGGTGTAGTGCCCTTCCAGAGCAGACGATGAATGCGACCGAGTGGGAGCTGCAATCCAACTGCAAACTTGTCACGGCCAGACATGTTACCTTGCAATAGAGTCGGTCGATGGTCGACTTGGCGATACGTAGCCGAGCGCTGACTCAACATCTTCGAGATCGCTGAATGACAGAAGGAAAATTCCAACGTGTCCCCCTTAAATATCTTTTCCTGATGCATAGGAGACGTTCCTTACTTAAATATGAAGTCTGTGCTAGGAAAGTACTGTGTATTTGGTAAATTTACTCTTAAAAATCGGCTTTATAAGACATCACCATATATTTGCGTTAATTTCAATAGTGGAATGTTAAAAAGCAATAGATTTAAATATTGGAATCGAAGCGTAAAAAAAGTCTCGAACGATTGGTGCAAACATTTTGAAAATCAATCATGGAATGTCTTAGTTATTAACGTTCAAAACCTATATATTTTTCGTGACGCTCCAAATTTTCGCAATTCGAACGTGTACCCCAGTATTGAAAACACAGACGTAGTCCTACGTCAAAAACACCCATTTTTGTGTACTTTGATTCCCCGGGGCAGTCAGGGTTGCCGAATAAGGCTTGCTTCATTTAGAATTGGAACAAACTTTTGCTCATATTGTGGCGCTCCTGGTGGACGGATTTGGAAGTTCTTGGCGCCCACGTGTCGGGAATTTTGTCAGCTTCACGTATGTATTTTTGACATTCCGCAAATCGACTGTACTTTGTAAACCATCAACTTGGAAGCCGAAAGAAGGGAAAAAATTGTGCACAGTTATTTGGAAAATCCATTGTGGTCTGCATCTAGGCTAGCTAAACAGCTGAAATTGCCCAGATATACCGTATGGCGCGTTATCAAACGGTATAAGGAAACATTGACGACGATTCGGAAGCCTCAAGCCAATCATCGGAGTGGAACTGTCGACCGGAAACTGCGTGGTAAGATTTTGAGAGGAATCCCAATCTGTCGGACCGTGATTTGGCCAGAAAATTCGGTGCTGCCCATAGTACCGTGAGGAGAACTCGACTCCGGGAAGGAATCAAGTCGTATCGAGCTAGCAAACAGCCAAATCGGACCATAAAACAGAATAGTGTGGCCAAAATCCGTGCTCGGAAGCTATACGACCAGGTGCTGACCAAGTTCGACGGGTGTCTTCTGATGGACGATGAAACCTATGTCAAGGCTGACTTCGGGCAAATCCCAGATCAAAAAATTTACTTGGCAACGGCTCGGGGGGATGTTCCAGCCAAATTTAAATTTGTTTTTGCCGACAAATTTGCACGAAAATTCATGATTTGGCAGGGCATTTGCAGCTGTGGCAACAAAACGAAAGTTTTCGTTACAAATAAGACAATGACGTCGGAACTATACCAAAAAGAGTGTCTCCAAAAACGAATTTTGCCGTTCATTCGATCCCACGACCATCCCGTAGTGTTTTGGCCAGATTTGGCAAGCTGTCATTACTGCAAAGTCGTTCAAGAATGGTATGCAGAGAAAGGGGTCCAGGTTGTTCTGAAAAACCTTAACCCACCCAACTGCCCCCAGTTCCGCCCCATTGAGAAATACTGGGCAATCATGAAGAAGAGACTCAAGGCAAAGGGAAAGGTTATCAAAGACATCAATCAGATGAAGACCTGGTGGAATAAGATAGCTAAAACTATGGACGAAGAAGGTGTGCGCCGCCTAATGAGCCGTGTTACAGGAAAAATTCTAGAATTCCTTCGAAACCGTGACGAATAATTTTATCCGTATTTTTTCTTAAAAGTATGAAGAAAACGCTACATTTGTAAAAAAAAGATCTTGAATTCAATAATAAATAACTGAAATACAGGCAATTGTTTTTGTTCCAATTCTATCTGAAGCAAGCTTTACTCAACCATATTTTATTTAAATTTATTTAATTTTTATTTAAATACGTGCGGATTATTTGTGTGCACTCAACAAACTAGTGAAGCAGCCCGGGTAATCAAAAAGTGCATTGTGTTATAGACTATTGCACGGAAAAGGCTAACCTCACTTTTCACCATGAGAGTATAAGAGATCCCAAGTAACACCATTTGTCATATTAATGTTAATAATACACCTTTTAGACCAAGCTCATGTTTTTTTTTTCTAACGTCAGTAACTCAATTTCATACACGCATATAACCGAAAAAGCGCAATAAATGTGGATTTTTGAACATCTTTTAGGCCATACCAGATGTTTTGCAGAACATCCATAAGACAAATATTATGTTCTATGGATGCTTCCAACAGCATGCTTATAACATAATGATATTTTTTGTCAAAGCAAGCACGATATGAACAAAGTAAAAAAAATATATAAACAAGATTTTTCAATGACGAAACGATATCGTAGCTAATGGTATTTTACGCGTTGAAGATGATTGTTTATAACTTTTTCAAATGGGAAATTAAGAGTGCTTTACGCATGGAAGTTGTATCCAAATTGTGTATGAGGCTCAAGGTTAGCTGTGCAACTTTCCGTTTTACCTTCCCTAATTTCATGCGCCATTGATTGGATTGAAAAACATAGAAGGTACCCCGAATAAATTATTGAATTTTAGTGAGATTTCTTTATGGAATCCACAAAAATCAACATTGCGATTTTCCAAGTCTACAGTCCTACAGTACAAGTCTACAGTACGGGTCAAAAACTTAGTAACACATTTGATTTTCAAATGTTCGTTTTTTCTTTTCTGCGTTTTTTGTTGTGAAATTGAACAGAGTAATGTCAGTATGAAGGAAAATACAAATACAATTTTTCTTTTATGTTGTTCTACAGCTATAGCTACAGCTACATCTCAAAAGACAAACATCTCCCCCACAAATTAAGCGTAACAATTAATAAAAAAAAT
The DNA here is from genome assembly GCA_024533555.2 of Aedes koreicus. Lineage (NCBI taxonomy): Eukaryota > Metazoa > Arthropoda > Insecta > Diptera > Culicidae > Aedes > Aedes koreicus. The sequence continues at coordinate 16,569 of JAHHFK020000533.1, forward strand.
ACTAAACAACCTCCCAAACTGTTGCTTTATGTTACATTTGAATAAACCCCTATGCATAATTTGGCTTCTATTTGAATCAGTGAGGGGCATCACAATCTTACATTTAAGTAGTGCTTTTTTATTCCAGTATTTAAAATAAACATATTTTCAGCCGTCACTGTATTGGATTCACAATCTATTCTGAATAATTTCACTATTGGATGAGGATGTTAAAAACATGTTTAAAATTCATCTTGAATGCAACTTATCAACATATTTACAAACAACTAGCATACACGCTATTTCCAAACAACCAAAAATTAAGTACGTTTGACTCAAATCAGTCAAAAGTATGGCTACTCAAAAGTGAGTAAAGATAGTTCGTAGAGGTAAGATGACAAACAGTCACCGATGTTTTCAAGAAGTAAAATTTAAGTTGATCGAACCAAAATAGAACAAAAATGTGTTCGCTGTTCTGGTGCCACGTTTGAACCGAATACATGTGGAAAAACATCCTCAAAACTTTTTCCAGACTAGACATGTTTTGTATTTCATCCTCACGATTTTTTTACAACAAACTTCTTATATTTTTGCCAAAGAAGATGTTTCTGGTGTTACTTGGGAGCAACAACCGTCGTATTCTCCATCGTTTTTTCTCACACACGAATCTCTGAACACAAGGGCGCCAGAATCTGCCAAATCTGAGGTGTTACGTCACTGTGATTTGGACCATATTATCGACGATGATGTTCACTGAATAAAAGGGAAAGGATAACATCTACATGTAAAGGGTGATACGGTCAAAATTTGGTCAAGGGAAAACGCGTGTAAATCGGTGAAATCGTTTATTTAAAAAATCAAATTAAATTTCTTTTTCAAGTTCAATTAGTATAAAATTCAGGAAAAATATTCAGTTAGGCTTCCGCTTTTCCAAATCCGAATTGCCGGGCCTTACGCTTGACCCCTGCCATCAGATTTTGTACAGCCACCTTGTCCACCTTCTTCGCCGCAGAAAGCCAGTTTGCCTTGAACTGCTGCTCGTCCTTAGCAGTTTTTTTGGTCTTCTTTAGGTTCCGCTTGACAATAGCCCAGTATTTCTCAATTGGGCGGAGCTCTGGCGTGTTGGGAGGGTTCTTGTCCTTGGGAACCACCTGCACGTTGTTGGCGGCGTACCACTCCATGGCCTTTTTACCATAATGGCAAGATGCCAAATCCGGACAAAACAGTACGGAACAACCGTGTTTCTTCAGGAAAGGCAGCAGACGTTTATTCAAACACTCTTTCACGTAAATTTCTTGGTTGACAGTCCCGGAAGCTATGAAAATGCTGCTTTTCAAGCCACAGGTACAGATGGCTTGCCAAACCAGATATTTCTTTGCGAACTTTGACAGATTCGTGTGCTTGAAAATATCTGCTACCTTTTCCCTTCCTTTTGCCGTATAAAACTCCTGTCCCGGAAGCTGCTTGTAGTCGGCTTTGACGTAGGTTTCGTCGTCCATTACCACGCAGTCAAACTTCGTCAGCATCGTCGTGTACAGCCTCCGGGATTGCGCTTTGGCCGTCGTATTTTGATTATCATCGCGATTTGGAGTCACTACCTTCTTGTAAGTCGATAGTCCGGCTCGTTTTTTGGCTCGATGCACGGTTGTAGACGATACACCCGGCTTATTTGCGGCATCTCGGAGAGATAGGTTAGGGTTTCGCTTGAAACTACCGGCAACTCTCTTTGTCGTCTCAGCGGCTTCCGGTTTTCGATTTCCCCCCGATCCAGACTTCCTGGCTGTCGACAAACGTTCCCCAAACACTTTAATTACATTTGTAACGGTTGATTTTACAACTTTTAGCGATTTTGCCAACTTTGCGTGCGAGTAGCTCGGATTTTCGCGATGCGCGAGCAAAATTTTGATACGCTGCTCTTCTTGCTTGGACGGCATTTTGACAACTGAAGAGTGAATTCCAAAATCAAAATAGGAGCAACATTCTACACACACACACCTTCAAAATGAGGGGTGTTCAGGTTTTTTAAATGCAAAATTGAAAGAAATACGTCAAGTTGATATTGACCAAATTTTGAACGTATCGCCCTTTACATATGTTTCCGACACATGAATTTTTGCAACGCGATAAACAAATGATACACTCAGGTGAATAAACTTAAGAATGTCTTAAGGTTCAACCACAGAGAACAGACATCCAAGCTGGAATGGCCTCCGTGTGTAAATTTTTGTAACTGCGATTTCAAAATTCTGGATCAACAATAAAAAAGAGCCTTCAACATTTGTAAACAAACAGGTTTGAGTCCTTTTTCTCGCAAGCTGTTGGCTACACACGAAAACCTACAGAATAATCTTGTAGGGGAAACTTTCCCCTATATGATGATGGTATTGGTTTGCGTGGGTGGCCTACGCTTTGCGAGGAAATAGGCTCAGAAGTGTTTGCTTACAAATGTTGATAGGCCCTTTTCTATTGTTAATCCAGAATTACAGCTCGTTTCCGTTAGTTTTGGTAAATCGTATGTTGATGGCGCCACCTGTGCGCCTCGAGATTTTATGTAGTCGTGTACTGTCTGTCAGTTTAGTTTGGTGAAACCTAGACTAGGCAGCGCTGATGTTCCAACGGTTTGCTTTTAAAAATTTACACAGTAAATTGGGATAAAATTTTTCGAGTCTGGATGTCTGTTCTCTGTGGTTCATCTTATGAACGATGCTTTGGAATTGCATAAGGCTGACTTAGAGCATCCGTACCGGTGCGCGACTAAACTATATCTGATCGCCCTCACCATCACTTCAAACCGCAATCAGAAGTGCTTCAAAGTGCACCAGAAGATCCAATTTTCTGAAAAATTCCTTGATATCAGTTTTGATACTGATTGAATTGTCAGGTATCATGACTACTTTTGATTTTTTAAGTAAAAGTTTTATTTGACTGTTTTGGATAAATCGTAGAACTTTCTCGGTTCGGTGTGTGTGTGTGTGTGTGTGTGTGTGTGTGTGTGTGTGTGTGTGTGTGTGTGTGTGTGTGTGTGTGTGGTTGTGTGTGTGTGTGTGTGTGTGTGTGTGTGTGTGTTTGTGTGTGTATTATCCCTTCTCTTTTTGCTTTCCACAAATGTTCATTCAAATCTTCTCGTAAAGCTATGTCCATTTAGAATCCGGAATAATAAAATCATCTGTATCTCGGTAACGGATTGACGTACAAATAAATTTGATACAGCAAAACAAAGCTAATTCACTGTACTTTAAAAAAAAAATATCAATACGAATCATTTCTCTTCGTTTCTAATGAAAATTCATACTTTCTTCTTTATTCCTCCCTTCAAACGCTGCAAACCTCCGAAGTCAACTTCCTTGGCACTTTGTTCCACATTTTGGTCATCTTAGTCACGTTCCGAGCAGTTTTTCCACTTTTCTTAAGCTTCCGCTTCATTATTGCCAAAATCTCTCGATGGGCTGGAACTGCGGACAGTTGGGTAATTGAATTGTTTCATGCTGAATACTTTTGAAACGTCTGCCGGGTCAGCTAGTTCATTCATACATTTCCATACAGATTTAGTTGTCTTAAGCCCTCAGCATCAAATCCTCTTTGTGTTGCCTATTGACAATGACTTTTTGAGAATATGTTCGCTTATACCGAGCTAATCCTGAAAGCCGTGTAAAAAACCGTGTTATTTTCGTAAACCGTGTTAAAAAAGCGATGTAAAAAAAACTTGTAAGAATTATCTTATCACTTGATCATTTTCAACTAGTTTTTGACCGTTTCACCCTTTATCTTTAACAGATTTGCTTGATTTTTTCCTAGAAAAACTAAAGATATCCATTTCAAGATGACGATTACTTAGAATATTTGGCAATATTTTCCAGTTGCCCAACACTTCATTTTCATAGTCCCCTTGACTTGGTATTCTCCCCGAACATTGCCAACTCACGTCTCACGTGAAGTTTTACCTTCCCACTCACACACTCATAGATGGAAAAAAAAGCATGGCCATGACTCATTACGGTGTCCTATCCTCACCCACTTCAAAGCCCGCAGTGCTTTAGAAAGCTTTCCACTCTGTACGTGCCTCGACCAAGGGGTGGTTGGGTGGAAAAGCTCCGTCCCAAACAGTATCCCTTCTGCTGTCGGTAGAGATGTGAAGTGAAAGTGCACTGTCTCTCGCGGTTCAGTCAGTGGTGTTCATCCGACGACGTCAGTTCGATAGCGCCGAGTCTCCTCTGGTTACTATTGTGCCGTGGTCGCAACTGACGACGTCCTGCCTGCTATACCGTGTTGGCCGTGGGCTGAGCTTATCGCCAGAAAGTTTTGTTCTAGAGGACTTCGTGATTGTGTGAAGGTGAAGATTGCATTGTTTTTCGATTGGGAAGTGACGAAATTAGCTGGATTTTCGAATTGACGTCTTTGACACTGTCACGAGAAGGTTGCAGGATCGCGAGAGAGAGCGTGTGAGCAGTGGAACTCAGCTTGTTGGCTTGTGTGGGTATACAGGAATGAATGCGACTGTGTGTATGGGAGCATGAGAGAAGAATAGCAGGATGAGCAACTGGGTGCTCTCGAGGTGAGAACTCAAGGAGAAAGGACGAATTTTTCAGCAGGAGCAAAGCTGTCTCCGCGTTGCGGATTGCAGTTCAAACGAGCCACGAACGAGAACGGGCCGGGCTAAAAACGTTCTTACGCCATACAAGAAATCTATTTTTTTTTGTGGTGAACAAGGAGACAGTTAGTGGAGAAGAAAAAAAAACAAGAGGAAGTGAACAAGAAGAAGCCTAGAGTTGAACTGTTCCAAAAACCCGTTTTTTCCGACGAGAAAAAAAGGAGCTGAGCTATTTTCCAACTTTTCCGGGAGGACAGAAAATCTTGGTTCCGATTTTCCACGGTGAAAAAAGTGTGTGTGTGCGCGATTTGTGAATCGAGAAGTAAAAGAAGAAAACGTGTGTGTGTCTAAGGAACAGGAACAACCCCCTGATCAACCGTCGAGAAAATTGACTCGGATATCCAGCTAGTATTCAATATAGAAATAAAAGCCGTGCGTGTCGTGAGAAAAAAAAGCTGCTTTTCGATTTTTCCTTCATTTTCCACCACAAAAATCGCCAGGGGTGGCGATTTTCCTGTGCCTTTTCTCCAGCTTGCCACAACCTAGAAAGGATATTTTCTTGCTGCTGCTGCTATTTGCTTCTTTTACCAGTTGTTTCAGTGGTCGAAATATTCGACCCCCAGAGGAAGAATTTCCGGATTTCCCGTGCTGCCTGTGCTTTTTTTCAGTTCTCGAGAAAAAACCCATCATTGTGGAATCTGTTTAAGTTGATTTTCCCTTTGGTTGCCTGCTTTGTGAACGACGAGCGAGGATGACAGCGGTCGAGAGGGAAAGGGCCTCTGCTTTTATATAATTTCACAAAGGAACGCGCGCAGAGGAGAAGAACGGCGGCGGAAATGGCAACCAGGAGGCACCCAGGATATCCCTGGAAGTATGCTTTTGTTTCAGCTGCTGCTTGACAGAAAAATTGCATCAAAAATTGTGAAGAAAAAATCGAAGTTATGCCATGCCAGTTGGAAGATATGTTTAGTTTTTCTTTTCTTTTTTTTTTTCATAAGTTGCCAAACTTTTTAATTTTCCTCAATCTAGTTTTTTGCCGACTTATGGTTTGCGTTTCCTTCCAGTTTGTAGATATGCAATGCTTATTTATGATAAAGAAAATAGCATAATTCGCAATGTGTTTAGAAATTTTGTAAAAGCATAAGAAGAGTGTACAGCGGAGAAAAATAACGAGAAATCCACAGTTCGAAAATCGATTTCGGAAACACACACCAGTGTTCGTCGAGAAAAAGTGCGTCGCTTTCGGTTGGAAGACGAAGTAGAATAAGCAGAAGCAGATAAAGAAGAAGCAAACGAAGAGAAGGAAAATTGGTCCAATTTTTTCCGAGTGTGCTTGTTCTTTTGCCGGAAAGTGGTAAATTTGCAAAGAGCGAAAAGTTGAAAAGTTCTGGATACACTGCGTGTGTGTTGACCCGCCCCTATTAGAAAACCTTCATGCGATAGTGAGGAAGAAAAAATTTATAACAAGAACAGACTTCTAGTCCAGATTTTTCTTCATTTGTCATCGGAGTATTCATCAGGAGCCCAACAACGGTAATGTGTCCTCAAAGTTATTGCTACCTTTTACTAATTCAGCTTTTGTGATCGAAAAAAAAAATGTGCTGCAAAAAGTCATGAGCTTTCAAGCTTTCTGCCTGCAATTTTTCCATTTACAACCTCTAGTCTTTCGCTGAGAAGCTTTTGCTTAGTTAACCTTTTTGGAACTGATCGAATGTCCCTTGCAGGTTTTCCTGATCGAAATCCTTATAAAATGGACATCCTTTTCTGTTCTCGAAAATTATCGATTTTTCCAACCGTGCATACGAGCAACCATTCTGCGAACCCGCGAGAGACCCGTGCGAGCGGAAGCTCCCGATGTACAGCTTTTCGGCTCATTGATCCTTTCCTTTCTCATTTCATATATACATTTCTCTCACTCCCAAAAACACGAGAAAGAGCGAAACCACACTCATTTCGTCGTGGTCTTCGTCTTCGAGGGCCCGTACGGCAAAATTTGACACAAGCTTTTGTCATCATCGCTGACCTACCACCCCGCCCTCCCTTCCCTCATCCCACAGGAGAAATTTGATTAATGACATCCCGATTAACGGGATGCCGAAAACAACGGATTATCGCCGATACTTTGTGGCCTGGATCTTGATTATCGAAATCTAATTGGCTAGTCACCACTTGGCTCTTCCTTTCGAACTGAACATAACCTGCCTAGTACTTTTCCCCATACACAGTTTAGTTCACTGCTGCTGGCAGAGAGCGGGGAGGTCCGCGAGTCGTCCGAGCGAGTGAGTCAGTAGTGATGGTGTGCTTGTGTGTGAATTGTGTTTGTGTGAAACGAGAGGCAGAGACACATAAGGGTATTGATTTTCTTTGGCGCCCCGAATGCTGACACTACTTGATCTCTGCATTAAACCCCGCCGCGGTTCCCTTTGCATCCCGCGGTGCGCCATACTCACTTGTTCCTTGCTTGCGTACTTTCGACGACGACGACGACGTCGTCTGAAGTGAACCTTCGCTGGACTGTGTTGTAGGTTCCTCACATCTGGAGCCATTTCCGAGCCCGAGTGTGTGGTACCTATCGGTCTGCAGTGGACTTGGTTTATGTCATTGGCGACCCTTGGCGACATCTGAATTATGGGGCACTTGACTGGATATTACTTCGAAGTTTGCTCATCGTATATGCTGCTTTGCTGGGCCATGATGTATGGACATTAAATGATGATTATTCATACAAGGAATTGTACGGTTGTAAGTTTTAGGCAAATGTTTCATAGATCTATTTCGAACTTTGATATACTAGCTAGTCTGTACGTACACAGCCATTTCTTGAAAGAATCCTAGAACGTGATGGAAACGCGTTACTTTTCTTTTCATTTTTAGTAGGGTAAGGGGCTATGCATAAGCCCCGTAGAATTTTTTGGTGGAAAGGGGGGGGGGGGGGTGTTCGTTTGACCAAAGTCTACGCTCCATACAAAATTTCAATAAATTGTTTGGAGAAAAGGCTTCGAGGGGGGATGGGGGGGTCTGAGATTTTCAAAAATGAGTCTACGTGGTTTATGAACCGGCCCTAACGGAATATATTTATTTATTTATTTATTTATTTGACGTTTAGTAGACCTTAAGTTACAGTTATTTTTACTTCTTAAATCTATATAAATATATTTGTAACAGTATTTGGCTCATATTCTAGTACATTTAGGCCGTTTTTAGCGGTGTTCTATTATTTTGGTCTAGTTTTATAACAGTTCCAAAATATAGACCACCAAAAATAGATCAACTATTTTCCATTTTCACCGCCATTGTTCTAAATTTTGTATGATGACGTCCATGTGTGTGTTTTGTTTTAGAACTCCGCCTGCTTCGTTTGGATTTGGTTTGTGTTGATTCAACTCGTTCGACGTTTCGAAATAATTCTAAAAAGTTTCCGAGATTCACGAGTCAAAAGGTGCCGATTCATGTTGGCGCTGGGTGAATATTAAGATGAATGATTGGTTCCAGATAGTGAAGGTTATTCCGAGAGTCAAAGTGTCTTTTTTCACTTTCTCACTTTTATCATTTCACCAAGAGACATACCTCACTTCGACTCTCGGAATAACCATCAGTATTGAATTCCGCGGCTGCTTCGTGCTGTTTTATGGTAGACGATGTGGAGGATTTCCGTCTTGCTGAATCAGTCAAAACTGGAAATTAATTTCCATGGAAATTTCCTTTTTAGGAGGAAGCTCTCATACGCGTAACTACGAATGTTTGACTGTGACATAAAGGATCGGTATTGAGCTGGGTAATCTGCCGCTCCAGTTCAACTCTATTTTAACAACGATTTCGGGCCTGAATAAAGCATTCCAACCGGCTGAAAACCCTGAAACTCCATTGCTAACAGGTTTCCTACGACAGGACTCTCTACAAGTCCCAATGCAAAAAGTTCGCGTTTCTTAGTCAGTTGAGCATCGCGTCCTCAATTAATACACTTGTTCGGAACGAAAGTATTAAAAGGAAACGAACTTCCATGGTTTCTCGCAGATGATCATCAAAAACTCATCAGAATATATTCCATCAGTTCCGTGAAACGATACAGTAAGTGGAATAAAAGTCTGGAAACGCCGGAAGACGATGTTGAAATCAAAATGTTCCGAACAACTAGACAGACGTTCATTATAACATAACTTATTCATCTTCCCGATTGGCACCGGAGGAAGTGCAGATGATGAAATTGAAAGAAAAAACACCGTTGCGTTTAGACTTAGAACTTCGTACCTTTGTTTTTAAAAAAAATAAATATCATTCATTTTGAAGGCTCAATCATATTAGTTTTAGGTTAATTTGGTAATAACATGTAGTTGAAGGGCACGAGGAATATAGATAGAGAAATCAGGTATCTTTGAGTATCTGATGTGACTTTATATATAATGTCAGAATTAGTGCACTGTACAGCTGAACAGCAACTTTGTGTATAACGTTCAAACCAGCAGTAAAAAAAAATTGTCATTTGAATTTCCCAGTTTTGAACTGGAACAAAACTAAAAGATTTAAATTTTAGAAGAGTTACATTATTCAGAATTAAACGAGAGAATATCCTGGATCTTTGCGCTGGATTTCAATACAAACAATAGAACTGGAACAATTTTAGGTGGAGTTTTACCTCTGCTTGTTTTCTGTTCACCCAGGTCGAGGGAACCTGTATTAGAGGTGTCTCGATTTACCATGTACTGAAAGTAACATCTCAGCAGAAGAAATGATACACGTTTTGCCGAGTTGAAAAATCCCTAATATCCCGCACCCAAGCTCGCGCAATTTCTAAAAGGTCGCATAGGTTTCACAAGCCTTTTTTAGACTTTTTATTTGATTGCGTAAGGTGTGAGATGTTTGAGATTTTTCAGCTTGGCAAAACTTGTGTCACTCTTCCTCTTGTGTACTTATTTCAATTTACCCCAAGGTGTGTAAACTTGTGGTGCTAGTTGAAATGCCTTGGAAAAATCATATTTGTAACTGGGATTTTATTTAGCATCTTTCTTGCTAGCCTTCATATGCTTCCGAAGTGCACAAAATTCAATGTATGCCCAACAAACATCGGTGTTGAATTAGAGCTTGTTCAAGCAAATTTGGAGAAGCTATTCAGCTTTTTCTTCTAGCATAGCTGAATAGCTTCTCCAATTTTGTTTGAACAAGCTCTAATTCAACACCGATGTTTGTTGGGTGGGAAATACAACTTTTTGATGAAGACTCAAGTAACGTGAAAATCATATGTGTTAGCAAAATCACGCATGATAAAAATAAACAAAGCTATGAAAGCACGTAAGGCTTGTTTTAACAACATGTCATAGCTGTGACAATATGTGTTAACGTATCTAGTATACTGAAAAAAAAATCAAAGGGATGGATTACTTCCGCTAGAAGTTCACCCTTCCTTTTCAACTTACCCATAATGATCGTAACACTTTAGCCATATTCACAGAAATTCATCAATAATCAAAGAACTTCATAATATAGTTCGCAGAAATTCTTCAAACTTCGTAGAGCTGCTGCAACGTTGAACTTACATATTTCTCAAAATATCAGTTTAGTTCAAAAAACTTCAGTGTTCAGAATTCCACCATTGCCAGCCGAACTCCATAATGTTTAAAAATAAAGCTATGATAAAATTCAAAGAGCTTAAGAAAAATAAAAGAGAACTTGAGCAAAGTCAGTAATCTGGTTGGTAATACCGTAATATTGTTTTCAGACTTACCGAAAAACGAGCGAGCGATCCACGCGGTTGTGCACTTTGCCCTTGTTGTTGTTGTACACCATTTTTTTCAGCTGCCTAAACAAATTTAGAACGCTCTGGATTCCGTTCCAAATTCGGAACAAAATAAAACAAAGCGTATGACAGTTTTATTTTTTTTACATCGAAACTGTTCGAAAATGAAATTTGGAACGCACCGGTGAAAATGGAAAATTTCGTTTGGTCTATTTAATTGTCAAAATTTAGAATAGACCACGACCGCTGAAAACGGCCTTATGAGCAGCTTTTTATAAAATATCATTAAAGTATTGCTTCAATTTATATTTTGTCGTTGTAAAGTCAACGTTTTCGAAATGCATATTGTATGTTGCCATCATCCGATTTAAAGGCCCAAATTTAGCATAATTTGTACGGCTTGTAGTAAAAACATTTCGATTTCGTAGTTGTCGACTTGGAATGTACAAATTAAGTTTTGATAAAAGTTCTTCAGAATCGATACGATGCGAAACGATATCGTTTACAACTGAGACCATTGCGAATTCTCGACGCTCTTTAAAAGTTTGGATGTTGATGAGCATACAACGCACTTTATAAGATGGTAAAGGAAATCTTGTCCAACCTAATTTTCGAAGTGCAAACACAGGGCTGGTAGCAGGTCACTTTTTAGTGACTTGGTCACTATTTTGAGTCTAGTCACTAAAAAGTCACTATTTGCATCCAAAAGTCACTAAAGTCACTATTTTCGCACCGTCGATTGTAAAAAGTTTAAGAAAAAAATCACTTGTACCTATTGTACAATAGTCAACCAAATTAAGAGATCTGGTCACACTATATAAAAGTCGAGAATTATACACCAAAAAACTAGATGACCTCGCAAACGCTGTTCCGCCTCTACCTCAATTGAACTTGTCAAATACAGAGCGCTGGTCGATCACAGCACTCTAGATTAGCCTGAATGCGACGCACGTGGTCCTATACTACTTCATCTTTCTTTTTTTTCTACAATTTTCCAGCTATTTCATAATAATTTTTCATATTTCTATACATATAAACCCAGCGAAATGATGACGAATCGAACGAGATAGAAGTGAAACACTTATCCAATTGCATATAAAATGTCCATTGAAGAAACTACATAAAAGAAACAAGTCATTTTTGATTAACAAACATTTTTTTTTCAAAAATATTTTGTTAAATTCAGCGGACTACTCTTTTGGTATCCAAATAGTCGGAACGAATTGTAAATCAGATAAAGGACTTATTTTCGGTTATTCACTTAGTAATTCTGAATCTATGTTTGATTGTTCGTATCCAGACAGTTAAGCGAAGTCAATTAGATCATAGGTGAAATCGGGATACTGTGTATAGACTGTTCCAAAAAGTATAAGCACACTTTCAAAATAACAAAAAAGTCATGTTTTTTTTAGTTTTAATCATTTTGTTTGGCAAATCATATTTGTATTTGTGTTTCATATGATATTTTACTCTCGTTTAATCAAAATATTTAATCATAGCCAAGACTCCTAACTTTTCCTCGAACATGACCCATTAGCTTCTACACAGTGGTACTTCCCACCATTTTGACCACTTTTGGCCAATCTTTTTTAAATTTTTGGATGTCGTCCGCTGGTTTTATGAATTTTCGAAGCTTCGCTTTGGTTAAAGTCCAAAAAGTCCCGATTGGCCGTGCCTCCGGGCAGTTCGGCGGATTCATGTCTTTTGGAACGAATCATACATGTTGACTTTTGTACCATTCTAAAGTGTCCTTTGCGTAATGACATGACGCCAAATCAGGCCAAAACACTACTTGACCTTCGTGCTTATAGTGAGGGTTATTCCGAGAGTCGAAGTGACGTTTGTCACTTGGTGAAGTGAGAAAAGTCACCGGCTGTGACGTGACTCTTCTGGGTAAATCAAATGGAGAGTCACGTCACTACAGGTGAGTTTTCTCACTTCACCAAGTGACAAACGTCTCTTCGACTCTCGGAATAACCCTCATTATTCGTAGCTCTTCGTGTTGTTTTCGTACAATGAACGAAATTTCTTTCTGAATCAACACATTTGTTGTGCTTTAGACAGTTGTGCGTGTGGCAATAAATACGAAGGAAGCTTATTAAGAAGTACAAAACATTTTCGTTGCAGAAAACAACGAATAGATTTGTTAGTCCTACCTTCGATTTCGTAACATAAACGAAATATAATTTTCAGTGCAGCTGGGGGACGTTGGGTAAAGGGTGATACGGTCAAAATTTGGTCAAGGGAAAACGCGTGTAAATCGGTGAAATCGTTTATTTAAAAAATCAAATTAAATTTCTTTTTCAAGTTCAATTAGTATAAAATTCAGGAAAAATATTCAGTTAGGCTTCCGCTTTTCCAAATCCGAATTGCCGGGCCTTACGCTTGACCCCTGCCATCAGATTTTGTACAGCCACCTTGTCCACCTTCTTCGCCGCAGAAAGCCAGTTTGCCTTGAACTGCTGCTCGTCCTTAGCAGTTTTTTTGGTCTTCTTTAGGTTCCGCTTGACAATAGCCCAGTATTTCTCAATTGGGCGGAGCTCTGGCGTGTTGGGAGGGTTCTTGTCCTTGGGAACCACCTGCACGTTGTTGGCGGCGTACCACTCCATGGCCTTTTTACCGTAATGGCAAGATGCCAAATCCGGCCAAAACAGTACGGAACAACCGTGTTTCTTCAGGAAAGGCAGCAAACGTTTATTCAAACACTCTTTCACGTAAATTTCTTGGTTGACAGTCCCGGAAGCTATGAAAATGCTGCTTTTCAAGCCACAGGTACAGATGGCTTGCCAAACCAGATATTTCTTTGCGAACTTTGAGAGTTTCGTGTGTTTGAAAATATCTGCTACCTTTCCCCTTCCTTTTGCCGTATAAAACTCCTGTCCCGGAAGCTGCTTGTAGTCGGCTTTGACGTAGGTTTCGTCGTCCATTACCACGCAGTCAAACTTCGTCAGCATCGTCGTGTACAGCCTCCGGGATCGCGTTTTGGCCGTCGTATTTTGTTTATCATCGCGATTTGGAGTCACTACCTTCTTGTAAGTCGATAGTCCGGCTCGTTTTTTGGCTCGATGCACGGTTGTAGACGATACACCCAGCTTATTTGCGGCATCTCGGAGAGATAGGTTAGGGTTTCGCTTGAAACTACCGGCAACTCTCTTTTGTCGTCTCAGCTGCTTCCGGTTTTCGATTTCCCCCCGATCCAGACTTCCTGGCTGTCGACAAACGTTCCCCAAACACTTTAATTACATTTGCAACGGTTGATTTGGCAACTTTTAGCGATTTTGCCAACTTTGCGTGCGAGTAGCTCGGATTTTCGCGATGCGCGAGCAAAATTTTGATACGCTGCTCTTCTTGCTTGGACGGCATTTTGACAACTGAAGAGTGAATTCCAAAATCAAAATAGGAGCAACATTCTACACACACACACCTTCAAAATGAGGGGTGTTCAGGTTTTTTAAATGCAAAATTGAAAGAAATACGTCAAGTTGATATTGACCAAATTTTGACCGTATCGCCCTTTACGTTTATCGTCAGTCGGTTTATTTCCTCCTGTGATGTCGTGGCATAATAAGCCGAGGCCAGGTCCAACCAAAAGAACACATCCTATTCAGCGTGATACTTCTTCACGAGGGCGGCAACTTCCGGCAGACACTACGTACTGTATGCATCTCCCCGTTCATCACAGGCTTGAAGGAAAGAACAGCGGCTTGGACATTCCCTTCTCGCTGATCGCGAGCAACAAAAGGACCTTCTTCGGAAACGTGGTGTGGGAGTTATATTTGACGTCAACGTTTACCTCCTTGGATGTGGACGGGAAATACCCAGTCCCCTATCAGTCGTTGCTGTCCGGCGTCAATGAGTCCACCTTGCCCTTGGTCTTATTCTCCAGCTTCTGCTGCACTTTACTGTCGGGCGGCCTTTGGATCACTGTCGGGCGGCCGCAACCAGACTTTGACGCGTTTTAAATGTCGGATAGGCTATATCCGCGGACACGAAGTGCCTCACGATGTCCTACTTATTCGCTCCGTGGTGGCAGTACGAACAAACCATAGGGCGTAGTTGCTTGACTGTTTTTGCCATGGTTGCTGCAAATCAACTGACTACGCAGTCAATTTTTTTCTGTATACAACTGGGTTGCTACGATTGGCGATGCATAGGTGGATTCATGTTAATTATGAACCGTTCTCTCTCTCCCTCTCTAACTTTTTGTTTGTTAGTTTGATATTGAAAAAAAAAAAACTGTGGATACGGCAGTATATGTTAAAATGGAATGTATGGTTCATTAGTCAGTTTTATTGCGTTTTTCCACTTACAATTGATATCCATAGGAATCGCAACTGCTTTACAATCTCCCATTCCGAATCTGTTCAAAACCTTTCCAATGTATGACTCTTGAGATAGCTCTATGATACCTCTTTTAAGATCGTGATGGATATCTAGGCCTAAGAAATATCTCACTGCTCCTAAATCCTTCATTTTAAAATGGTCTGAGAGCATATCTTTAAATACTTTTTTGTTTAATTGTTGTTAAGTGGTTCAGTAGTACATTTTTTAATTTTGGTACGTTTTTCGCATATATGTTTATTATAAAAATGAACGCATTGCAAATATTAGTTTTTTATTGAAATATGGTGATTTATTCGTCGTTGCCATCAAAATTTAAGAAAAAATCAAGAATTTTATTTTAAAAAGGACATACATTCGTAGTACCATTCAACCCAAAGTTCTCCTAAATTCACCTGAGTATTTAAAGAGACCTCTTATCTTCACCATTCATATGCAATCGTATTTG
The DNA here is from genome assembly GCA_024533555.2 of Aedes koreicus. Classification (NCBI taxonomy): domain Eukaryota; kingdom Metazoa; phylum Arthropoda; class Insecta; order Diptera; family Culicidae; genus Aedes; species Aedes koreicus. The sequence continues at coordinate 31,656 of JAHHFK020000533.1, forward strand.
TATCCCCGGTTTTCCCCCTTAAAAAAAAAAATTGATTTGAAAAAATCGTAATTTTTAGACTTAAATTGTGATATCTGTTGAAGGAATCTATGAAATTACGTTCTTTTTTCATCAAAGTGTGTATTTAAGCAAGTTCTAAAAATTTGCTCACCGTTTTCATAAAACTTGAAATTAAAAAGTTAGGCGAAAAATACTATTTTTTTCAGGGCCACCCTACACTTAAGCGTAAAAATGATCATAACTTATGACACAAAAGACCTACGACCATGGTTTTCACAGCAAAATTGCTTTAAATTCAATAAGAAACAACTTTGTAGACCATTGTATTGCTTTATGTCAAGAAATGTGAAAGATAGAATTTTTATTTCAATATATTTAAGGACCACCCTTGCTGAACCTAACGTCAAATTAAAGCCCTAATTATAAGCTGCAACTTTACCCAAGACAGTTTTGTTCTAAAGTTGCATCTTCATAGTGAAAATAATTTATTCCTGCTAATTTTTCATTCTGGCCCAGTGTGCACTGATAGCATTGTCCTCATCGTTGTCAGTTTAGCGACCGGAGCAAATGAGTCACTATAGTCTAACCCGGGTCGTTGTGAACAACTCTTGGTGAAGTTTCTTCGCCTTTGATGTCAAACACCCACATTGAATTGATAGCTTTTCTTCACTCAGGCAAATAAACTTAAGAATTTCATAAGATTCAACTTATGAACGATGCTTTGTAATTTCATAAGGCTGACTAATGAATGCATTTGGAATGTTGTTCTTGTACGCCTTTAAGCTTTCCTGATTACATGTGATGATATATACTAGTGGTTAAGTCACTTGACCCATAACCTCAACGTTCAAGGTTCGAATCCAGGTTGCACCATATTTTGATTCTTTCAACATCATTATATTACATAAGGTCAGATTTATGAAATTGATACTGATTTCTTGTGGCAAATAATCATAATGCAATCGTATGAATTTCGAAAATTAATTTCACTGAGTGTTCCAGGAGGAAGTTCGCTAACCAATGTTCATGTGATGTTTTCATGCAATGACTTAACACAAGTTCCACAAGTGCCAACCTGCTCCTCTTTTCAAATCATCAACATTCTGAGAAACATCTCCTAATGCCGCTGCTACAACAAAACTTGATTCGTAGTCATTTAACCATTCTGGGCGTCGTCTCGTTCTATGAGATTTCCTTTCCTCCTTCAAATTCAAAATCAAAATCCGCCCCTGAATCAGCTTCAGTGTACTCTTCAGAACTATCATTGATGTCCCCAATTTCTGATTCCACCAACTCAGGCTGTGTAATAGTATCTACTACAGGTAAATCTACCTCGCAATAGTTCTCTGAACTATTCTGAATTTTGATTTCATCCACTTGTTTCTGTGTAGTGAGGAAATAGTGTGATTCATTGACTATAATATCCCTACCAATTATTACCTTCTTCTGTTCATCATCCCATAATCGAAAACCATTTGGCGCATAACCCACAAATGTCAAGATCTTACTTTTTTTTTTTTATCTAATTTTGATCGCTGCTCTTTTCAAACTTGTAAGTAGGCAACGCACCCGAAAACCTTTAATTTATCCAAGTTTGGTTTTAAACTAAACCACATCTCATATGGAGTTTTTGAGCCAGACAAACTGCTCGTTGGACTTCGTTTTGTAATGTTTGTAGCTGCATACAACGCTTCTCCCCACAAGTAAAAAAGCAAAACTCTTTTTTTTTTTTCTTTCTGTTTTTTTTTTTAAGTTCTTTTTTTGTTTTTTTTTTTGTTTTGTGGTGGGTGGGGGAGGGGGTGTATGTATATGCTTTTTTTTTTATAAAAATATATTATAACTTGGTTTTCCTCCTTTTTTTTTTGAATTTTATCGTGTTAAAAATGGTGTTTTTTGAAGGCTTTTTTTTTTTTTTTGATATTTTTTTTTGTGGGATTAATTATAAAGAAATTGGCAAAGGGTAAATGCACCCTTCTTTTTGGGGAAATGCTCCTTAAACTTTGGAAAAATGCTCCTTAGATGCGTTTGCCCGGCATAATGCAATCGGAGGTATTAACCTTCTGGTTAACGTTTGCCGGGTGTTTTGACGGGTCTTCAGTTTCTTCAAGATTGTATAGTTTTGACGGGTTTTAAGTTTCTGAATTTAAGACCCGTCAAAACGAAATTAAGACTCTTCAAAATGAAATTAAGATTCGTCAAAATGAAATTTAAACCCGTCAAAACTACCTCGAAAATTGCGGAGCGAAGCTCCGCTATACAATCTTGAAGAAACTTAAGACCCGTCAAATCAACCGGCAAGCGCCAACCAGAAGGTTAATACCTCCGATTGCATTATACCGGGCAAACGCAACTAAGGAGCATTTTTCCAAAGTTTAAGGAGCATTTCCTCAAAAAGAAGGGTGCATTTACCCTGCTGCCCTATGAAACTCACAAAATATTTGAACCCATCATACGTCTCTTCTGGCAACTGCCCACACATAGGAAGTGTTTTTAATGGGTTGTTTTGGTTTTTTTTCTTATTTTATATTTTATTTTTTCGTTTGTGCGCTTTGTAATGTTAGACTATGGTAGACTTGTATATAGTTGTAAATTGGTGAGCTCAGATATCAGCCTTTTCAAATATGAACTACCCGACCAAAAGGAAACAACAAAATTATTTCAAGTTGTGTTATTCAGTTACGCTGTTTTTTTAACAGAGAATTAGTTAGAATTTAGTTCGCGGATGTAGTTAAAATAACAGAAATTATAACAAAAAGGCCTCAAGAGTTAACAAAATTATAGCATACTATGATATAGATATAACATAAACAAAACACACTTTGTAACAGTTTTGTTACGATGTAGCTAAATCATATCAGCAAGTGTTAGAATTTATTTATTTATTTGCGCAGATTGTGCCTCCCAGGGCATTATATCTTAATTTGTTAAAAATATGTTATACAATTATTTAGACGAAAACGTCTTTAACAAATTTCTATCATAATCAGTTATTCGTAACAAGGTTTGTTATAATTTTGTTATTTTTATGTTATACACTTCTGGTCGGGTACCCAAGTGACCCAATCGTTTATGCCAAAGGGACAAATTACCGGTTCTTTTTCCAATAAGCGCTTGTTCATCTTTCTCCAGGAAAACGTCCAGCTGATAAAGACCATCAGACCTTGAACCTTGAGCGACGAGTAGCGTGTTGATTCTCTCCACTTTTGGAATTAACTCTCCCATGGCTTCCAACAGACGGTTGATTTCATCATGAGCATCGAACAGGTCCCTTAGCGATTTACATTTGTGTTGCTTACTTCCGAGATTATAAAGTTTTTTTCTAAGACCAAGCATAGCAACTTTTCCTTTTGGCTGATAGATGTCTTGCAATCTACACATAATTTCTTTTGCATAAGTGTGCCATCGCATCATTTTCCAGTGGCATCCATAAATCGTTAACCGCTCTATCGTCTTCCTTCATTCGATTTGTGAATTTTGTTTCACGTTCCTAAAGGGTGTACGGAATCAAATTGCGACACACACACAAATATTCGGCAAAAATCGCCCGTTCAACTAATCATCTTCAAACTTTCAGGGAGTGAAATAAAACATGTTATGAATATTTTCCCATGTTTGTTTTATTCAATTTCAATTCCATATCCAAATGCACGAACCTTCTTCTTTACACTACTCGTAAGGTCCTGTACAACATTTGGACCAACTTTTTTTTGCGCGGCAATCCATTTTTTCTTCATATATTCCTCCAATTTCACTTTCTTAGGATGTTTCCAAAGTGCCTGCTTCATGATGGCCCAGTACTTTTTCAATTGGCCGTAGTTCCGGTGCGTTCGGGGAGTTGAGATGCTTCGGCACGAAATTGACCTCCTTAGCCTTTTTTTTTTATTCTTCTGTAGAGCCAAAACACAACTGCATCCATTCATTAGGATTATAGTTGCATGAGGCATATTTGATTTGGTGCAAGTCAAATATCCAATGACAATTAAGGTGTGATGTACATTGGTTGACATAGCCCCTGATCCCAGTTAGGCTCGACTTGTTTTATAAAGTCTAATACCCTATCAGGATCACTTTGCCAAATTTCTGGGGGCTCTAGTAACCCCTTTCCAAATATTGACATCCTTGGATTGAATAATGCTCCCCGGCGGCGGGGTTTCGTTTCAAATTGGGAAAAACGACATTTTGTTGAATTTATTTTCCCATTTTATTTAGGTGGTACCTACTCGGGGGTGACCAGTCAATATACTAGTCCGAAGGTCTTTTTTACTAAGATTTACTAAGATCCGGGCTTTTACAGCACTTGGTCTTATAAATTTCTTTGCTTGTCTGCATGTATCCGTAACGTTCCAGTTTGATTCTACCATGGACATTTTTTATTTCAATCCTCAGAGCACACTCTGGGACTCCACAAAATGGTTCCGGACCAATAAAATTTGAAGCTGAACCTTCTCTTGATAAGCTGTCAGCTTTTTCATTTCCTTCAATACCACAATGGCCGGGCACCCAGTATAGAGTAACTTCGTTCCCACTGGCCAATTGTCTTAAAGAAAGGATGCATTCCCACACTAGCTTAGATTTACATGTAAAAGCTTTAAGCGCATCGAGAGCTGCTTGACTATCGGAAAAAATGCAGATCTTTGCAAATCTGTATTTTCTCGTTAACAAATATTCACACATTCGATAATGGCATGTATTTCTGCTTGAAAGACCGTTGGACTATGTCCCATTGGTATAGCTTTCTTGATTCCAGGGCCATAAACCCTGGTTCCAGTATTTTCTCCCATTTTCGACCCATCCGTGTAAAACACAATGGAACCTGAACGCCAACTAAAGGGTGTATTCGATAAAAATGGCACACAGAAAATCTTCTGTAACTTTTAAATAGTATTAGTAAAAAACCTAGAAATTTGAGTAGATCTTATCCATAGTGTATTATTTACATCTGCCAAGTTTCATAGTTTCACATTCAGTAGTTCCAGTCATGTCGTCGAAACAAGAAATTGTCCGTGAGAAAATTTTGTGCACTCACAATCAAAATCCAGGGGCGTCCCACCGGTAGATTGCTAAAAGGCTTGGAATTGCAAATACAACCGTGTCTCGTGTAATAAGAACCTTCAAGGAGCGTCTGAGTGTCCAAAGAAAGGAAGGGAGTGGTCGTAAAAGTGGTCCAATGGACAGTAAAATGGCCAGGAAAGTCGTACAACAATTCAAGAACCGTCCAAACATGTCAATTCGAGATGTCGCTAAAAAGTCTAAGGTGTCAGTCGGTATTGTGCAGAAAACCATGAAGCGTGCTGGGTTACATGTTACCAAAGTGCAAAAAGCCCCAAACCGGAATGAAAAACAAAACATCACTGCGAAAACCCGCGCCCGGAAACTTTACACGAAGCTGCTCACCAAATCCGGTTGCATCGTAATGGATGACGAAACATACGTCAAGGCCGACTTCCGTCAACTTCCTGGGCAAGAATATTTCGTTGCCAAGTCGAAGTTCGATGTTCCGGAGGATGTTCGAAAGAAGAAACTATCGAAATTTGCAAAGAAGTAGGCGATTTGCGGATGTGGTGAAATAAGTGCTCCCTTCATCACTTCCGGAACAATAAACGGTGCGATTTACACGGAAGAGTGCCTTAAGAAGCATCTCTTGCCATTCATTAAGAAGCACAAAGGATCAACTCTGTTTTGGCCTGATCTAGCATCCTGCCACTACGCTCGAAACGTATTGGAGTGGTACCGAGTCAACGGAGTCAATTTTGTGCCAAAGGATATGAACCCACCAAATTCACCGGAACTTCGTCCAATTGAAAAATTCTGGGCAATTATGAAAACGGAACTTCGCAAACATCCCAAAACTATAAAAACAGAGCTAGAATTGAAGAAAATTTGGGTAAAAACAATAAAAACACTGGGAAAATCGGTTGTACAAAATTTGATGGGTGGAGTGAAAAGGAAGGTGCGGGCATTCGGGATGGGAGACGAAATTGAATAAAACAAATGTTGTAAATCAAAACTCATTAGTAGTTCTTCATTCCCTGAAAATTTCAAGAAAATCGGATAATCAGTTTAATTTTGATGAGTATATATGTGTGTGCCATTTTTATCGAATACAACCTTTAAAGGGTGTCCATAGTTAAATTGCATCACTTTAAACTCGTCCTCAAAAAAAAGTCTCTCAACCGATTGTCATGAAATATTCAGAGAATAAAATAAAATGTATAGTCTTGGCTTAGGTATTTTTATTTCACTGTATTTCTTTACCAAATCCAGAAGCCCGAACTTTCTTCTTAATACCACGCATACGATTTTGTACAACGCTTGAACCGACATTTTTTCCGCTTTCAACCATGACTTTAACATTTCCTGTTCTGTAGTTACAACTTTAGGATGCTTACGTAGTTCGTGCTTCATTATAGCCCAATATTTTTCAATTGGCCGCAACTCTGGAGAGTTTGGGGGATTAAGATCCTTCGGCACGAAATTGACACCATTCGTCTTGCACCACTCCAGAACATCCTTGGAGTAGTGACAAGAGGCTAGGTCCGGCCAAAAAATTGTAGGAACGTTGTGTGTTTTGAGAAACGGAAGCAGTCGTTTTTTCAGGCATTCATTCGTGTATACTTGACCATTTACAGTTGAAGTTGTCACGAAAGGCTTGCTCCGTTTACCACACGAAAGTCCGCTTTTACGTGTGCTTCATCGTCCATGATGCAGCAGTGTGGTTTCGTCAACATTTGAGTGTACAGTTTACGCGCACGTGTTTTGGCTGTCCTATCCTGTTTTTCATTGCGGTTTAGAGCTTTCTGAACTTTGAATGAACGGAGCCCGGCTCGTTTCTTGGCTTTCTGCACGAAACTTTTGGTCAAGTGTAGTCTTTTCGCGACATCCCGAACGGAACAGTTGGGTTTGCGTTTAAAGGCAGCAACCACTCGCTTGTGATCCTTCATACAGTACGGAACACTTTTTCTACCACTCACCTTCTTCCGATCGACAGTTAAACGTTCTCCAAAACGTTTTACGAGACGAGACACTGTAGACTGGTGAATTTTCAACATCTTTCCGATGGCTCGGTGCGAAAAAAGTGGGTTGTCGAGGTGCGTGTACAAAATGTTCTCGCGCACTTGCTGTTCCTTCGACTCCATTTTCGAAACTACGACACATTTCACAATGAAACTCACGCAGTGTAAACAATACACGCTAAGGTAATTTCACCCAAAATTTCGTTGAAATCAACCCAAAGGGCGAAATGTTACAGCTTATTGAAAGTGATGCAATTTAACTGTGGACACCCTTTAGGTCCACCAGACTCTCATACATAGCGGCTTAACCACTTTAAAGGGAACGTCGTAGTTTGTCTTCGTTGTCATCCAATCTTCTATTGTTTTAACATCTTAGTTTAGCTTGAAAATCTTAAGGATTTTTAAATGTCCTACCAGATCACCATCTAAAATCTTGTTGTATCGTTTGAATTGCAGGGCACCCTTAGTGATAGCCTTGTCAAGATGGGAGTTCCAATTCAGTTTTTTATCCAAAGCAACAGCAAGGTATTTAACTGCTTCCGCAAACTGAACTTGAACTCCATTGAGAGTATGCTGTTTTGAATTTAGCTTTCTCCTTTTGGTAAAAGGTACTATAACAGTTTTAGAAGGGTTTACATTTAAGCCCTCTATTCTACACCATTTTACAGTTATATTGAGAGCAGTTTGTAACCGACTACATATCGTGTCATCAAACTTCCCACGAACTATTATAGCTAAGTCGTCAGCAAAGCCAATCACCTCGTACCCTAGCTCTTCTAGTCTTTTAAGGAGTTCGTCTACTACTAAGGACCACAATAAGGGCGATAGGACTCCTCCTTGAGGACAGCCGTTAATCGAACTAATAGTTAGTTGCGTACCTCCCAGATCAGCAGATATTTCTCGGTTTTTTAGCATCGCCATTATCCAGTCGATAATACTGTTATCCAGGCCCCTTGTTTCTATTGCGGAGCGCATTGAGCTATAGGATGCATTGTCGAATGCTACTTCAATATCAAGAAATGCTACCAAAGCTATTTCTTTGACTTGAAGTGATTTCTCGATTTTATTAACTAGCGATTGTAGCGCCGTTATTGTAGATTTTCCAGATTGGTAGACAAATTGGTTTTTGCTCAAGGGAGACTCTATTAAGCTTGTTGACTTAAGAAAGTCGTCCACATTTTTTTCCATTGTCTTTAATAGAACAGAGGAAAGACTGATAGGTCTAAAGGCTTTAGGGGTCGTTTTATCTCTTTTTCCCGCTTTTGGAATAAAGACAACCCGAACCTTTCTCCAAGCTTTTGGTATATAACTCAGAGTAACACTAAGCCTTTAGCCTTGTACCACTCCAAAACATGTTTCAAGTAATGACACGAGGCTAAATCCATCGTGTGACCTCCTTTAGGTACACCTGCCCATTGACCGTTCCAGTTGACACGAATGGGGTGCTCCGCTTTCCACACGAGCAAATTACTTGCCAAATCATATATTTTTTGGCAAACTTCGACATCCGGAGCCCCGGAAGCTGCCGGAAGTCTGCTTTTACATACGTCTCATCATCCATAACAAGGCAATGTGGTTTCGTCACCATCTGGGTGTAGAGCTTCCGTACACGTGTTTTACCTACCGTATTCTGCCGTTCATCGCGATTAGGCGCCTTTTGGATGTTGTACGTGTGTAGTCCTTCACGTTTTTTTGCATCTTCCATGAAAGTTTTGGTTAGATTCAGTTTCTTCGCCACATGTCGAACTGAACTGTTGGGATTCCTCTTGAAAGCTTGAACTACCCGCTTGTGATCCTTAACACTATACGGAGATCCATTTTTGTCACTTTTTTCTTTCCGATCGATGGTCAAACGTTCGTGGTACCAATTTAAAACACGAGACACCGTAGAATGTACCATTCCCAGCTTCCTGCTGATGGCACGATGAGAAAGATCCGGATTTTCGAAGTACGTGCGCAAAATTTCTTTGCGCTGCTGCTGTTCTTCCGACTCCATCTTCGCAACAATTGCACATCTGCTAGTGAAACATACACAACGTAAACAAATACACTTTGAACTTATTCCAGCCAAAATTTCAATAGAAAATACCGAACAGGTAAAAAGTTACAGCCATTTAAAAGTGGTGCAATTAGATTCCCTACAATCTTTTTTTTTTTTTTTTTTTTTTAACTCTTTATTTGTTCCAAATTTATTCATATTTACATTTCATGTTAATCTAGGTGCTCCAGCTACTACCGTAACGTATCAACCTTAATTGTTAAAATATGTATCTAATTTTGTTTACATTGTTCATGCCTTAGCAGTTCAGTATTTTAAACAGGTTTTTATTCCTGCGTGTCAGTATAACAATAATAATCTTAAAACTAAAAACAAACTAAAATTAATCTTAACTAAGCATAAAGGGAATTAATCATTGCAATAGAAGATTGCAACGATTTTTGTCTGAAATTATTAATTATTTTGTTGGACATTTGTTCTAAAGTCTCAACATTCGAAATTCTAAGTACTTCGTTAGTACTGTACCAAGAAGGCAGCTTCAAAATCATCTTCAGAACTTTGTTCTGAATCCTTTGAAGTATTTTTTTCCTGGTAGCACAACAACTAGACCATATTGGAACAGCATAAAGCATGGCCGGTCTAAAAATTTGTTTAAATATTAGTAGTTTGTTCTTCAGACATAGTTTGGATTTTCTGTTTATAAGAGGATATAAACATTTTATATATTTATTACATGTGGCTTGAATGCCTTCAATGTGATTTTTAAAATTTAATTTTTGATCAAGTAATAGACCAAGGTATTTCACTTCGCTTGACCAGGAAATTGGAACACCGCTCATAGTAACGATGTGACTACTACTAGGTTTCAAAAAAGAAGCTCTAGCTTTATGTGGGAATATTATTTGGAGTTATAAGTTTTGGAAGCGTTGGGAGAAATCTTCCATTTCTGTAAATAAGAAGAGAAAATGTCCAAACTTTTCTGCAGTCTCATGCAAATGACACGAAGACTTCTTCCTTTAGCGGAGATGCCTGTGTCATCAGCAAACAAGGATTTCTGACAACCCTGAGGCAAATCAGGGAGGTCGGAAGTAAAAATGTTATATAGTATCGGCCCAAGAATGCTACTCTGAGGAACTCCAGCTCCAACAGGTAGTTGATCAGATTTGGAATTCTGATAATTTACCTGCAGAGTTCTGTCAGTTAAATAATTTTGAATTAATTTTATAATATAGAGCGGAAAATTAAAGTTTTTCAATTTAGCGATCAAACCTTCATGCCAAACACTATAGAATGATTTTTCTATGTCTAGAAGAGCAACTCCAGTTGAGCAGCCTTCAGATTTATTTGAACGAATTAAATTAGTAACTCTCAAAAGTTGATGAGTAGTTGAATGGCCATGGCGAAATCCAAATTGCTCATCTGCAATGAGTTTGTATTGATGTGAAGCATCATTCTATTCAAAATTAGCTTTTCAAAAAGTTTACTGATTGAAGGAAGTAAACTTATTGGTCTGTAGCTAGAAGCTTCAGCTGGATCTTTCTCGGGCTTCAAAATTGGAACAACTTTGGCATTTTTCCATTTGCCAGGAAAGTATGACAAATGAAAACATTTATTAAATAATTTTACCATGAAAGACAAGGTACTCACTGGGAGTTTTTTGATGAGTATATAGAAAATTCCATCATCACCTGGAGCCTTCATATATTTTAACTTTTTAGTTATAGTTTTTACTTCATCCAAATCAGTACCCCAGGATTCATCAAACATATTTTCCCTTGAGGAAATATTCAGATAATCAAGAGAAACCTGATTCTCAATAGGACTAGTAAGACCCAAACTGAAATTATGGGAACTCTCAAACTGCTCAGCAAGTTTTTGAGCTTTTTCCACATTTGTTAGCAATAATTTATCACCTTCTTTGAGCGCTGGAATAAGCTTTTGAGGTTTCTTTAAAATTTTGGAGAGTTTCCACAAAGGTTTGGAACTCGGCTCTAATTTTGATACATTATTTTCGAATTGTTTGTTCCTCAGGGCAGAGAAGCGTTTTTTAATTTGTTTTTGCAAATCTCGCCAGATAACTTTCATGGCGGGATCGCGTGTTCTTTGATATTGTCTTCTACGGATATTTTTCAGACGGATCAAAAGCTGAAAATCGTCGTCTATTATAATTGTATTGAACTTTACCTCGCATTTTGGAACTGAGACAGCTCTTGCTTCAACTATGGAAGTAGTCAGAGAGTCAAGAGCATTATCGATATCATTTTTAGTTTCCAAAGGAATATTAGGATCAAAGTTATATTCCATGAATGTTTGATATTGGTTCCAATCAGCTCTATGATAATTGAAAGTAGAACTGTTGGGATTAGAAATTATTTCTTGAGATATTTCAAAAGTTACTGGAAGGTGATCCGAACCGAAGTCAGCATGGGTAACCAATTGGCTACAAAGTTGACATGAATCAGTTAAGACCAAATCAATAGTTGAGGGATTTCTGGCAGAAGAAAAGCAAGTTGGGCTGTTTGGGTATTGGATAGTGTAATAACCCGCAGAACAATTATCAAATAGTATATTACCATTGGAATTACTTTGAGCATTATTCCACGATCGGTGTTTTGCATTAAAATCACCAATAATGAAGAATTTTGACCTATTACGGGTAAGCTTCTGTAGGTCACCCTTAAGAAGATTCTTTTGCTGACCTACGCATTGGAATGGTAAATAGGCAGCTAATAGTGTAAGTTGACCAAATTTTGTTGCAACAGAAACCCCCAAAGTTTCAAAAACTTTGGTATCAAATGAAGAAAGGATTTGATGTTTGATACGCCTATGAACAATTATGGCAACGCCACCACCTGGGCTTTCAAGACGATCATTGCGGTGTACGAAATAATTAGGATCCCTTTTTATTTTATCACCTGGTTTAAGAAAAGTTTCAGTTACAACGGCAATATGCACGTTATGAACTCGTAAAAAGTTAAACAGCTCGTCTTCATTATTTTTAAGAGATCGAGCATTCCAATTTAAAATATTCAGTGTCTTAATACCCATTGCTGAATTTCAGGGTCATGACAATATTGTTTGCAAATTTTATACCAGTTCGAATTGCATCAAACATGGAGTTTGTATTTAGAATTCCATTAATCATATCGATTAATGATTTCTGTAAAAAATCCATTTTTGGAGCGGTTATGGTTTTTGAGCCAAATCCCGTTGTGCTAAGCACATCCCTTATTTTTTTTAAATAGATTTTAACACAAAAACGGATTAATTCTAGTGTATACCGCTTCCAATTTTATACACTTTTCCATGCATACCACTGGATTTGTTAGACACGAAAAGCTAAGATATGATCGATTATTCAACACTGCTATTGAGCGCATAGTGAATTTGATATTTTTGATTTTTTTTTTGCTTGATAGAACGAAAATAGGCGACTACGACGAAGTAGCACTCTACCCTATCAATAAATAGATAATTTCTTTTGAAAATCCCATATTAAAGAGCATAAATGTATAAAGCATTGTTGCTTGTTACTATAGGACTGATGAGTTTACCCAACAAACAAACGAAAGCAGTAAATAAGCATATGTGCATTATTACAACTGAATTAAGACTTTTGTGGCTGAATAAAAAATCTGGCTGAAATATAAGCTGAATTACCATGTCTTCAATTGAAATAATAACATTATTTCAAGTGTTTCATTTTGTTTGAATAACATGCTTATTAAAAGCTATTTTAGTATTTATATGTAACTAAATTTACACAGTTCAACAAAGAGTCGAATAACAGTTTATAAATCCGTTGAAACATCGTTTATATAGCCTATTTATAGTTATGCTGTATAAATGATGCTATATTCATTGAGTTCAGTTAATTCCTATGTTTTTGTTTATGAGTTTAATTTTTGGTACTGGTGAAAAAGTATTGACCTGTTTTCAAGAGTTGAAATTATAGTCAATTGATTGAAGCAAATAGCTCAAAGGCTACCCTTTACATTGCCCATCAGAATAGAAAACAGCGCAGTGTTTACAAATAACATCAGAAAACATTGTCATATCTTTTAATCGTCTCTTGTTCAATATGCCCTTGCCAGTAATGCACGTAGTAAAACCGAACATCAACCATTAAAGCTTGGTAATTCAGATGTTTAATAACAGCATTTAGAAGGTTTATTTGATCACTGATATTGCTTATATACAGACAACGCTATAAATAGAATATCAATGTAGCTCAATAAGAGCATCACTTCTGCTACTATTCAATATATAACATTGAGCTTATATAGCCGATTCGTTTGTACTTCATTCAATTCTAGAATAGCGCAGTTGGTAAGTCACGTAGTTGAGGATACGAAAGTTGATAGTTCGAATCTCGCTATTTAATGGTAATAAATAAATGTTACAAAATGTTTCTGTTGATGTCTATGCATAATAATATCAAATTAAATATGCACAATATGAAATCCAAATAAAAATGTTTGTATCATATGGGAAATCATACAAAAACCCCAAAAAAGTTTTATGAAAATTTAAAAAAGTTGAACAAAAGTTCTATAAAAGACACCACAGCTTTTTTTAATATGCTCAATGATGTTGAAGAAAAATATATTATTCTTAACAAACACTCGCTTAGCTCAACAAAGGTCTCTTCGACTCTCGGAATTACCCTCAAGTTCTGTAAAGCATTAAAACAGCAGTTATTCAATTATCAGCTGAACTCCATTGCTGCAAACTTGCTTCTTAAGCATATGCAATTGGCAGTGTTCAAAAGCATTTGGCGACAGCTTAATAACTTGTGAATAATGCCTGAACAAAAGCTGTGATGGAAAATAGTTCAGAGATTATTCAACACGCTGCTGAATTAAATCGCCATAATGATGTTTATTGAATGAGTGATTCATGTTGACATCGTGATTTCATTTCTAAGCAATTGTGATATTATTTTTCGCTTTAGAGCTATACACATTCGTGAAATTATCAACTTCTTTAACTTTTTGGCCGTGTTTGTTGGGGATTATGCTTAAAATTACAACCTGTCTTCATTTGTTAACGCATTTAATATCATAATTAAACTCGATAATTTTATCACAGACATACAACCATAGCACATCTACTTTCAAATTAAATGCTTAAAATGGCAGGCATCCATTTACTCTAACTTGAAACTTTTTCCGTTTCTCGCTCGCCTCGCATAGCACGTGAGCAACGGAGGAAACAAAAACAGAAGCTAAAGCTAAAGCTAAAAACAAAATACAGTGACCATTCGTTCATTGCAACATGTTTACATTGCAATGAGCGAATGGCATTCGCTCATTGCAACATCTGACAACGTCAAATTGACTGTCAAAAACTCGTGAACAATAGATCGTAAATGACAGATTACTGCTTGACATTTGCATATGACAGTTAATTGCTTTTTAATTGCAAAATGTTGCAATTAGTGGACTTGCAATGAAAAGACGTTTCAATTAACGAAATTGCAATAAGCGAATGGTCACTGTACGCACAGTGAGCGCAGTTGCAGCCGCAGGGTTTTCCATTTTAAGAATGGCGAGGGCGAGGGGTAAGAAATCTCAAAAAACACGCTGATAAATCATAAACCTAATACACGGTGTTCAATAAGTTCGAATACAAGTTTTCATCATTGCGTAGGTATGCGCCATGTACATATTCTGCATTGGTATTGGTGTCAGCTTTAGCTTCATTCATACGCTACCGAATGTGCGCGGTGTTGACATTCTGTTAGTTGTTGTTTGTTTGTTACGCGCGATGAAAGAGTATCGGGACTTCGTAATTAAGCGTTTTTTGAACGGTGAGCGACCCGGCGATATATTCCGGCTGCTGAAATCGCATGGGGTCAAGCGGAACTTTGTCTACACGACCATCAGGCGATACCGGGAGACGTCCTCGACCAATGACCGTGCGAGATCCGGTCGGCCGCGTTCAGCGAGGACGCCACGGGTCATCAAGATCGTGAGGGAGCGAATTCGGCGCAAAAAGAACCGCTCAATCCGGAAAACGGCTGCAGATCTCAACGTTTCCATTGGAACCGCTCACACCATACTCACCAAGGACCTTGGTTTCAGGCCTTACAAAAAACGTAAGGTCCATGGCGTTTCGGAGGCTACCAGCAAAAAGCGGTTGGATCGAGCTAAGAGGATCCTCTCTCGGCACGCTGGTCAGGAGTTTGTTTTTTCGGACGAGAAACTGTTCGTGCTGCAGCAGCCGCACAATGTGCAAAATGACCGGGTGTGGGCGCCATCGAGGGACAGCATTCCTGAATCCAATATAAACATCCCTCGGTTCCAAAGTGCCGCGTCGGTGATGGTTTGGGGGGCAGTATGCAAACGTGGTAAGCTACCCTTGGTGTTTATTGAAAAAAACGTCAAAATCAACGCGGCGTACTACAAAACTGAGGTTTTGGAAAAGGTTGTTGCCCCCAGTCTCCGAAGCCTCTACGGCGATGAGCACTACGTGTTCCAGCAGGACGGTGCTCCAGCCCATACGGCAAATGTGGTTCAAGCCTGGTGTCGGGACAATTTAACCGACTTTCTGGACAAAACTTTGTGGCCTCCCAGCTCCCCGGACTTGAATCCTCTCGACTTTTTTGTTTGGTCCTATATGATGGCGAAGCTGAACGAATACAAGGTCAGCACTTTGGATCATTTCAAGACGGTAATTCTCAAAATCTGGGACGAAATGCCCATGCAGTCCGTGCGTGCCGCCTGCGACGCGTTCGAGAAACGTTTGAAACTCGTTAAGGAGTCCAAAGGGGGGGAACAAAAAAAAAAAAATGAAAAAATCCTTAGAAAAAAAACTTAAAAATAAAAAAAAAAAAAAAAAAAAAAATTTTTTTTTTTTTTTTTTTTTTTTTTATTTTTATATCAAATTATTTATTATCAATATATTTTAAATTAATTATTAAATTGGTATTTTTGTATAAAAATTAAAATCGTTTTTTTTTTTTCTTTTTGTATTGTAATAAAAAAAAAAATAATATATAAAAAAATAAAACCTAACCGCACTAATACTAATCTACTCTATGTGCTTTCGGCGCAAGCTGTCAAATCTGCTAACCCGAGTAAAAGAATATAAATTGAATTCTAACAGTATAAAGCTATAACTGTCACCCTAAGTCAAATATTGACATTAAGTTATATAACTCCAAAACATGTAGTTGAGCTTATGTTGAAAGGATGTGAAATTTTTGGAACCCATGACTCGCCACTGTTGTAGAAGTTCCATCCGAAGCTGCATAGAATTTATTCGTGGGGAAATTGAATATGGCAAACACCGGTATCCGCAACATTTGAATTAGATCATAGGCCACTAGGAGATCTGACTGTTGGTAATTCAATCCCTTGTGATCAGAAATCATGGAAAGTTTATATCTATGGAGCCGTCATTGAATAGACATATTTCTGCTTGCGTTTATTTTTTATTCATCTTCCATGTGAAATTCGAAATTCCAGCTTTCCTTATTCACTTTCAAGCTGAACATTTAATTTTTACTCTATCCTGCATTTCTCCGACAAAATGCATTTAAGATATCATACATCAACCATCCTACCCATAATTCCACCTGTATTTGCACGATATTTCACGCTAACTTTTGCCACTCTATTTGTTCAGACCGCACCTTTTGTGTCCCAGCAAACGACAAGAGAAAACCCCACTTGACCTTGCCTGGTTCCTTCGGTTTTATCACATTGATTTATCTAGCACCATATAATGCTTCTCCAATTTACTATCCACCCCCATTCCATCGGCTTTGTGCTTTGGAAATCGAGCTACCAGCTCCAAAGCACACAACCCATCGATGATGATTGATGACGGATCATATTTCGCCGTCACCGTAACGGCACGGAAACTGCGGTATTCTCCTCAACTGTCCCACCCCAATTCCCGGCGCCTCTGCCTTGATCGTAGATTAGACGCACACCTCAACGCATTTACTGTTATTGTTTCGGATCATACGATGCGAGCCTCACCCACGTAGAAAACATCACACCGTTCTGGGATAATAATTCTTAATTCGTGCTTCTGGGAAACGACCTCCAAAAACTGAAACCGATGGCCTAAGCACAGTGCACCGCATGTGGGTGGAGAGCATGAGCGAGAGAGATTGTGAAAAATCTTCTCCTGGAAAGCGAAGCACTCAAATCAAACCTTGCGAAAACTAGGTCATGGTCCTCATCTCGGAACAAGAGCGCCCTTTATTTGCCAGCAGCTTGACACCGTCGACGTTGCCGTCCTGCACCATGGCCGCATGGTTTATTTAGTTTGGCTTCCTATCCCTCGATTCACGCCGAAAGTTATAAGTGATTTCTTTCCATTCTTTTCGGTGTTATGTGGAAAACGGCGCTGCCCTAATTGTGTGCAATTTAGAAATGTGAATAATAATGTTTTCAAAGCCTTGCGGTTGCTTAGTTTGCGCAAATTTGCGGTGTTATGTTTATGCTGTTCATCTCACGCTCGTTTGCACGCTGCTTACAATGAATTGTTCTACTTATTTGCGTACCTACACGGCCACACATTCTTTCTCTGTTTTGAGTCGTTTTTGACTAACTTTCGTCAAAAGTGGATTTACTTAAATTTGAGTAAATGTAACTGAGCTTCAAGTCGACAAAACAAAACCACTCAAATCAAATCGAAGTTTTCGTCGACTTCTCAAACCCAATAACATGGATCATTGTATGATGACGTCATAAATGCAGTTTTGATAGTTCAGGGAGCTTGTTTACGTTGACTTAGATTTTTTTCGGTGAGATCGTTATGTGTTTTCATTCTACTCAATATACACGCTAAGATGAGAATTCCAAAAGATCGTTGTTTTGTGTGTATACCTATGTACATTCGAATGTTAATTTTATCTGGCACCACTGCCGTTAAGTATATAAAAAGAAAAACTATGAGCTGGTAGTATCGCCTATCGTCGGTCATAGTTTTCACTGGTTTTAGTCTGTCTGACTATTTTATATCGCGAATAAACGTTTAAACTGCATTCGTCGTTGTTTCCTCTACCTCTGAAATCCTGAAAACGCAATATTTGGTGTCAGAAGTGGGATTCAGGGGCAAGTTTTCCGGTTGAAAGTAAAACGCGTACGTTTCGATTCCGCGAAAAACACAATGGCGACCCCGGAGATAATGGAATCTCTAACGCGGCTGCTAGCTGATGCCTTGAAATCCTCCATCGCGAATTTGGTACCAGTTAATCCCGCCCTAGCCGAGACAGCGTCAATCGCCAAGGTACCTTCGTTTTCTGTCTCCGAGTATCGGTCTTCGGACAACACTTCTGTGTTGGATTACTTCAGCCGCTTTGAATGGGCTCTGCAATTGAGCAAAATCCCTGAAGCACAATACGCTCATTATGCTCGGGTGCATATGGGTACGGATCTGAACAATGCCCTCAAGTTTCTGGTGAGTCCAAGGAATCCGGCAGATGTCCCGTATGATGAGCTCCGAAAAACTTTAGTCGACCACTTTGACCAAGCAAAAGACAAGTACGTGGAGAGCATCAAATTCTGAGAAATCGTGCAGCGAACAGAGGAGTCAGTTTCGAGCTTTGTTCTACGGCTCAAACAAGGTGCTGCATATTGCGAGTAAATGGTGAATTTCTCGATAGGATGCTGATCGAGCAGCTCTTGCACGGCCCAGAATCGCGAGAGATGTGTGACGAGATTATCGCCAAGAAACCCACGACGTTCAAAGACGCTTTTGAAGTTGCACATACCATCGATGCTACTCGCAACACGGCCAAGGAAGTGCGTACGGCTAGATTATCGTTGACTCCAGAAGCGACCAACATGCTGGACTATGAGCGACCGAAGACACGGAGAGCACACCCAAGCAGCTCCTCCTCGTCATATCAACAAAAGTCGCACAAGCCAAATCGGAGCGAAAATTCAGCACACGACCAGAGTGTGTATAGTGGATGTGGTGGTAATCATCCTCGTAGCATGTGTAAGTTCCATGATGCGACGTGCTACAACTGCGAGAAGAAAGGCCACATCGCTAAAATCTGCAGAGCAGCAAAGCGGAATTACCAGGATCGATCCACCTCGCAGGTAGAATCGGAGGAACCAACCATGCAAGTGGACGTCGTGCAGTCACTGGGCAAAATTCATTCCGTTACCACATCTAGTAAGCTAGTGATCGACGTCATCATCGACGGATGCAAGCTGGATATGGAAGTGGACACCGGGGCTCCTTGCGGAATCATCAGTGAAGCTACACTACGGACGATCAAACCCTCCTTCACACTACTACAAACAGATCGTCAGTTCTCCAGTTACACTGGACACAAAATTCAGTGTTTGGGTCGTCTGCCAGTCAACGTCAGCATCGGAACGACAACACGCAAGCTGGATTTGTACGTAGTGTCCGGTGACTATGATTCGCTTTGTGGTAGAAAGTGGATTGCCCAATTTGCAAGCGAAGTGAACCTAACCGACCTATTCACTCAAGGTGACGCGGTGCAACAGTCTCTATCACAGTTGCTGTAAAACAACGAAAACGTCTTCAGAAACTCTCGGCAAACTGGTAGGACCTCCTGCATCCGTGCATCTGAAACCAGGGACAGTTCCAGTTTTCGCCAAAGCACGTGACGTTTCACTGGCATTGAGGAACAAGTATGCTCAAGAAATGGACAAGAAGCTAGCTGCAGACGTGTACGAGAGAGTCGACTACTCCGAGTGGGCGTCCTCCACCCACATTGTAGTGAAGAAAAATGGAAAGCTGTGTATCACCGGAAATTACAAGCCAACAGTAAATCCTCCAATGATCATAGACGAGCACTCGATTCCTAAAATTGAATCCATCTTCCATAAAATGAGGGGAGCAAGTCTTTTCTGTCATCTGGGCGTGACGGATGCATATATCCATCTATCCATTGACGCAGAGTTTCGACACATCCTCACACTGAACACACCAACACATGGGTTGGTTCGTCCGACACGAGCGGTCTACGGAGCAGCCAACATCCCGGCGATCTGGCAACGTCGCATGGATGCAACGCAACGCATTCGTCCGACGAAAGTGGATGACCTACAGCTGTTTTTGGGAAAAGTCACATACTACAACGCTTTTATTCCCAATCTCTCCACTCGATCTCGTTGCCTGCGTGACATGTTGCAAGGGAAATCTTTCGTGTGGGAGCCAGAGCAGATCGCCGCTTACGAAGACATCTAATCAGCCCTCATCTCGCCACACGTCGTGATACAATATGTTCCGGA
This sequence comes from Aedes koreicus, assembly GCA_024533555.2. Lineage (NCBI taxonomy): Eukaryota > Metazoa > Arthropoda > Insecta > Diptera > Culicidae > Aedes > Aedes koreicus. The sequence continues at coordinate 51,902 of JAHHFK020000533.1, forward strand.
CCTTCCCTTGATCTTGACGCCGGACGCCAGTAAAACCAGCTTGGGCGCTGTTCTCTCCCTCCGACTGGAAAGTGACCTGGAATGACTGATCGCCTACGCAAGCTGTGCTATGTCTCCCACCGAGCAGCGCTATCCACAGATAGATAAAGAGGCTCTCGCCATCGTATGGGCAGTCAAAAAAGAAATTTTAATTACCTGGACGATTCACACTGGTCACGGATAACCAAACCGGGAACAACTTGAACCTTCTAGTACATTGTCACTGAAACTCAAAAATTTCGTCCGGTGGTATTGTCAAAAAATCTCGCGTATCTACTAAAAAGGTCAGAATGCGAATAAGACATGCGATATTGTGTGTGAAAAAAAAAAGTTACTACAAAGTTAGTTTCATTTATGCTTGCAATGAACACGGAACCAGTGGAAACATAAAAGTGTGTCGTAAATAAATAACATTACGCACTAAAGGGAGGGAGAGGAATTAAGTGTGACAATCGGTACAAAATTTTGAATTGCTGCATATAATACGTGTTTCAAATGGGAAGAGGAAGCCGATTAGCGTTTCCTAAGAGGAGCGGTCAATAAGGAGTGTATCGAAAATAAGCTATCCACAAACTTTCTTTCAACTTATGTTGAAAACCGATATTTTATTCATACAAAAAATTGATCCTTTATTGTACGAGGTTAAACTTGAACATAATGAAGACCGGATGAAATTTAAGTTATTCCTTCACGAATTTTCGAACTTTGGATCGAATGCTCTTCATCAAGTTCCGGACAAGTGTTGCATCGCATTTTTTGGACGCTTGAGCCCAAATTTTTTTGAACTCCTGCATGTTCCCAGCTGCCTTACCAGTCTTCTTGAAGACCCTCTTCACGATTGCCCAGTAACGTTCGATGGGTCGAAGCTGAGGGCAATTTGGTGGATTGATATTTTTCTCAACGAAATCTATACCCTTTTCCGCAAGCCAATTGAGAGTGGTTTTGGCATAGTGAGCCGACGCTAAATCCGGCCAAAACAGTGGAGGTGTACTGTGCTTCTACTATAAAGGCAACAATCTCTTCTGGAGACACTCAGATCGATAGATTTCCGCATTTATAGTTCCAGTAGTGTAAAAAATGGTTGACTTCAAACCACAGGAACATATTGCTTGCCATACCAGTACCTTTCGACCGAATTTCTCCACTTGAATCGACCTGTCCGCATCGCTCACATCCTCTCCAACGACGGCAGTAAAGTATTGTGGACCTGGAAGGGTTTTTGAGTCCTCCTTTACATAGGTCTCATCGTCCATCAAAACGCATGCATCCGGACGCTGCAAAAGACGCGAATACAATTTCCGGGCCCTTGTTGCTGCTCGCTTCTTCTGTTCTGCACTTTGTTTCGAGATTTTCTGCTTCTTGTAGGTCTTCAGGTGGTTTCGCCTCTTGATACGCTGGATCATTCCGACACTCGTTCCTGCTTTTTTGGCCAAATCACGTATTGACATTGATTTGTTCTTCATGATTAGAGATACCACTTTCTGCTCTAGTTTCGGGTTGGAAGAACCGGGTTTTCTGCCTCTTCCTGGTAGCTCATCCAAAGAATAGTGTTCCCCAAACTTATTAATGATGGTTTTAACACTCGCATGATGAATTCCAAACCGCCTCGCCAATTTTCGCATAGTAATACCCTTCTCACTTAGCCATGTATCCAGAACCTTAATTTTCACTTCCTTTTCAATACGCGACATTTTGAAAACACAGAATTTGAACCGCACAAACAAGTACACAAAAGAAAGCTGACAGTCAAACGCACAGTATGCAGTGTTCAGAGCATAAAAAACCATCACAAATACATGTGTACAACGCAAATGTATGTGGATAGCTTATATTCGATACACTCCTTAATCGATTGCGCAAGTTTGTATGATAGCCGTTTGAATATTTCTGATACCGAAATAATGTATGGGAGGCAAAAGCGATTATTAGATTGTTTGCCAAACCAGTAATTTAAAGTTATTTGTGTAGAGCATATTTTATTTTTTTGTAAAATGTAACGTCATTCAGAGATATTTCATGAACAGATTAAGTCATGCCATCGGTTTTTCATTGAGTGATGCAAGGCTCACCATTCATTTTTCTTTTGAACTAGGTATTTTTAAACAAGATATACTAGTACCTGTCAAAATCTGGAAAATATACTTCCGAAATTCGATTTGTCTCGAGAATTAATGAGATATTACGCTGGATTCAAAAGCGATGCGCCATTCATCGCAATACCTCTGATGCTCGTTATCATGCATCAGAATAATCGGTTTTCGCTAGTAGGTTTTCCGGATTTTGACAGAATCGAGTTCCTTCATGCATTTCTTTAGAAGCATGGGTATTTATTTCATTCTTTTTAGTATATTTTACATAGTTTGTATTATTGCATTTATTTTATCTTATTATATATTTTTTTTTATGACTGTAAATCGCTACCCAGGTAACCAATAAGCATTAGCATATGCAGTAAATCTGCATTTCAGATGCTACAAGCATTATATTAGCATTATATCAGCATCGTGAATGCTATCTGTTGTAAAGGTGCATTTCAAATGCTATTTAAATGCTTGTAGCCTGTAATAAGCATTTCGAATGCAAAATAACATTAATGAAGCATTATTATAGCATTGCACTAAAGCAGCCGCATATTGGCCCAAAAGCGGCATTTATGTTGTATTTAAGGCGACTTAATTGCTTGATAGGCTGCCGTAAAGACGCTTTGGAACTGCTTAATGGTTGCGTGGGTACTCACCAGGGAAAAGAATCAATTCAGTAAGCTTTTTGCGAAGTGTGTGCTCTGCATTACCAAATATTTTAGCATATTGTTCCATTTGCAGCTTCAGATAAAAATCAAGGCACAAATTTATCAATGTTACGATGGTTTTTCACTAGATCTTGATCCAAAATGTGCCGTGATAGTTGCATGAAAACAGCCTGATGGGCGTTGTAAATTGTCATGACGATCCTCTTTTCCAGCTTCGCATAATACTTGGCAATGTTGAAATTATCGTTTTCGTTAATCAAGATTTTTAACTCCCTTTCAACAATCGTGAAAATTAACAGAATATCTTTATTAACCTCGATGTATTCGGAATCCCGAATGAGCACTTGCAAGCATTGTTCACACTTTAGTTTTTCAACTAGTTGTTTCTGAACGTGAGTAGCGGAATATCGCAGCGATTTAGTGAAAAGCTCATTATCCGTTTGAGAATTTGCGACAATCTCAGGAACAGGATTTTCGTCATCTCCTGTATTGTCGTCATCGTATCCAATGGTCAATGAGTTCTTCAATGATTCAATGTAGAATGCAGATTTTTCTTCAGCATGAAGCATTTTCACTTCCTCGAAGTTTTCGGCAACATGCCGATGAAGTGACATTGTTATTCACAATCAACCGTTTGTATACTCTGTTTGCTTCAAACTGCTCAGTGGTTAGATTATTGTTGTTGCCCTTTGTACCTTTGCTCGGAGGTAAGCCGCGAAAATATTTATTTGAATATTTGAATTACCTATAACTGAAAAGGTATATCGTGAATATAAAAATATACTCTTATGATATGGTACACTTGCTTGTTGTTTTGCAACCACTCATGACGCAACAAAAACATGCTGCTCCGAATAGAAAAATCGGTGCTTTTGCCAGGGACGACCCCATTGTTTACGTTGCGGGGCGACATCTACGAAGTGGTTACACGAAACTAAGTTAATCTGTCATGTTGTGGGGGAGTTGCGGATAACAAGCCGCTGAGTCAAATCCTACATCCGACGAAGTCGATCCGATCATGTGTATCAGCAGAATGGCCAATTATGCTGACTATTTGGCACACTTTAATTTCGATGATGTGTTCAAATCTACGAAAGAAAACGTAAATGCAGACTACTGCTCTCGAATTCCACAAACACTTGCAAGTAACGAGATAGGTAAACTGTCTTTCCGTGAGGGAAGAGATATTTGTGAAGACTAATTCGATGATTTTTCCCTTCATCAGATCGGACAACTACCGATTCGCGCCGAACACATCGCTCGTGAAACGCGCAAAGATCCCAGTCTAGGTAAATCGTCCAGTTTTTGGAAGCCGGCACCGATTTAACACGATCTGGCTACAAAGCACCAGAGTTGAAGTACACACTTGCTGCGAGTAGTTGTACCGTCTGTTCTGCGCTCGACAGTGTTAAATGATCTCCACGTCGCACACATTCGTATGGTGAAAATGAAAGGCATCGATGGGGACATTGAAAGAATAGTTAAATCTTGCTCAGAGTGTGCTCGACAAGCGCATGTTCCCCTAAAGTTCAGCGAACATCATTGGCAGTATCGCAAAGTGTCCTGGGAAAGGATACATATTTTCCCGTTACGGAGCGCCAGTTACCGTTGTATCCGACAATGGTCCAAAATTAACGTCTAACGAGTTCAAGTTGTTTTTGCAGAAAAGTGGAGTAAAGTTCCATAAGCTGTCAGCCCCCTACCATTCCGCAACAAATTTTCAGGCCGAACGATATGTTCAGACGACAAAAGAGGCACTCAAGGCAATGGGAACAACTGCATATACATTCCAATCGGACCTGAACAATTTTCTGCTGCAGTATTGTCTGGCTCCTCACGCAACCACTGGAAAATCGCCTTTCATGCTGTTTCAAGGGTGAAACCTCCGAACGGGTTTTGATCTACTCAAGCCCGACAATGTTCACCAGAGAGTCATGGCAAAGCAGCAAGCCAATGTCGAGCAAACTTTTCGCCAGTTTAACGCGGGTCAACCGGTTTATTTTCTGTCCGGTAACTCCCGCATGGATAGATGGATTTCTGGTGTTATTGCGGATCGAATTGGAGATCTGTACTACGAGATCGACTATTCTGGGAAGCGGTACAAGCGTCACATCGATCAAATTCGTTCAAAACTTGATGCAAACGGTCGTCTGATGGAAGAAGCACCCAAAGCGAAAGAGCTTAGCCAGCAAGACGCACCACGACGAGTAACTGTTGAACTCTTCGACGATGGTATTACAGTTCCGAGGGAACCATCAACTCCGCTGAATCCGAGGAATTCGAGAAGTACTCCAGCCGAACCAACTTCTCCAGAGTTCTATACGCCAACCGGTGGTTCAGTGCAACAAAACGCAGATACATCTCCCTTCATCGTGCGTCGATCGACAGGAGTTCGCCGCCCTCCCGTGAAGTACACACCGTAGAAGCCACATTCAGAAAGGAGAGAAGAAATGTTGTGTATGTATACTTATGTACATTCGAATGTTAATTTTATCTGGCACCACTGCCGTTTAGTATATAAAAAGTAAAACTATGAGCAGGTAGTATCACCTTTTGTCGGTAATAGTTTTGACGACTTTTAGTCAGTCTGACTATTTTATATCGCGAATAAACGTTTAAACTGCATTCGTCGTTGTTTCCTCTACCTCTGCAATCCTGAAAACGCAATAATCGTTAAGTAGGATGAATTGCACAGTGATGAGATTAACATAGGTACATCTTCCCTAGTACCGATAATCGCTCAAAAGTGCACATACACAAATTATGCGTTAACACAGATTAGCTATTATGAGGTAACAGTATTGAAGAAAGATTAACTTTAAAACTTCCCTTTTTTATCGCTCTTTTTTACTGAAAATTAGGTATTTTTGTGTAGTTTTTTTTTGACAGAATGCCTATTACAAGACATGCCATTTAACAACTTATCTATTCGGATTACTATTCCTATTTCTGCACTTAAGGAGAAACAAATGTTCAAATATATTATAGAAATATTTTTTCTGTATTAAAAAAAACTATCTATAAAGAATGGAGGAATCTAAGTAAAGCTAAGGTGAGGTTAAACATCGTAGTATCTTAAACTGAAATTGATAATAACTTTTTGGCTATTTCTATCTGCATGTAATTGGTCAGTATCGTCATTATCGAAGATTTTATGCTCTTTTTACCACCAATTACTTTGCATAAATAGCTCGAAAAATCATTTCTCAAGAGCGCCATTTAGGATCTTTATCCTCACTTTTGCGTTACCTGGATTCCTCCAATAACAGAAATATTTTGTCAGCATCGATTCAACATTTGCCACGTTCATTTTTTTTTTGCTCCGGAGTAAAGCCGAATTGCACCTCGGGATTCACGTTGGTCCACAAGGATTCCTTGGAGCTAACACCATAAAAAATAATGCAAAAGATATTGTTTCAAATATTGGGACATGAATAAACAATTTATTGAAAGATTAAAAAGAAAAATAATTACGTTTTCGCTTAAAAAAATATGACGACCGCGTTGCTTCAGTTACTAAAAAATTAATCAAGTTTAGTTAAATTATAACATCTAATATTGTAAAATGTAAATTACCAGAATGTCAGTAAAAATTTTTGTTTTTTTTTTTTTATTTTTTTGTTTTTTTTGGGTTTTGGGGACAAACCTTATTTTTAATTAAAAAATTTTTTTTTTTTTTTTTTTGTGTATAATAGAAGAAAAAAAAAAGGGTGAAAAAAAATTTTTTTTTTTTTTTTTTTTTTTTTTTTTTTTAACTCTTTATTTGTTCCAAATTTATTCATATTTACATTTCATGTTTATCTAGGTGCTCCAGCTACTACCGTAACGTATCAACCTTAATTGTTAAAATATGTATCTAATTTTGTTTACATTGTTCATGCCTTAGCAGTTCAGTATTTTAAACAGGTTTTTATTCCTGCGTGTCAGTATAACAATAATAATCTTAAAACTAAAAACAAACTAAAATTAATCTTAACTAAGCATAAAGGGAATTAATCATTGCAATAGAAGATTGCAACGATTTTTGTCTGAAATTATTAATTATTTTGTTGGACATTTGTTCTAAAGTCTCAACATTCGAAATTCTATGTACTTCGTTAGTACTGTACCAAGAAGGCAGCTTCAAAATCATCTTCAGAACTTTGTTCTGAATCCTTTGAAGTATTTTTTTCCTGGTAGCACAACAACTAGACCATATTGGAACAGCATAAAGCATGGCCGGTCTAAAAATTTGTTTAAATATTAGTAGTTTGTTCTTCAGACATAGTTTGGATTTTCTGTTTATAAGAGGATATAAACATTTTATATATTTATTACATTTGGCTTGAATGCCTTCAATGTGATTTTTAAAATTTAATTTTTGATCAAGTAATAGACCAAGGTATTTCACTTCGCTTGACCAGGAAATTGGAACACCGCTCATAGTAACGATGTGACTACTACTAGGTTTCAAAAAAAGAAGCTCTAGGTTTATGTGGGAATATTATTAGTTGAGTTTTGGAAGCGTTGGGAGAAATCTTCCATTTCTGTAAATAAGAAGAGAAAATGTCCAAACTTTTCTGCAGTCTCCTGCAAATGACACGAAGACTTCTTCCTTTAGCGGAGATGCCTGTGTCATCAGCAAACAAGGATTTCTGACAACCCTGAGGCAAATCAGGGAGGTCGGAAGTAAAAATGTTATATAGTATCGGCCCAAGAATGCTACCCTGAGGAACTCCAGCTCTAACAGGTAGTCGATCAGATTTGGAATTCTGATAATTTACCTGCAGAGTTCTGTCAGTTAAATAATTTTGAATTAATTTTATTATATAGAGCGGAAAATTAAAGTTTTTCAATTTAGCAATCAAACCTTCATGCCAAACACTGTCGAATGCTTTTTCTATGTCTAGAAGAGCAACTCCAGTTGAGCAGCCTTCAGATTTGTTTGAACGAATTAAATTAGTAACTCTCAAAAGTTGATGAGTAGTTGAATGGCCATGGCGAAATCCAAATTGCTCATCTGCAAAAATTGAGTTTGTATTGATGTGAAGCATCATTCTATTCAAAATTAACTTTTCAAAAAGTTTACTGATTGAAGGAAGTAAACTTATTGGTCTGTAGCTAGAAGCTTCAGCTGGATCTTTCTCGGGCTTCAAAATTGGAACAACTTTGGCATTTTTCCATTTGCCAGGAAAGTATGACAAATGAAAACATTTATTAAATAATTTTACCATGAAAGACAAGGTACTCACTGGGAGTTTTTTGATGAGTATATAGAAAATTCCATCATCACCTGGAGCCTTCATATTTTTTAACTTTTTAGTTATAGTTTTTACTTCATCCAAATCAGTACCCCAGGATTCATCAAACATATTTTCCCTTGAGGAAATATTCAGATAATCAAGAGAAACCTGATTCTCAATAGGACTAGTAAGACCCAAACTGAAATTATGGGAACTCTCAAACTGCTCAGCAAGTTTTTGAGCTTTTTCCACATTTGTTAGCAATATTTTATCACCTTCTTTGAGCGCTGGAATAGGCTTTAGAGGTTTCTTTAAAATTTTGGAGAGTTTCCAAAAAGGTTTGGAACTCGGCTCTAATTTTGACACATTATTTTCGAATTGTTTGTTCCTCAGGGCAGAGAAGCGTTTTTTAATTTGTTTTTGCAAATCTCGCCAGATAACTTTCATGGCGGGATCGCGTGTTCTTTGATATTGTCTTCTACGGATATTTTTCAGACGGATCAAAAGCTGAAGATCGTCGTCTATTATAATTGTATTGAACTTTACCTCGCATTTTGGAACTGAGACAGCTCTTGCTTCACCTATGGAAGTAGTCAGAGAGTCAAGAGCATTATCGATATCATTTTTAGTTTCCAAAGGAATATTAGGATCAAAGTTACCTTGTGATCCAAAAGTTCCGGTAATTTTCAATTTAAAAAGGCCGCCTTTATTTTTTCGGTAAAATCTTTTTAGTGTAAGATGGCAACACTAGTTCTGATATTCTGTCAAAGTGTGAGAGCAAATTATCCATTAGTTTTGTTTTGACAACTGCTTTTGTTAGTCGAAAAATAGACGCTCGGCGATTTTTACCATGGATAAAAAATTGGAACAACGCGTTTGTGTGAAATTTTGTGTTGCAAAGGGTTTTTTTGGGGGGGAAACGCTCAAAATTTTGGAAAAAGCCTTGGGGGGGGACTTTTTGTCAAAAAATTGTATTTTTTTTGGCACAAAGACTTTAAAGAAGGCCGTGAAAGCGTGAGTGACATGCCGCGTTCTGGACGACCATCGACCTCAACTACCGATGAAAACATCGCTTCCGTGAAGAATTTAGTTATGGAAAACCGCTCAATTAGCATTCGGGAGATAGCTGCACTCCTTGATATCTCATTTGGATCGACCGAACACATTTTGACGGAAATTCTGGGCATGAAACGCATTGAAGCACGACTTGTTCCAAAAGAGCTGAATTTTTTGCAAAAACAGCATCGAGTTGAGGTCGCTAAACAGATGATTGCGAACGCAGATAGCGATCCCACATTCATGGAACGCATCATAACTGGTGATGAAACGTGGGTATATGAATTTGATATGCTCACAAGTCAACAATCGTCCGAATGGCGCGCCGAAGATGAGCCGAAACCAAAAAAATCACGACAAAGTCGCTCCAAAATTAAAGTTTTACTGACCGTTTTCTTTGATTTTCGCGGTGTCGTCCATTCTGAATTCCTTCCAGAAGGTCGAACGGTTAACAAAGAGTATTATTTACAAGTTATGAGACGTTTGCGTGAGGCAATTCGAAAGAAGAGGCCAGAATTGTGGCGCAATAATTCGTGGATTTTACACCACGATAACGCTCCATCACACACCGCGCTCACTATTTGTGAATTTTTGGCCAAGAACTCCACCAATACCATCAAACAAGCACCATATTCACCAGACCTTGCCCCGTGGGACTTCTTTCTCTTCCCAAAACTGAAAATTCCGCTCAGAGGTAGGCGTTTTGAATCGATTGATGCGATAAAAAAGAATTCGCTGGAAGAACTGAAAGCCATACATTCATCGGCCTATAAAAAATGTATGGATGATTGGATAAAGCGCTGGCATATGTGTGTTGCCTCTAATGGCGAGTACTTTGAAGGCGATAATAAAGATATCAATTAAAAATTGAAATAAATGCGTTTTTTTTCAAATTACCGGAACTTTTTGATCACAAGGTATATTCCATGAATGTTTGATATTGGTTCCAATCAGCTCTATGATAATTGAAAGTAGAACTGTTGGGATTAGAAATTATTTCTTGAGATATTTCAAAAGTTACTGGAAGGTGATCCGAACCGAAGTCAGCATGGGTAACCAATTGGCTACAAAGTTGACATGAATCAGTTAAGACCAAATCAATAGTTGAGGGATTTCTGGCAGAAGAAAAGCAAGTTGGTCTGTTTGGGTATTGGATAGTGTAATAACCCGCAGAACAATTATCAAATAGTATATTACCATTGGAATTACTTTGAGCATTATTCCACGATCGGTGTTTTGCATTAAAATCACCAATAATGAAGAATTTTGACCTATTACGGGTAAGCTTCTGTAGGTCACCCTTGAGAAGATTCTTTTGCTGACCTACGCATTGGAATGGTAAATAGGCAGCTAATAGTGTAAGTTGACCAAATTTTGTTTCAACAGAAACCCCCAAAGTTTCAAAAACTTTGGTATCAAATGAAGAAAGGATTTGATGTTTGATACGCCTATGAACAATTATGGCAACGCCACCACCTGGGCTTTCAAGACGATCATTGCGGTGTACGAAATAATTAGGATCCCTTTTTATTTTATCACCTGGTTTAAGAAAAGTTTCAGTTACAACGGCAATATGCACGTTATGAACTCGTAAAAAGTTAAACAGCTCGTCTTCATTATTTTTAAGAGATCGAGCATTCCAATTTAAAATATTCAGTGTCTTAATACCCATTGCTGAATTTCAGGGTCATGACAATATTGTTTGCAAATTTTATACCAGTTTGAATTGCATCAAACATGGAGTTTGTATTTAACATTCCATTAATCATATCGATTAATGATTTCTGTAAAAAATCCATTTTTGGAGCGGTTATGCTACCTAAGTCAAAATCTTCAACATTTCTGGTAGAATTTTGGTTTCTACCGGCTGTAACGGCAGCGTAGGAAGCTCCATTACCTTGCTGTACATTGCTACCAGCAGGTAAGAATTGAGCATTGAAAACTTGTGCTCTGTTTGTACTTACGGGTACATTTGTACTTCGCTGACCATTGTTAACAGCAGATAGCAGTGGAAAATTTGACGGTTGGGCATTGATCGTACCTTCCGGTACGAATGTTGGATTTCCTCCTCGATGACCGTTGTTAACAGCCGAGGAATAATTACCTGTTCGGGAACGTGAAGCGGTCCCTACCTGATGCTTAGCACGAGAATTCAAGATCGCTTTGCGAGTCTTGCATTCCCAAAAATTGGATTTGTGGTTTCCACCACAATTCGCACATTTAAAATTTTTGGGATCCTTCACAGGACAGTTGTCCTTGGCGTGAGAGGAATCACCACAATGCATGCATTTGGCATCCATGTGACAATTTTTCGTCCCGTGACCCCATCCCTGGCATTTACGGCACTGGGTGAGGTGTTGAGAATTTCACATATAGCACTGGTTATTTTTGTATCACAAAGACAATGAAAACTTTTGTTTCTCCGGTTTAAATTCTAACACCTTCTAAGCAAGCTTCCTGGAAGTGAGGTTAACACATCCCGTGCAATGATCTATTAATTGAAATTTGACTCGGTGCTCCACTTTTGACGAAAGGGATTGTAAAACGACTCAAAAATGAGTAAAATGAGTGGCCGTGTACCCATTATGTGGTCAATGAATGACAAAAAGAATCAATTTTGACACGCAATTTTTAAACAACCCAAAATTGAGTACGCTTGACTCAAATCGGTTGGCTACTTGGCTACTAAAAAGTGAGTAAAGATAGGTAGGAGTAACTCGTTGACAACTAGTAAACATCAATCGGATTCTAGCCGATGTTGACTGTTTGTCATCTTACCACTAAGAACTTTATTTACTCACTTTTGAGTAGCCATACTTTGGACTGATTTGAGTCAAACGTACTCAATTTTGGGTTGTTTGGAAATAGCGCGTGGAAACGAAGAAAGATGACAAGATGACTTTTATTCGTTTAGGTATGTGATTCATTTAAAATGTTTTTTTTTTTTTCGAAAAAATACATACACCCTTTATTCTGGATTGAAAAAAACCGGATAAAGAGTCAACGAAATTATTCAGCTGCCCTGTATTCAATGAAGCTTAATTTTGGCATGTAACTAAAATGTGCTTGTTCCCTATAAAACAGCAGGTCAATTGGTTTGAAGACAGCAAATAAATTTCAGTTTGGGGTGGGTGGAGTTTAAAGAATGGCTGGCGGCTCTTTTCAACCTCCGTTGGACCTTTTTCCTGTCTTGAAAATGAAAAGGTAAATACTCCCAACAATAGGATCGAAAGAAACGTCCATCAAAAAACATAGTTCCTGGTATCTAGGTTAACATTCATGAGTAACCTTTCAAAAAACGTCCATAAACCAGAGTTTACTTCCATGCCACTCACATCAAAGTCACGAGTTGATATTTCACCCCCGGACAAGACACCAAGAATATAAAAAAAAAATAAGCGACTACAATGAAAGATGAACCGACCTTAGACTGAATATCTCGATAGTAAAGAAAAATAATAATCATAAACTTCTCGAGAAAAAAAAAACAATTCGAGAAATTTTTGGAGAAACATTCAAGGAAAGACAAAAATGTCTTATGGAAGAATAAATAACTTTGGTAAATGGAAAACTAGGAAAATTGAAACTAACACATGGGTTGATCACTTTTTAATTAAATAAAACAGAATAACATTTTCAAACTATCCAATAGAAAAAGCTTATCCTTCGACAGATTTGCCCTTTTTAATCTGTGACTTACAAACTTTTTCAGTGTTTTAAAAAAAAGTGTTTTAAAAAATTTCGAAGTAAATTCAGTTTGAAGGAATTTCCTTGAGAAGATGGAAGAAACTTACTAGATAAACGCTAGATAAACTTTTCTATTTTTTTTTTCAAAATTATTAGTTTATTCTTGCGGCGGAAAAAACATATTTTCAAGTAAAACTTGGTATAAATTCCGACTAAAAAAGTTTCTATTGTATAAATACTTCCGGATTATTTTTTGTTTGATTTTCTATTAACATCACTGAAAACCTTAACATGCCTTTGATGTTTTTGTTGTACTTGCAACTTTAATTATTATTACGGGTTTTTTTTATGTTGTCTCACAGTCCCCATCAAATCAATAGAATTAAAAATAGGCAAATAGTCATTTTATTATTACATTGAAGTCATTTAAAGTTTAGATATCGTTCCTATCTTTCCTAAATCGTCTTATAAAGGGTGTTCCGATCAAAATCTGGTCAAACAGTAATGTGTATGAGTCGATCAAAGTTTTCATTAATATTCTCAAATTCTTTTTCTTTTTCAAGTTCAGTTAATACAGAATACCGGAGAAATATTCAGCTAAGCTTTTACCGAATGCGAATTGCTGGGTCTTTCGTTTAACACCTGCCATAAGATTTTTTACAGTCTCCTTGGCCACTTTATTCTCCGCAGAACGCCAGTTCGCCTGTTTCTGTTTCTCGCTCACAACAGCTTTTTGAGTCTTCTTAAGGTTCCGCTTGACGATGGCCTAATATTGTTCAATTGGGCGGAGCTCTGGCGTGTTGTCCTTGGGCACCACTTGAACGTTTTTGGCAGCATACCACTCCATGTTCTTTTTTCCGTAATGGCAAATCCGGCCAAAATAGAACGGAACAATTTTGTCGCTTCAGGAAAGGCAGTAGACGTTTTTGTAGGCACTCGCTCAGATAAATTTCCTGGTTGACGATTCCGGTCGCAATGTAAACGATGCTCTTCAAGCCATAGGTACCGATGGCCTGCCATACCAGATATTTCTTCGCGAACTTTGACAGTTTAATGTGCTTGAAAATATCTGCCATCTTTCCACGTCCGGTTGCCGTACCAAATTTGTGTCCAGGAAGCTGTTTAAAGTCTGCCTTGACGTAAGTTTCATCGTCCTGTACCACGCAATCAAATTTCGTCAGCATCGTCGTGTACAACTTTCGCGATCGTGCTTTGGCCGACGTATTTTGTTTATAGTCGCGATTTGGAGTCACCACTTTCTTGTAAGTCGACAGTCCAGCTCGTTTTTTAGCTCTATCCACGGTTGAAGGCGCCACTCCCAGCTTCTTTGCGACGGATTGGTCGGAGAGGTTGGGGTTCCGCTCGAAACAGCGGGTAACTCTTTTTGTCGTCGCTGTGGCCTCCGGCTTGCGATTCCCCCCCAATCCAGCTTTCCTGGCTGCCGAAAAACGTTCACCGGAAACTTTTAATACGTTGATAACAGTTGATTTAGCCACACTCAACAATTTCGCCAACTTGGCGTGAGAGTAGTTTGGATTTTCGCCATGCACGTTTTTACGTTGCTTCTCTTCCTTCGATGACATTTTGATAACTGAAGTGCTAATCTCAAAATCAAAATAGATCTCAAAATGAGGGGCGTGCAAAAATCAAAATAAATCTTCAAAATGAGGGGCGTGCAAAATTTTTTTATGCACGAAGAAAGGAAATGCGTCAAGTTTAAGTCAACCAAATTTTGATCGAAACACCTTTTAAGTACATGCAAACCAAACATCTCTTACATTGAGAGTTAGATTTCCCATCCTTTTCAGTTAAAAAGTTCTACAGGGAGGAAGGATATTTTTTTTCCCTCTGATTGGACCACTATTGCACTGTTGGTTTAAATTTGTTCAAAGCGACCAATAAGCAGAGTTTCTAAAACATGACAATTTGTGAGTGGCCCCAACAGTATCCTTTCTATTGGTTTGAATTTGTTCAAGTCAAGTGTAGTTTAAAAAAGTGTTTGTTTTCCCAATTATGTGAACTTATGTGTACTTTTGGTTCAAATGAGTTAAACGCGCTCAATAAGGGGAGTTTACAGGGTGAGTCAGTGAAGTATATGGTCATAAAAATGCGAAGCTTGCACGCATTATTATTTTCAATGTATCTCCTGTTTCTTTAACATTAAATTAACCAAAAAAAAATGTTTTAATTTAGTTCAGTTCAAATCTTTCTCCCTTTTCCTTAATTGCTAGCCGCATGCATTATTGGAAAGCGTCACAGCTGACACGCACGATATTTTGAGGCACGTCATTCCATATTTTCACCAAACGTTTCTTAAAACTTTCCACGGTTAGTTCTTTGGTATTCTCCAGTTTGCCCAGCATGTAGCCTCATCAAGTGAAATCAAGTGAAGAGGCAGGCATTCCTTCGAAGAAATGTAATCCGGAAAATTATCCTCACACCAAGCCTGTGTAGTTTTTGCGCGGTGAGACGGTGAAGAGTCTTTTTGGAAGCAGTATGGGACATTCTTCTAGCGTTTCTTGACGAAGAAAAGCAAATGGTTCTTCAAAACATTATCGATGCAATATTTACTGTTGATTTTAACACCACGTTCAATGAATAGCAATGGAACCTTCAAAGTTTTGGAGAAACCTCCTCATAGTTTATCAATACGAATGTCAGAAAGATTTGATGCATAAATAAGATCATTTTACCGGTTGTGGTGATCCTGTAGTAGAAACATTTTTTTTGTCCGAATTTCACAAGCGCCAGCTTACGACATCTTTCGACTCTTGAAATCTTCTACTTTTCAGTCAAGCCATGCACCTGTTATTTTTTGTATGGATTCAGTGCAAGGTCGTCTTTCAAAATACTCCTGATCGTTGAGTGCGATATTCGCAGTTCTTTTTCCATCTTTCGGCCAGACTTACCACACAGAAAAAAAAATTTAACAAGCGCGTAAAATTTCCCCTCGTTTAATTCCAAGCCAGAAGAGGCGTAAACAACATAATTGATTGCAATCTTTCACGCGCCATACAACAATGTTTGCCATCTTCCATACAACAGGCTAGCTTCAGGCGATATCTGGCTTAAATTTACATGAAATATTCCATTATTTTCTGCCAAATCTAGCATTCCCTTTATGTGCATTAGATAACGCAGAAAATTCAATGTTTCTTTTTATTTGTACAGGATTCCGCCGAATTCGCTCTCTCACTCGTTTGACGGCTTCCTGACACGTGACAGTGCGTTCATAGCCAGGTCTGGGAGGTGTTTTCCAAGAACCGTTTTCTTTGTATCGTTTGATGGTGCGAAAGATGAATCTTTCGTTTATTCCGAGTGGTTTTAATTTCTTTAAAATAGTACATGGTCTAAAATCCTTCAAAAACATACTTTTTCACAAGCTCCCTTTTCGCATCCATGATTACCACGCATCTCAAATGAATGAAAGTTCGGAACAAACTTGCAAGCCGTGTGTTCGGATCAAAGGTCGGATTTAAAAACAAACCGATAGCCAATCACCCTCACAGGATGATCAAAAACTGTGGAATTTAATTTTTGTATAATTTACTGATTTATCGTGTTAACTCTTAATGTCGATATTTTCATACTTACAATTTTTAATTTGCTTTCCGTCCACAACTTCCTCCTGCCTCGTTTAAGCGAATTTCTGACTATACTTATTTCTCAAATTATTACAATTATCCATCTATGGCCGTGCGCTACAAATTTTTACCTGTCTGTCCTGATATGTCGTATGGCGAATATTTATGTGTCTGCTCGTGGGACGTGCAATTCAGTTTAGGCACCACTGTACTGTTCACCCTCTATGTAGTGAGATGTTTTGAGTGATATCTGTGATTCATGTTATTTATTCCATCTAACTCCCACACTACTCACCGGCTTCTGTGTTGTGATCTTACAACCAAATTTCACTGAATGCGCGATACTCTACTCAGTTTGACCACCAAATTTACTAAAACTAATCTACTAATAATGTTCTCAACTTCTATTAAACTCTTTCACTATACAGTTCACTGTTTGTTTTTGTTTATCTCCTCTACTACCTTCGACGTATATCCTTCTCGCTCTCTCTCTCTCTCTCTCTCTCCCTCTTCTACTCTTCTTACCATATGTCATCTGACATGTTTATCTCGTCGGTGCGTATGTCTGTGTACGGTCAGTGCTGCCAGAACACCGTGTTGAAATTTTTTAATACACTCTAAAAGAAAAATATGTAAACCACAGGACTGAAGCGGCTGTCATCCACGAACAACAATCATGAAGCCGAAAACTTGGTGCTGTGGGTGGTGCTAATTTGACAGCTTGGCTTTCTTGAAGGACATTTTTTTTTTGTAGGGCCGTAAAACCACTGCGACCACTTAGAGGAATATTGTGGTATGACCCATTTAATTTAGCAGACCAGTTTACCCATTACAATTGCAATGTCATAGGCAGTGTCTGAGCCTGCATATTGTCCCAGTTAGGTTTGACTTGGCTAATAAAGTCTATTACCTTACTGGGACTTAACTGCCAGACTTCAAAAGGTCGTAGAAGCCTTTTTCCTAAAATACGAAGCCGAGTTCTAAATAAAACACTGCAATCGCAGAGTAAATGTTCCGAGGTTTCGCTTTCTAGTTGGCAAAATCGGCATCGCGCGTTTTCAAGTTTACCCATTTTCGCCAAGTGGTATCTGCTAGGGCAGTGGCCAGTGAAAAGACCGGTTAGCACCCTCAGATTATTTTTAGTTAATTTAAGTAGGTTTAGAGTGTTTTTCTCACTCGGTACTATGAATCTTTTTGCTTGTCGTGTTGTATCTGTGGTATTCCAGTTTGCTTGTACCATAGACATTTCTCATTGCTTAAACTCCATCTTTAGAGAACAATCTGCAACTCCACAGAATGGCTCCGGACCTGTGAACGCTGCTTCAGACCCCTTCCTGGCCAGACTATCCGCTATTTCATTTCCCTCTTTTCCACAATGTCCGGAAACCCAGTACAAATTGACTTCGTTCCCACTGGCCAATTGCTTCAATAATAGAATGCATTCCCACACTTGCATTGACTGACATGTGACAGGCTTTCTTGCAGGCTATATGCAGCAAACACAATATTCGCGGCGGAAGTTGTCGTGTTTTGTCGTAAATTTGATTCGAGAGACAGGAGAACGTAAATTTGATTCGAGAGAACAGGAATTACCACTCACCCTGTAAAATACAGTTTTGGTTTTCCCAATGTAGTAAACTACCATTATGTTGGTTTAAATTGGTACAAAGCAACTATTGATCGTAGTTTAAAAACTATTTGTTTTCTTAATAAAGTAAACCACCATCATACTTTGTGAGTAAACGCTACAGCATCCTTACTGTTGGTTCAAATAAATTCAAATCGACTCTCAAGTGTAATCAAAAAAATCGTGGCAATTTACTGCAATCGAAAATATCTTTAATACACGATAATTAGGAAAAATGCAACAAAAGTTCAAAATTCGGAAAAAATTGTTATCCTTTACATGACTGTTAGGAGATGTCAAAAACTTAACCACTAAATGTCTTCTTCTTTCTATTAATTATTAATCAAAATAATTCTTTGTCGTTTATCATTGCGAGAGTCACTGTGGCCAGCACAGTGACATGCCAAACAAAATAAATAAAACTATACGAGTTTGTTTCGATGTTTTTTCTTCGGATAGAATTGCTTGATAGCCCTATCGATCAAAAAAAGTTGGAAAATGAATATTTGAATAGTTAGCTGTAGTCGAAACAGCTTTGGTCCCAGCAATATTCGGTTAAGTTGATTTTAATTCGCAAAAACGCCATTTTCATAAATTAGTCATGATGCTCATAACGATTAAGGTCTCTGTAACGATTAAATTTATAAAAATGTCATAAAATTTCAAACAATTATTACAATCCAAACATAGGCTGTATCACTTCAACGATAAGCAGATTTATGCGCTGAGTTAGAGGTTGGGTCAAAATAAGTCGATTTTAAATTTTTTTTCCGTGTATCTTTTGTACGCTTTCCAGCCTAGGCCCGTTGGAAAAAAGAAGCAAACAAATGTCAATCGATTTTAAATGCAACAGACACCTGCACTCTGTTTTGCTTGTTTCCACGAAAATTGTCGGTTGACGAAGTAAGCAATTTGGTTCCGATAATACACGCAAAAAAAAATCCGCTGTAGAAACTACCATTTCGAGGGTTAAATTAAACGCAAGCAACCAACAATTTTCAGTTGACTATAAATGCGTTTGATTTTGCCATTTGATTGAAGTCAACCATGGTGGGGTTAATATCAAAATGAGGTCTGTCAAATATACCACAAATGTTGAAGGCTGTACCTGAAACGTAGTAAATTTGACTGAAATTTCATGGTAGTTTTCAAAATAGGCATAGTCGGGTAAATCGGTTTTACTGCAAGATTTTTTTCAGTGTAGAAATCGCATCGTTTATAAAAGAATGAATGCCTCTTTTAAATAAGGTGTACATTATAACTTTTGTGATTATTAATTATACTTTCATGCATAGCAGTCGAAAATCAAAAAGTGAGCATCTCATCTACTTAGGTTGACAAAAAAATCGTAAATTTCCCTACGATGCGGCATCAATGTAATTTGTTAGTGTTCAACAACCCCAAAACGAACATCGATCCACCGTTAAATTAAAAAGCAAGGAAACGTTCCAATGGAATGCTTCCAAGCGAATGCGCTTTCTGCCATCGATGCCTAGATACTAGGGCTGTTCGATGGTGACGCTGCAATGAAAGGAATTGAAATTTATGAGAAGCAGAAAATTGGGTCATTGACACATTTAAAATTCAACTCGTTCTCATTGCATCCCCAACATCTCTCGTCCTCGCAGACAACCGTCGGTCGTTCGATGCTGACTCTCACGCGCACACGTACAAGCGGACTTCACTGCATGGGGCAGAGCAGAGTTGCGATAGTAGTATTGGTAGTAGTAGATGGGCGCCACCAGCAGTAGAAGCTGGTTGGAAGTGGAAGGCCATCGTGTATAACTAGGATATAGCCAGCAGCTGGCTGGAGCCGAAGCGGTCCACAACCTTCAACTGGAGGAGCTTCTCGGTAGATTCTTTTGCCTTGGTGGGTGAGGAAAATTTGATGGATCTAAGTAATTAATTTTCCGATGCTGTGAACACGTGGTCTGATTTTTGAAATTAGATAATGGGAAGTTCGGAAGTATTGGGATGGTAATATGGTTAAGGCAAGGCTTTTCGGAAATTTCTAGTGTTTTGAAGAGTCTATATGCGGTCTTCTAATTGTCTCACTATTCATGAAAGTGTTTTGAGTGTACTATTACATTTTAACAAATAGAGTCTTACTCAGATGCCATAAATCGAAGTCAGTGTTTTTTAACTTATTTAGACGAACCTTTAAAATTCCAGTGAATTTCTGCTACAATTTTTTTTCTATTTTGCAATGTGCACACAAAGAATCATCCGAGACATTTAACTTGAGGATCTTTTTCTGTTCATTTTTTTATTTTGCATTGCTTCATCCTCTAGTTTTTTTTCTATTCTCAATATTTTTGTCTCATGCTGGTTTATGGTCCCTTCCTTTTATTACTTCTGTCACCCAAACTGAATGTTTTTTTTTCTGAACCTGAATCATCGCCAAAATCTCCTATATAGTTTTTGAGTATTCTACAGTCCTCTGCATAACAGAAGATATTCTAAACAGTACTGCAAGTTCACAAACATATTTGCTCTTTTTGGTGAAACATGAAGAATCCTAGTGCAATGACGTCTTTGAGTTAATGTATCATGCACCATATTACTTCTAACAGAAATCACTTTCAATTCACTTGTTAAATGTTGTTAAATGGAAATATGATATGATTTAAAATATCGGTTCAAGGTTTCTCAACGACAACAACAACCACTGTAATAAACGTTTAACCAAACGAGGAACATATGTACAGGGTGGCAACATGTAAGTGCTACACTCATTAGTGACCCACTCGGTAAAAATTTAAACCATTATCGGTGAATCCCTTGTGTACGTTTGGTAACAGCGACTTGTTGTTAGTTCATTAGTAAACAACAAACTAAATTTGTGTTCTTTAATTTACGAAATCAAAAAAAGGATTCATATAGAGAACAAATTCGGATCTTGCATCTTGACGGATCCACATGGAAATCAGACGGAAGCCTTCGCATTTGAAGTTGAGCAGTCTGTTTGTGTACAGGACCATAAAACGTTTCAAGGATACTGGCACTGTTGTTCCTAAGACGAAAGCCGGTAATAAACGTAGTGTACACACTCCCTCAGCGGTCAAAGCAGCGAAGGAGCGAATTCGACAGAATCCTGCTCGGTCAGGGGCCTCCTTCAATTTTTTCTGCTTCCTTTATTCAATTTTTCTACTTCAACTGCTGTTCTGGATTTCTTCCACATCTCTTTATTCGTTTCGGCTTACTTCTTTGTCATCTGGTGATTTTGTTACGCTTTTCTTCCTCGGCTACTCTTGTTCCGCTCCTCTTTCCCAACTTTTCTTCTTCCGTAGTTGTTTCCATCGCCGTTTCTTCTTTCGCTTCTGCTTTTCAATTTTTCTTCACCTACTTCTGTTCGGCCGTCCGGATTAGCATCGAAAACGTTTCAGCTTACCTCGTTTTCTTCATCAGCTTCTTCCATTTCCTGATTCCGCTACAGTTGTCTAAACCGTCTTGTTTCCCTCAGAAAATTTGGCATTCGTTGCCAGGGCGTCGCGTAGGCTACCTGCAGGTATCGTCCGTCACTTCCCTCAACTTAGACTCCCTAGTCTCATATCACTGGTTATCCAACCGGCGACGTATCGATTGCTTCACTTTTCTCAAAGCATCTTCCCTTGGAATTGGCACATCAATGGCCTGTTGCATCCTGGCCTCATTAGCATGTCGATCAGCTTCCAGCAGGAATCCAGCAGTATCAAATTGTTTGTTCCGCGCTATCTCTTCCACTTTTTGAATCCACGAATGTCGGGATGTTCCTGCCTTCAATGCCAGTAGGCAGGTAGCAGAATCCGATGGAACCACCAGTTCAAGTTCGGGATCATGACAGCCATCTTTATGGCGTATGTCTCCAAAGAGAAGACGCTGCCTTCTTTTGGAAGACTTTAGGTTCCAGCAATTCCTCCGTTGAAGAATGCGGACCCCACCGTATCTTCAAACTTAGAGGAATCGGTGTAGACGGCGGTCGATCGAGGGAAGTGGGTGCTCAGCAACTGTTGGACGATCGAGCGGTCTTCTACGGCTCGTATGCTTTTCTTCACATCCCACATAAGGAGTGTATCGAAAATAAGCTATCCACAAACTTTCTTTCAAATTATGTTGAAAACCGATATTTTATTCATACAAAAAATTGATCCTTTATTGTACGAGGTTAAACTTGAACATAATGAAGACCGGATGAAATTTAAGTAATTCCTTCACGAATTTTCGAACTTTGCATCGAATGCTCTTCATCAAGTTCCGGACAAGTGTTGCATCGCATTTTTTGGACGCTTGAGCCCAAATTTTTTTGAACTCCTGCATGTTCCCAGCTGCCTTACCAGTCTTCTTGAAGACCCTCTTCACGATTGCCCAGTAACGTTCGATGGGTCGAAGCTGAGGGCAATTTGGTGGATTGATATTTTTCTCAACGAAATCTATACCCTTTTCCGCAAGCCAATTGAGAGTGGTTTTGGCATAGTGAGCCGACGCTAAATCCGGCCAAAACAGTGGAGGTGTACTATGCTTCTTATATAAAGGCAACAATCTCTTCTGGAGACACTCAGATCGATAGATTTCCGCATTTATAGTTCCGGTAGTGTAAAAAATGGTTGACTTCAAACCACAGGAACATATTGCTTGCCATACCAGTACCTTTCGACCGAATTTCTCCACTTGAATCGACCTGTCCGCATCGCTCACATCCTCCCCAACGACGGCAGTAAAGTATTGTGGACCTGGAAGGGTTTTTGAGTCCTCCTTTACATAGGTCTCATCGTCCATCAAAACGCATGCATCCGGACGCTGCAAAAGACGCGAATACAATTTCCGGGCCCTTGTTGCTGCTCGCTTCTTCTGTTCTGCACTTTGTTTCGAGATTTTCTGCTTCTTGTAGGTCTTCAGGTGGTTTCGCCTCTTGATACGCTGGATCATTCCGACACTCGTTCCTGCTTTTTTGGCCAAATCACGTATTGACATTGATTTGTTCTTCATGATTAGAGATACCACTTTCTGCTCCAGTTTCGGGTTCGAAGAACCGGGTTTTCTGCCTCTTCCTGGTAGCTCATCCAAAGAATAGTGTTCCCCAAACTTATTAATGATGGTTTTAACACTCGCATGATGAATTCCAAACCGCTTCGCCAATTTTCGCATAGTAATACCCTTCTTACTTAGCCATGTGTCCAGAACCTTAATTTTCACTTCCTTTTCAATACACGACATTTTGAAAACGCAGAATTTGAACCGCACAAACAAGTAAACAAAAGAAAGCTGACAGTCAAACGCACAGCATGCAGTGTTCAGAGCATAAAAAACTATCACAAATACATGCGTACAACGCAAATGTATGTGGATAGCTTATATTCGATACACTCCTTAATCGTAGGCTTTCGTGCGTGCCACACATGGTCACTCTGCCTCACAAGTTGACCGACAGCGGGGAGCGCTGTACCTATTATTTCTTCGAGGCGATTCGATGTTCGTTGAATCAGCGAAAGAGTGATGTTGCCACGATTCTTCGCAACTCTTCGGATGGCAGTCCGCAAATCGAATGGTAGGGTTTCCGCTTCGGCCATGATTGAATGTATCGGACTGGTCACGAAAACTCCGGAAGCATACCGAACCATTGAGTTGTAAATAGGAGCGAGAGTCTGCCAAGTTGCTAGTCCTCCTCGGCTCACGAAGCCGTAGGTCAGCTTCACGGTAACTATGGCCGATCCCACCGGCAGCAGCGATGTCCGATTGCCACGCGGAAGCTTGGTACTGATCATCTTCAAAAGTGTGTCATACAGCACATAGACTGTTCCAGAAAGTATAAGCACACTTTCAAAATAACAAAAAAGTCATGTTTTTTTTTAGTTTTAATAATTTTATTTGGTAAATCATATTTGTATTTGTGTTTTATATGATATTTTACTCTCGTTTAATCAAAATATTTAATTATATCCAAGACTTCTAACTTTTCCTCGAACATGACCCATTAGCACAGTGGTACTTCCCACCATTTTGACCACTTTTGGCCAATCTTTTTTAAATTTTTGGATGTCGTCCGCTGGTTTTATGAATTTTCGAAGCTTCGCTTTGGTTAAAGCCCAAAAAGTCTCGATTGGCCGTGCCTCCAGGCTGTTCGGTGGATTCATGTCTTTCGGCACGAAACATACATTTTGACTTTTGTACCATTCTAAAGTGTCTTTTGCGTAACGACATGACGCCAAATCAGGCCAAAACACTACTTGACCTTCGTGCTGCTTGATCATCGGCAATAATCGCTTCTGGAGACATTCCTTAACGTATTTCTGAGTGTTCATCGTCTCCGTTGTGATGTACGGACTAGATGTTTTACCACACTCGCAGATTGCCTGCCAAACCATAACCTTCTTACCGAATTTTTCGGTAAAAATTGCCTTCTCCGTTTCGGGGATGTCTTTGTCTTCGCTTACAGTATAGAATTGTGGTCCGGGAAGCGTTTTGTAATCTAGTTTCACATACGTTTCATCGTCCATTATTATACACCCAGAATTTCTACACAATAACGAATCGTAGAGTTTGCGGGCCCGTGGTTTCCTTTTGGGTTTTTTCTGCTTCCGGTATGTTTTTAGCCCAAGTCTTTCTTTGGCACGCATGACGTTACTCGACGAGGTCCCTAATTTTTTCGAAACATCCCGAACGGAAGTCGCTGGTTTTCGCTTGTAGGCATCCCTGATCTTTTTATCGATATCCGGACTAACAGGACCGGATTTCCGACCACTCTTCGGCGCATCTCCAAACGTACACTGTTTTCTATATCTTCGAATTGCAGATCGTACCGCTCCGACGCTTACACCCTCTTCCTTGGCCAATTTTCTCAAGGTGAGTCCGCTCACGCTTGTGCACGATACTTTTTCGTTGTTCCGGAGTAATACCGCGCATTTTGATAGGTAACACAAAACTGAGCACTTTTTTTATGCTATATCATTCAGAAATGTGCAAACAAAATGACGCAGAAATGTGCAAACAACGTGACTGTTAAAATAAGGTGTGCTTATACTTTCTGGAACAGTCGTTAAGATAAGATTACTGAAAATAAGGTTTGGATTTTATCAAAAAGTAGGTTTTGGTAGCAAACCCCAAAGCAACGGTATACATTTCAGACGGATTTCGTTCGATTTTACTTATTTTTGGAGTAAAGTGGATTTACAAATGTTTTTTTTTTGTATTTTTTACCTAAACTTGGTTTCAAATGCTATCATGGGACTGCAGGCAATTTCTGTAAAAAAAAACCGTAATTGCCAGCAGTAAAGTAATTATTAACTTTTTTCCCTTTATCCAAAACGACCTAATTTTTGGAAATCCATGTTTACCGATAATTTCAGTATAATATGCACTTTTGTGCGGTTTTCGGTATTTCTTAACGAATTCTCCGTATTCTTGCCTTAGCCTGTATTAAGAACGTATAGGTCACATTTTTCCTGCTGAGTAAAATAATAATTATGAAAGGTTTAAGTTAGATTTGTAGTGTACTAAAGTTTGGGTGGTTTTGGATCGGGGTGTGACCAGGGTTGCCACATTATTTTTCGTTCCCATCTTTAAATTTGGCCAAAAAACTCTTGTTTATCTGTGTTTTACTGCAAAAAATCTTGGCAAAAATCTTAGCTTTAAACTATGTGCTGTAAAAGTAGAATAGAAACTTTTCAGGTGCCTGCTTATGCACTTCTTTTTTATAATTGCTAATGAGTTGAATGCAAAGTAAAACAGATATATGTAGGTTTTTTTTTTTTTTCATTAGGGCGAATCTACAATTGAGAGATTCTCTCCGGGCTCGCTCTCTTTCATTCATTACAGCGCCATTATAAAACTTTCGAGGGATTCTTTAGTACATATCGAAACACAACAGTTCTGACTAGCATACTCTACAAATAGTAGAATGAAAAACTTAAAGGTGATTGGAATATGAATGAAAGAGAGCGAGCCCGGAGAGAATCTCTCAATTGTAGATTCGCCCTAATGAAAAAAAAACCCTAGATATACTCATCAGAACACATTTATTGTGATTGGCCAATACAACACGGTCTTTGCAATAGGGCTTAAGTGTATTTATCGGTTTCCCTACATCACACCACAGCAAAACGGATATTCTTTCTAAAGGAAACTAGTAGTACAGGAATGAGTAGAAAGTTCACAATGAACTTTCTTAGCAAGTGAAAGGCATTCTTCCCATCTGCTCGTTTGAAACACAGCAGTTTTCTCCAACAAGCTTTCGAGTCATCCGATTCTTCCATCTCAATTTCCTTGCCGATGATTGCCGTCCTCAGTTCACGAAACTTATTTTCTATGGCCTGTTCATCACCGCTTTCAAAGAAGATCTGATTCAGTAAAACTCCTTCAAAGTGTGCAGCATCTTGGGGTCAACGCTTGATGCAGTAATCAGAACTGGATTTGTTCAGATCAAAGCGCTTAGTGATATGTTTAACCAACTCGGTATACAGCAGATCGAGAAAGCCTCCTTTCTGGTATCATCGAGAGTTCCGGAACTAAGCATTACTCCTGCTGCTACCCTGATATATATTTTCGATTTCTTACGAAGATGTTTCTCTAAATAAAAAACAGTAGTGTCTTAGGTAATCATCCTCACACATATTTACAAGGAGAACCATTGGTGAGACTTTAGCTTTATTGATAATGGGCATCCTGTCATTAGATTGACAGAAAATGCGCTGTGTGGTTTGATTGTTGTCGCCGTTAGCTTGGAACGAGAAAAACAACACAAGCTCCGAAAACCATTCCAAATTCCTTTTGACAATTGACTCCAACGATAGCCATCTGGTGGTGAATGGATGCAGAACTTTTAAAGGTTTCAATTCCAAGATACTTTGAATCATCTGTAATTCCTTGGATTGTAATGGAACAAATCTACTGTTCCATGTACAATGGCAGCTTTTCGTATTCGTAGATTGCACAAGGAGCCAGTACACTTGATAATTATAAAATGGGGACCGTCACGTTTCAGCAGCTTCTGGACGAAACGGTCAGAACCCATTATTACCGATGCTCCATCTGATCCAAAGCTCAATAAAGGTAACAAAAAATCACGTTCGAAACAACTATGCTTTGAATATCAAAAATAACCATCCAGAACATTATTCTAACTTTTCAAAATTCCTCTGAGTGAATGCATGAAAATGCTTCTCATTTGGAAGAACTTTTTTTTTTGTAGAAATCTCTGTAGGAAATTCTCTTAAGGAACATTGAGAAAAATACTTCTCCAGCGGAATACTTGAAGAAATTATTGAAGTATTTTTTGGAGAACTTTATGTTAGAATGCCTTCAGACATCTTAGACAAAATTGAAAAAAATAATTCTAGGGTTTTTTTTTCATTAGGTCGAATCTACAATTGAAAGATTCTCACTGGGCTTGCTCTCTTTCATTCATAAACCAATCACCTTTACGTTTTTCATTCTACTATTTGTAGAGTATGCTCGCCACCACTGTAGTGTTTCGATCTGTACTAAAGAATCCCTCGAATGTTTTATAATGACGCTGTAATGAATGAAAGAGAGCGAGCCCGGAGAGAATCTCTCAATTGTAGATTCGCCCTAATGAAAAAAAACCTAGAATTCTTCAAAACCCCTTGCGGATTTCTTGAAATTCAGAATAAAATAAATGAGATTATGGAATTCATGCAAAACATTCTTCTTAGAACAAATCAAGATTTTCTCCAAGAATTATCTTATCGTTTCTGTGTAGTTTTTTCAGGTGTCCTCCACAGATTCTTTTAGAATCACTAATCTGTAAAAGTTCAGGAATTCCTCCAAAAAAATCACCACATGAATGTTTGGAAATACTGCCGATGAGATTCCAGAAGAAACGCCTGAAAAATCCTTAGAGGAATGCCTACAAGCTCCTGAAGAATACCTATAGAAACGCCAGAAGGAATATCTCAAGGAATGTTTGAGAACTTTTCATAGAATCTTTGAGAAATTCTATAAAAAGAATTAACAGATTATCTCAAAAAATTTATGAAGAAATCATTTTGAGGCACACGCACAAACTGACTTTCAGACTGTTCAGGCTGTCACTTTAGTGTGCCCCAAAAAATTTAGCTCACATCGAAGAACCTTTCATATTTTCCGTTAAATTAACAACGCGAATCAAAGCAAAAACAAAGATTCTTGTACAGGAAAGCGGAAGAATGTATTGCGTGGTGTAAGGTGTCAGGTGCCAATCTTGAATCGCTAGTTTTCTATTGGTTGTTGGTTTCGGTGTCAATTGTTTTCTTTTGCTTCATGGGCCTTAAACAACACAATGAAAGTAGAATTGGTAAAAATTTGGGTCTTGAAATGTACACATATTATAAATTCGAGGTTTTTAAGTGGACAAGCAATTCTCGAAAATCTTAAAAATCTTGGTTTATCTCCAAAATCTGTAATCTTTACATACAGATATCTGTATGAAAAAATTGAAAGAAAATCCGTGTCAATCTAGATAAATCTGTGCCTGTGGCAACCCTGCTGACAACCAATATACTCTGAGAAAAATTCTATCGTTATACCGAGAATTAAATCATGGCCAGGATGACTATCGCATATAATGGTTACAATAATCATGAAAATGGTCGAATTCACCACGTTCGTAGCATTTTTTACTATGATCATGGTAACAATGACTATTCCGACATTTCGGCAAATGTTGGATCAACTATTAGTAATGGTCATTTTGACCATGCTCATAGTCGGTTCAAAATCACTATACAGCAATAGCCTAACCCCCAATAATGGTAAAATTTACCATCCAATTTGTCTCTGTGTAGCAGACATTTTTTTTTCACCCAAAATTGAGTAAAAACAATTCAATGGTCAGTACGCAGCCCAAGGTAATAGGTTGAGTGGTTTAAACTCAGATTTGAGTATATTGGGTGTTAGAAAAATATCGGCCTAACAATTGGCTACATGGAAAATAATTTAAACTGTTTTTCATTGGCTAGTACAAGAAGTCAGTACAACAATTTTTTTATGGTACTGGACTGAGAGTTCAATCCAATAATAATGTAGAGTCAATATTTAATTCAGGAAGTATCATTTTTTCTTAAATTTTGATTGACCAAAGCACTACTTTAGAATTAATCAAGAACATATTTCAAAATGTAATAAAGGGTGTATTCGATAAAAATGGCACACAGAAAATCTTCTGTAACTTTTCAATCGTATGAGTAAAAAACCTAGAAATTTGAGTAGATCTTATCCATAGTGTATTATTTACATCTGCCAAGTTTCATAGTTATACATTCAGTAGTTCCAGTCATGTCGTCGAAACAAGAAATTGTCCGTGAGAAAATTTTGTGCACTCACAATCAAAATCCAGAGGCGTCCCAACGGTGGATTGCTAAAAGGCTTGGAATTGCAAATACAACTGTGTCTCGTGTAATAAGAACCTTCAAGGAGCGTCTGAGTGTCCAAAGGAAGGAAGGGAGTGGTCGTAAAAGTGGTCCAATGGACAGTAAAATGGCCAGGAAAGTCGTACAACAATTCAAGAACCGTCCAAACATGTCAATTCGAGATGTCGCTAAAAAGTCTAAGGTGTCAGTCGGTTTTGTGCAGAAAACCATGAAGCGTGCTGGGTTACATGTTTACAAAGTGCAAAAAGCCCCAAACCGGAATGAAAAACAAAACATCACTGCGAAAACCCGCGCCCGGAAACTTTACACGAAGCTGCTCACCAAATCCGGTTGCATCGTGATGGATGACGAAACATACGTCAAGGCCGACTTCCGTCAACTTCCTGGGCAAGAATATTTCGTTGCCAAGTCGAAGTTCGATGTTCCGGAGGATGTTCGAAAGAAGAAACTATCGAAATTTGCAAAGAAGTTTCTAATCTGGCAGGCGATTTGCGGATGTGGTGAAATAAGTGCCTTCCTCCATCTCTTCCGGAACAATAAATGGTGCGATTTACACGGAAGAGTGCCTTAAGAAGCGTCTCTTGCCATTCATTAAGAAGCACAAAGGATCAACTCTGTTTTGGCCTGATCTAGCATCCTGCCACTACGCTCGATACGTATTGGAGTGGTACCGAGCCAACGGAGTCAATTTTGTGCCAAAGGATATGAACCCACCAAATTCACCGGAACTTCGTCCAATTGAAAAATTCTGGGCAATTATGAAAACGGAACTTCGCAAACATCCCAAAACTATAAAAACAGAGCTAGAATTGAAGAAAATTTGGGTAAAAACAACAAAAACACTGGGAAAATCGGTTGTACAAAATTTGATTGGTGGAGTGAAAAGGAAGGTGCGGGCATTCGGGATGGGAGACGAAATTGAATAAAACAAATGTTGTAAATCAAAACTCATTAGTAGTTCTTCATTCCCTGAAAATTTCAAGGAAATCCGATAATCAGTTTAATTTTGATGAGTATATATGTGTGTGCCATTTTTATCGAATACACCCTTTACGATTATTTTTGAGAAAATAAAAGCATTGACGCATTTTTTCGCAACATGTCCACTTATTATTTTAAAAAATATACAAGTTCATTTTTACTCAAAATTGAGTTGCCAATGAAGTACTTACCTATTGAGTAAACTTTACCTAATACGCAGAATCAAATTTACCCATCGCTCCAGTTTGACAACAGTTACTTAATTTTGAGTTTAAAAATACTCAATGTTGGGTACTTTGTTTCTTCCGTGTACCTTACATAAAATATGTTATAAGCCAAATCTCGAGTAATTCATGATTAGGGCCTAAAAGCCAATTGTAAACTATGGCTCGAAACATACATTTCTCGTGAATCTTACAACACTCTTGCGAATTGAGAGCAGCATCTTGTAGCGGAATGTTTGCTCTATCAATAAGGGTAGTTGAATGTCTTAGGAGTGTTGTGATTCGTGGAAGATTTTCGTTAAAAGGCATTGTGTACAATTGGCTTTTAGGCCCTAATCACGAATTACTAGAGAAATGTACATCTTTGTTTGTAGGTTTAATCGCGCGTCATCCACCGATTCCTATTAGATGTTCCATTGAGTCATTTTTGTTATGTAAAACAAAACAAAGCTGTAAAGTTAACGCGATTGAGCCGGCCAAATAAATAAATTGATCATTGTAAAAATGATCGTTGAGCTGCTGAACCAGTTTGTCGCCTGGTTCATAATTGATTAGTTTCCCATTGAAAATGGGAAAATGGGTATATAATAGTATATATATATAGGCT
Source organism: Aedes koreicus (assembly GCA_024533555.2). NCBI lineage: Eukaryota > Metazoa > Arthropoda > Insecta > Diptera > Culicidae > Aedes > Aedes koreicus. The sequence goes on from JAHHFK020000533.1 coordinate 83,020, forward strand.
AGAAATAAAACATAGCCGCATTTCTGGTTGTTTACTTTCGAAAAGATCGTAAATGATATGATAACACGAAATGCATGGAGAGACATGATATCGAACCCCCATTGTTATCGTTGTACCCTACCGATGAACGGCAGCTACGTCAATATTCTTCAGAAAACATTTCCATATTTTCTCAATCTTTATTTCTTCTACCTGCACCTTCCAGTTTAACCCAAACCGCCCACATTCATTCGTTCCTCCCTTTGCAACTGACAAAGGACGAAGCTCTGCCATGCAGCTCAAATCGTTCAGAAGCGAGAACGTCAGCGCTGCTGGTGAGATAAAGTTCTTCCTTTTGCAGTTGTCGGAAAAGCAATTTTCCACCACCCTTGACTTGTATAGGTTTAGTCACAATCGGTTTACCGTTCCCTGAAACGTTAAAACATTGCACTCAGGCATGTATCCACTTACGACATGGATAGATTTTTCTCCAACAAAGCAAGCGTAGTAATTGTCGGCTGACAGCTCTGTTTGGATTTGGAAGCTTTTTTTCCCATCAACCCATTCATAGCGACCGCCATTGTCGGAAACATCAAAATCTTCTCTTCCATTCTGCGATATTCTCATCCGGCTACAGCGATGTTGCTATTTACTGCCCTCCATCCGTCGTTGCCTGACGACACACGGGATGAATCAGCAACATTTTCGCCGCAAGCAACTGTCCTGGCTTGGGTCCGGATCCGGAATCTGAAAACCGATGCGGCGTGTGACCCTCATCAAAACTCGGTTTTTCATCACCCGAGCCGAGCCCGAGTACCCTTAGGCATTAGTTCGCCTCTACAGATCACCTTCTCGGAGCAATGCCGCACCACGAGAATAGTGCGCAGACCGAACGTCGAGTGTCATTCTACTGTGTGCTGCTGCTGCTGCTGTTGTTTGTCGGAAATAACTGGGAGGAAAAAAGCTTATTTTGTTTATTTCATTTATGCTTCACTCCTCGTCTTTTTTTTTTCTCCCGGGGTAAGTGGGACAGGAATGGTTCGGTCGAGAGCGAGTGAAAAACAGCGGAAAGGACGAGTGGGAAATTCTTTGAAATGCTTTTTCCAACATACACTAGCTTTTACACTGCGCCACAGCGACGGTCGAAGAAGAGAGCCTTTGTCGGTGGGCAGCTAAAGGGGGCGGAGAAAGGAACTGAATGTGTGCAGCAGTGGCGTAGCAGAAGCAGAGCACCATTCACAACAATGACAGCGCAGTTCCCAACAGCAGCAGTGACAGCGACGACAGTAGCAATTGTAGAAACAGGAAGGTAGCTACAGCATAGGAACGGTCTGGTACATTCCACAATAGTTTATTAACTTTGTTTCAAACTCAAGCAACTGTGACAAGATGTTTCTCCCCCCTCTGTTCGAGTACATGCCCTCTAGCCGTATGCTGCTCGTGTGGTGGAGGTGAAATGGTGAAATGGGGCTGTTTTCTACTGGTCGAATTGCACCACCCATTGGATGGCGGGGATCGGTTGGCGGGGGTTAGGCATTCTTTCCTAGAATTAAACTTAATCAAAAAATATGGAATTGTTTGAAAGCGTGGAACAATTTGTGCGGCAGCCGTAAAATGAGTGGAGTGATTTCAAGGTAAAGTGAGATTGCGAGGTTTACTTACATTCAGCAGAATGGATTTGGGTAATAGGTTGAAGTATTGTGTGGTTCCGGGAGGGTGGTTTTGGTCACTAAGTGTGTTCTCGGCGATCGTTCACTATTTTTCAATTTTATATCTGCAATAAAAATGCTGAATATGCTATCCAGCTCTCCTCCGGTGAAAGTTTCTGTAGCCAATACTGCTCACAATAAACGTCTTGGTGATGTTAAATTACAACCTGCTGAAAAAAAGAGCAGTAAGGTACTGTCCTATTGGCATGAGCATGATTGACAGACCAAGGTTGCTTCTCCGTTGTTGCTTGATTAGCTGTTATTACACAGAGAACCAACAGATGATGGTTGCAACTCATCTACATTTTCACTGTGTAAAAACTGGTGATCATAAACTTAGGCAATACCGGCACCGACCTCGCCCGAATGCTGATCAAATAAGGAAAGCGTAGTAATGTGCTGACGTGGTACTCGCTTTATTGGAAGCCAAGAAATTCTCTGCACTTCCACGAGAAATCACTGGGATGTTGAATAAAAGGGTTGGGGTGGCAGCCGGGTTCATTTTGGTAAACGATATGGTTGGTTTAAAGGAGATGCACAAAAATTTATTGAAATATTTGAACCGATTTAAACCAACAGTAAGGATGCTATTGGCGCCACTCACAAAGTTTGATGGTGATTTACTTCATTCTGAAAGCACATAGTTTTTGAACTACGTCTACTAATCGATTTCAACCGACTTAAACCAGCAGTACGGTGCTGTTGGGGCTACTCGCAAAGTGTGATGGAGGTTTACTTCATCCAGGGAAAAATACGAAGAAAAAGTAGAAGAAAACTGTTGAGGGCTGATTCGATCTGACTTAAACCTACAGTGAAGCTGATATTGAGGCCATTCATAAAGTGTGATAGTGGTTAACATCATTGAGAAAATTCATTTTTAAACTACACTTCAGAGGCGATACGAACCGATTTAAACTAATACTGAGGATGCTATTAGGGTCACTCATAATGTGTTATGGTGATTTACTACGTTGGGAAAATGAACTTAACTTAATGAACTCTACTAATTGGCCGCTTTGAACCGATCGAAATCAACAGTAAAGATGTTGTTAAGCTAATCACAACGTATGATAGTGTTTTAGTACAGCGTATTCAATAAGTTCGAATACACATTAAAAATGTGTTAAAAAAAATTAAAATACGAGATATTCTTTTCTGAGTCAATTTTTATTGAAGCAATGTTTATTGAGATCCTTAACGATATATTAGCTGGAAGAACAACCCCACCACCTGCGACATCTTTGGATCTGACCACGCCAAAGATAGCCGCATCATTGTCTTCAGGAGGGGAAATCGGGTAAAGTGTACCATTTCCTGAGGTCAACCTTAAACGAGACCATTACCATTCAATTTTCCGGACATTTTTACGTACGTAAAGTGCAAGTGAGAGTAATATTCCTGGCGCCGATCTTCAAAACCGCATGGTATATGAGTTTATCAAATTATGAGGAGAGATCGGGTAAAATGGACTATTTTCTGAGGTCAAACCTAACGAGACCATCACCATTTGATTATCCGGACATTTTTAAAATAAGTAAAGTGCAAATGAGAGTAACATTACTGGCGCCAATCTTCAGAAACGCATGATATCCAAGTAAATTGCAAAACATCCTGTTTTTTAAGTTTTTTAGGTTTTAAAGAAATAATTTTGTTTTTAAGATAGGTTTCAGATTTTAGTCAGGTTTATGAGAACCTACAGAGCTTGTTTGAAACGATCTTAAAACCTCGTTTACTTAAATTCCTTCTACCTTTATCAAAGGTTTTATTTCGACTTTATGAACTCATAAAATGCTGTTTGGAAATGCCGTTTTAGGACTCATTCGTATTATCTTATTATGGTCAGTTGAAAAAGCATTTTAAATCCATTTTGCCTCCAGCAAATGCATTATACGGCAAATTGGCATTGAGAGAAGCCACCAAATAACCAAATAGTTTTAAAGTAGTCATTGCGAAGATAACTTGGCTTTATGGCAAAATTGTGATTTTTTTCCAATCGCCACAATGAAATATAAGAAATAATTGAAATGTGGGAAAATAAATGCACCAAATTTTAAATGTAATGCAAATGAACTGTAGATTGGTGACCAGTTTCTGCATCTTTTTTGATAAACTTATTGAATTCCATCAATTTTCAAGAAATTTATGATTAATTTATCGAAAATATTTGTTTTAATTTTGTGTTTGTTGTTGTAAACTCGCATAATTTCCGAGGCGCATTATTCTCGGCTCTTGTCGTGCCAATATTCACCGTGAAAATAAATGTGTTTATGATTTGGAGCATGATACGTTTTGGATATTTTGCTATCAAACAAAATTTCCCGCAACACCAGACCTTATTTCTCAGATATTATTTACTGATAAATGAATGAGAAGAGTAGAGAATCGAACCAAGCAGAACAACAAAAACCAACCACGATATCACAATTAAGTTTGACAGCTGTGGCCATTTGGCCGTATGCTGGTTTCCATGGCAGCCAATAGGTTTTATGAAGGTTCTCAAGTGGTCATAGCATCTATCACTAGAACATTTTCAAATTCTTTATGGTCTTATAAACGTTTTATTAAATTGTTTTCATAACCATCTATAGAGTGGGCCAATTTGTACAAATTTCGGTTTTAAAGAAGTATAGAGAAGGTGTTGGTAGACAAAACAGTTTTGAATGTAGTTTTATCAACAAAGCCAGGAGGAATGCTATACGGCTGGAAAAAAACTAAAGAAGAAAATGGAGAAAGTATTAAAAGGAGAGAAGAGGGGAGGGGGAAGAGGAGGAGGGGGGGGGGGAAAAGAAGAAAGAAAATAAAAAAAAAAAAAGAGATATTGAGAAGGAAGCCCGTAAGCAGACACACTTACGCGAAACCTGCGGGAATAAAAGAATCTCCTCTCAGCAATATAATCCGATAAAACGAATAACAAAATACGCAATTCAGTTAAGCTTTCCACTAGATGGTTTGTTTGAAAAAGGCGGGTCAAATTCATTACAACTGTTGGAGTGGAATGTAATAATCATAAATGAAAGCAGAAAAAGGATATAAAAGGAATGGGATAGGGGGATTGTTGATGGGAAGGCATAAACGTATTCCCCTGGTGCTGTTTGGGGGACACATCCCCTCCTAGACTCCGGTTGGCTATCGACTCCATTGTCCAATTGCAACTTCAATGATGCCCTGGTGCACCCTCTCATCCCAGTATTGAAATGTTTTAATTCAATGAATTATAATTATAATATCTCTGCAGTTTCTATGATTTCTCTGAAATTCCGTGAACTTCTCTGAAGCTCCGTGATCTTTTGTGAAGTTCAATGAATTTCTCTCAAGTTTCATGAACTTACCATAGACCCCTCTGAAAATCCATGAACTTCTCTGGAGTTCCGTGGATTTCTCTAAAAATTGCCTCGTAAGATTCATTGACATCTCTGAAGTTTTGAAGTATTTTCTGAAGTTTTACGGAATTCTCTAAAGCTTCGAAGACTTATCTAAAGATCCGTGAACTTCTCTGAAGTTCTTTGAGTTTCTTCAAAGTTTATCTCTTAAAGCTAAAGCTCCGAAGACTTATCTGAAGATCCGTGAACTTCTCTGAAGTTCCGTGAATTTCTCTAAAATTTCCCCGTAAGATCCATTGACTTATCTGAAGTTTCGAAGTTTTTTCTGAAGTTCTACGGAATTCCCTAAAGCTCCGAAGACTTATCTGATGATCCGTGAACTTCTCTGAAGTTCCTTGAGTTTCTCTAAAGTTTATCTCTTAATCTTATCCGCTGACTTCTCTGAAGTTACGTGAACTAATGTGAAGTTCAGAGGTCGTCTCTAAAGTTCCGTGAATTCCTCTGAATTGCTGAGGACTTCTGTGAAGTTCCAAGGACTTCTCAAAAGTTCCGAGGATTTTTCTGAAGATTCATGAGTTTCTCTGATGTTCCGTGAACTTCTCTGGTGTTTCTTTCGTAAGTTCCGAGGACTTTCCTGAAGTTCCGTTATATAATCTGAAGTTCCGTGAACTTCTCTGAAGTTTCGACGTCTTCTCTAAGGTTTTAAGGATATGTCTTAATTTGAAGGTTTTCTCTGATGTTAAATTCTTCCACATAAGAATTCGCTGAAGTAAAAAAAGTTTCAAAAACTTCAGACGGTTTCGAAAACTTCCAAGAACATCAGAGAAGCCAACCAATTTCTCAGAAGATCTTGGAACTTTTCAAAACCTTCTGAAGTTTTAGAAACTTTTTGAAGTTCTTGGAACTTTGCTAAAGTTCTTGGAACTTCTCTGATTTTTTCAGAACTTCTCTGAATTTTTCGGAAGTTCTCTGAAATTCTAGAGAATTATCTGAAGGTTTAAGATGTTCTCTGATATTATAGAGAGTTATTTGAAGTTGTGGGACTTCCTTGAAGCTTTCGAACTTTACCAATATTCTCGAGACTTCACTGAAGCTCTCTAGAATTCGCTGAAGTTTCCTGGAATTCTGAAGCTTTCAGGAGTTCAGTGAAGCTTTTTTTAACTTCACTGTAATTCAACGGAAATCCCTGATGTCCTTGGAACTTCACCGAAGGTATTGGAACTTGCATGTTTTTCTCTGCTTTTTGCTGACATTCTATAAAATTTATAGAAGTTCCAAGGAGGTCTCTTAAGTTCCGACGATTTTTTCTGAAGATCCGTGAACTTCTCTGAAGTTCTAATGATTTCTCTGAATCCTCTTTTTTTTTAAATAGTACAATTAACCAGGGTAAATACTCAATTGGCGGTAATACGTGAGGTACCCGGAACATGTTCGAATTTGCTCAATGTTACCCTGGGCAATATACATCATGGTAATTTTTTTTTTTATTTCTCATATTATTCGAGGTGCCGATGGGTTTTGATCCAAGTCAAAATGTGGCATTTCCAGATGTGGGAAAATTCAAACTGGTTGCTTAACGTAATATTCAGCGAACTTTTTTTCATGCAAAAACTTCCCAACTTAATCACAACACTGTCAGACAAAAGCAGCGATCGAATGACAACAAACAACCAAGTATATAAAGGGTGTTCAGATCAAAATTTGGTCAAACCGTAATATGTGTGAGTCGAACAAAGTTGTTATTAATAAGTCAAATTCTTTTTCTTTTTCAAGTTCAGATAATACAGAATACAGAAGAAATATTCAGCTAAGCTTCCTGATTACCGAATGTGAATTGCCGGGTCTTTCGTTTAACACCTTCCATAAGATTTTGTACAGTCTCCTTGTCCACTTTATTTGCCTTGAACTGTTTCTCGCTCGCAACAGCTTTTTGAGTCTTCTTAAGGTTCCGCTTGACGATGGCCCAATATTGTTCGATTGGGCGAAGTTCTCGCGTGTTGGGAGGGTTCTTGTCCTTGGGCACCACTTAAACGTTGTTGGCAGCAAACCACTCCATGGTCTTTCTTCCGTAATGACAAGATGCCAAATCCAGCCAAAATAGAACGGAACAATTATGTCGCTTCAGGAAAGGCAGTAGACGTTTTTGTAGGCACTCGCTCAGATAAATTTCCTGGTTGACGGTTCCGGTCGCAATGTAAACGTTGCTCTTCAAGCCACAGGTACAGATGGCCTGCCACACCAGATATTTCTTCGCGAACTTTGGCAGTTTAATGTGCTTGAAAATATCTGCCACCTTTCCCCGTCCGGTTGCCGTATAAAATTCCAGTCCAGGAAGCTGTTTAAAGTCTGCCTTGACGTAAGTTTCATCGTCCTGTACCACGCAATCAAACTTCGTCAGCATCGTCGTGTACAACTTTCGCGATCGTACTTTGGCCGACGTGTTTTGTTTATCGTCGCGATTTGGAGTCACCACTTTCTTGTAAGTCGACAGTCCAGCTCGTGTTTTAGATCCATCCACGGTTGAAGGCGCCACTCCCAGCTTCTTTGCGACATCTCGGACGGGGAGGTTGGGGTTCCGCTCGAACCAGCGGGCAACTCTTTCTGTCGTCGCTATGGCCTTCGGCTTTCGATTTTCCCCCGATACAGCTTTCCTGGCTGTCAACAAACGTTCACCGGAAACTTTTAATACGTTGGTAACAGTTGATTTAGCCACATTCAACAATTTCGCCAACTTGGCGTGCGAGTAACGTTTGCATTAAACAAAAATGGACTATTTTTCGGATGGTGATGAACAAAAAGCTAAGACAGATAATGGCTTTTGATAAATTTCCCATGAAAGGAAATTATTTAAGCTTACTTGCAAAAAAATTCTACGCCCTTGCGAGCGGGCTTCCGGCAGTTAACCGGAACATTCGCCATGGCGGACGAAAACATGCGTATTTTTGCTTTCTTGCTTCGTTTTATTTAGTAATTCCTCGTCAGTTTTCGTGACAAAATTGTTGGAGTAGATCTTACGCTTCGGGTTGGCCCAGAAGTTCTCGATGGGACCCAGCTGGGGAACGTTGGGCGGGTTCGCCGACTTGGGTACCACATCGATATTCAGCCGCTCCATCTCCTCCAACGATCGCTTCGACCAGATCCGGCCAGAACACCGCGTTTTCGCCCTTATGGTATTTCTTGATGAACGACGCAACTTTCGGCAGGCATTTCGTACTATAAATTTCCCCGTTCACGGCCAGTCCGGAGCGAAAGAAGAGCGGCTTTGACATCCCCTTCTCGCTGATTGTCAGCCACAGCAGCACCTTCTTGGGGAACTTGGTGTGTGAAATGAACTTCACCTCACCTTCGTTCGTGGGGGAAGTAAAATACGAAGTGCCCTGCCAGTCATTGCCATCCAGGGTGAGATAGGTCTCGTCGTCCATCACCACCGCCACGTCGCGATTCGCCGGGAAAATCGAGTTGACCATCTTATTCAGCCGCTGCCGCTGCGTCATTGCCTGCAGCTCCGAAACCAGTGGACGCGACTTCCGCTTCCTGACATGTATGTTTATGTTCGCCAGGTACTTTTTCACTGTTTGGCCGGTTGAACCGACCTCCCGGCCAAGCGCAGGCAGCGATGTGGCCACTTTTCCCTCGGTCTTCCTCTTCAGCATGCTTTGGAGCTTCTTGTCGCTCAGGGTCGTCAGCCGTCCGGAACCGGGCTTTCTTTCGACGCTCTGATTGTTGTCTAATAGTGCCAAGATGTTTTAGATGCTGGAACGAGCGTATCCGGCGTCCACAAAGTGCCGCACGATGTCCGTTTTCGACGCGGCGGGGTGCCGTTCTTTGAACGCGCACACTTCTGAACGGAGTTGCTTCACTGTTTTTGCCATCACGGTTAGAGTTCGACTGATAGAGTGTCAAATGTTTTGTGTCATGGGTTATATGATTGTGTGATGGGGGGTTTGTAGGGGGGGAAAGGAAACCCTGAAAAATGGCTTTTTTGTCCATTTTTTTTATATAAGGTTGGTTGGTTGGGGGGAATTTGGGTTGGTTGTTTGTTTCTTTTGTTGTTGTTGTAGTGATGGTGATTAAAGGATAGAGTGGCCACGACATATATGGGGGGGGGGTGTAATTTTTTGAGGAGAGGGAGTTCGTTTTATGTGGAAGTAAAGGGCGAACACGAAATTATTGCGACACCGAAAATGTCATGCCAATTTTCTTATAATGTTTAGAATCAAACCAAAATTTTAGGGTAGTTTTATACATATATTTACTTCAAAAATCAAAAGAAAAGTTAATCGATGGAGCCTTGAGTGTAAAATTGAACGCATTTTCGCTTGATGCCCTCCATCAAAGTCTTTACAGTGTCATCCGGTACCAGTTTCTCAGTTTTTTTTTTCCATTTTCTTAACATGTCCTTCTCGTCTTTGACTGTCTTCTTGCTCTTCCGAAGTTCCCGCTTCATCATTGCCAAGTACTGCTCCACCGGGCGCAGCTCCGGACAGTTTGGCGGATTCATGTCCTTTGGAACAAAATGGACAGAATTGGCCTCATACCACTCCAGGACACTTTTAGAATAGTGGCATGATGCCAAATCTGGCCAAAATAGCGGAGCTTCGTCGTGCTGCTGCAAGAACGGCAAAAGACGCTTCTCGAGGCACTCAGATTTGTAGATCTCGCCATTTACTGTGCCCTTTGTCACGAAAGGCTCACTCCTCAGTCCGCTAGAGCAGATGGCCTGCCAAATGAGATATTTGGAGGCGAACTTCGACATTTTCTTCTTCTTAAATTTGTCGTCCACATAGAACTTGCTCTTGCCGGTGAAAAACTCCAACCCCGGAATTTGCTTAAAATCGGCTTTTATATACGTTTCGTCGTCCATCACACAGCAGCCATATTTTGTCAGCATCTTCTCGTAGAGCTTCCGTGCCCGAGTTTTAGCCGTCGATTGTTGCCGCTCATCGCGGTTTGGGAAGTTCTGTACCTTGTATGTATGTAGTCCAGCTCTCTTCTTTGCATTCTGGACGTAGCTCTGCGACATGCCGATCTTTTTAGCCAAATCACGGCTTGAGACATTGGGATTTGCATTAATCATCCGCTTCACCTTTCCCTCCGTCTTTTTGATCTCCGGTCCCGGTTTTCTTCCAGCTCCTTTGCCGTAGTCCAACGTCAACCGCTCCTGGAACCGCTTCAACACTCTGGAGACGGTTGAATGGTGAATGTTCAACATTTTTCCCAACTGCCGGTGCGACAGGTCAGGAAATTCCAGGTGTTTGGAAAGAATTTGTTCTCTCGACTCGCGTTGGTTCACCTCCATTTTCGTTGAATCGAAAAACACGACTTCGAGTTTGACAGCATGTAAACAATACACATCAATGAGAAAGTGTGCAAAATTTGGTTGATTTTTACCCAATGGTAAACAAGTTATGCCCTGTTGAATGTGTCGCAATAATTTCGTGTTCGCCCTTTATTTGCAATCATTTGCAACGAGTGTAATATGTCATGAAATATTTATTATATGGACGTTGGTTGTATAATCGATTTCCATATTTGGCCAAACAAGTTTTAGTCAAATATTTGCCAACAATAATCAAAGTATGATAGTATGGACAAAAAACTTTGCAAAAAGATTTAAAAGGAAAAACTTAGGGAAAAAAATATTTGGGGTTTTTTTTAACCAAATTAATTTGGTTGCGTCTTTTGTTGTGTTTTTTGGGGGGGGGTGGGGGTGTAGGGGGGTTGTAAAATAAAAAAATTTCGGTTTAATTTTGTAAAAAGAAAAATGAAAAGAAAAAAAAAAAAAATTTTTTTTTTTTTTTTCCCGCCTTTTTTTATCTTGCTAGGGAGAAAAAAACTTTTATCTTGTTTTTATTTTTTTTTGTGTGGGTGAGTTATAATATGTTTTTTTTTTTGTGTAATAAAAAATTTTTTTTAAGCGGGTTGTTTAAAAATTTTATACTTAAAACTTCAAATTTTAATGCATTTTTTTCCGACAGAATGTTGTAGGAATTAAGTAATTCTGTTAAGTCGGACAAGAGTTATTAGCGTTCAAATCCTTTCACTTTAGCGTAACAGTCTTATTAATCAAAATTTTGAAATGACATCCGGTGTAGAAAAGAGACACGTAGTTCGTAGAAACGTTAAGAAATTCAGCAAACGCCATTGAAATTTAGTAGGAGTCTGGTTGAAACACGATGAAAGTTTCTTATTTGGAAACACCCGGAAAAGCTATTTGAAATCATTCTCCGACCAGATCTCGCACTCACCAGTTGAATTTAGTGCATGAACAAATCAACCCTCGAAAACGTTTTAATTTGCGTTTTTTTCTTATCTCACATTACCTCTGAAAAATCCAATCACACCACCCAACATCCGAATGAATGCAACTCATTGACGAAAATTGGAAAACGCTGAAATCGCGAATATTAAAATGTTAAATTCTATTGATTTGGGCTTCGGAATGGATGAAATGTGGTTGCAATGCCGTGCGACGAAGCGGGAGAAGCGTGCGGTGCTAAACAATCACCGAAAACTCTGTACCGCAAATTGCACATAATGCGGTAAATTCATAATTTTTGGCCACGCTTTGTCGCAAACGACTTTGTCACGCCGGGCGGAGGTGCGGATGGCTGAGGTGCACAATCAGCGTTTGGTTTGTTCTTGAACCGGAGAGAGAGAAGGCGCTGGATATGAACCGATCGATTTTCGGACTTTCGTCGTCGTCGTCGTCTACATTGCTCCACAGCACGGAACAGTGGAGTATCCCCGGATGGCGTACCTGGGTTAGGGACATTCTTCTTTCTGAAAAGGTTCAACCGAGTCTGCCGCTAGTCTGAACGAGGAGTTTGTGGTATAATTAAGCACATTAATGAGCTTCCTATTATGCATTCATTAGAATATTTGATTAGGAAGCCGACCTTCGCCGTGGTGGATTTCATGTTTGAGCGTCCTCGGAAATTGACATTCTTGTTCGAAACCGATATCTTTAAGTAACAATTCGAACCGCGAAAGAAGAAGCCCCCAGCAAATCTTATCATCATGATGAATGTTTCCGAATACATTGTCGAAGGATTCTTCTTCGGAGTGTTAAAGGGTCATCCTTTGACGGGGCATATCGGTGCGACCTGAATAGGCTTCTATCGCTGATTGGCTTTCCGCTTTACCCATGTACGCCGGCAGGATTTTCCTTCAAGTCGATGTCATCATTTTTCTCGCCATCTCCTATGTATCTCCTCCTCCACTTTCGATCTGATTGCCAAAGCCTCGCCCTGTCGGAAAAGAAGCAGCCTTGGGGAGGATTTGAGGCCTTTCGCAAGCGCTCTCCAAGCGATTAGGCGGTCGCCTTTGGTCCACTTTCTGTGCGGTTGCGAAATCCAACAACAGACAATGGGATTCCGTACGTTCCGGGTGCATGGTTGTTTGTGTTTGTGCGTAGGCGAGTCACAAGCCAATGAACGGATGCCATGGTGTCAAATCCGCATAAATTGACCACTTACTGGGTTTGGCTCGGATCGGTATAGCTCATTCCAGCCATGCCGGACAAGTGGGTTATTATTTTCCAAACCGAACAGAGCTCAAGGACTCGGTGGCATCCCGTGCGGAACAAAGCCAACAATAGCAGGGCCGAATTGTTCCCGGCTGTGTGTTATTGGAAGAAAGCATCGAGCGTGGAGTCGGATTAGATGACGAGGGAGGGATTATGTAACAAATCGAGCATGATACAATTTATTTCCACCCACGTTGCATGGTGGCTCACAGTTCCGCCATAGGAAACTAAAAATGCGGGGAAATAGGGGATGTAAGCTGGAAAAGTGAACCTGGGTGGATGTCGTTGCTGTTTTGTTGCTGTCAAGTTTTTAATGTGGGTGGATAGTTTCCACTTCGATTTATTTCGAGAGTTTTCGAAGCACTTATGGGATTTTTTTTTTCAATGTACCTGTGGTGTAGGCTAATAAGGCGACAATTATGAACGAAATTAAACTGAAAATAAAATTTAGTTTGTATTATGAAATCGAAGGATGGACTCACGAATCTATTGGTTGTTTGTATTACTCATCAAGTTGGCTTCGTATTCAATGTCACAAGCAAATCTGTCAAATATACGAACCATTTGCTTACAAAGAACAAAAAATGTGAATTGTACGGAAACAATCCCAAGAGCTATGAATGTATTGGGCCGTATGAATAAAAGCGTATACTTTACTTTGCATTTCTTATGGGCGAAAGTAAAGTATACTCTTTTATTCAAACGGCACATTATTTCAAAAAAAAAAAAAAAAAAAAAGAAACGTTTCTCTGGTGGTTGCATGAATGATTTACAGATATGCTATATTGACTCGAAATGTAAATCGAAAAATAAGCAGAATCACGAAAAGTTGTCGTTTTCAATGTTTCTGACATGGGATTTGATCCTGTACTTTCGGGAAGAGCTGTTTGAAATCACTAGGACATGGTAATTTTTTTTCAGTTTATTTATTTGTACGACTCAATCACGTTAGCTTTACGGAGCCATTGGCAAGGCACTTGAATTTTAGAATGAAAAATTATTTTTTCCAAATCAATTCCAATCCATCGCACCTTTTTATTATTTTTTTATTTATTTATTTCGTCAAGCAAAGTAGACTACATACACTGATAGGCAAAATAAAGTGCTCACCTCATCATTTTTTAATTTCGTTTTGGTTCAAATTAAAGTAAACCCACTGTATATATATCTATATCTATATCTCTTTTTTGATATCTAATTTTTTATATTCTTTTCAAGTTTCACTAATGGAATAGTAATGAAACAAGAGTAGAACTAAAACATCAATTTGTATTGGAGGGGGTGACCCCGGCGTAGTGGGGGTCGGGAGATGAACCAGCCCGAGGCTAAATATCTCGATAATATTTTTATTTTATTTTATTTTGTTCAATACAATTTTTTTTCTCTGTATTATCGAGATGTGACAGTGACAAAAAAAGTACCCATTACAAAAATCGATATGTTTTCGATAAGTTTCCGTCGAAAGACTCCTCGATTGCTTATGTTTTGATATTTTAACATGTGTTGAAGCAAACGGCTTGACCTGGTGCATTTATGCACGTGATCACGTTTGATTCAGTTGAAAAAAAAAAAAAATGGAGAACGTAGTGATTTCGAAAGCAATTCCCTTATGTATCCGAAAATTGGTGGTTCCTGATGTGAAAAACGGTAAATCGAACCGGGCTGTCGCTAGGAAGCACAGTACTAGCAAGGCAGCGGCTGGGAAAATTCGACTGAAACAAAAAACGTTCGGATCAGTGGTGGATCGCCCCGGCAGAGGCAGGAAGCGCAAAACGGATTCACGAACGGACACCAAGATCATGCGCGAAGTCAAGAAAAACCCAAAACTAACTGTCCGTGAGATCCAGGAAACCCTTCAGCTATCAGTTTCTGGTCGAACTGTTCGTCGCCGTCTTGTAGCACAGGGGCTGATTAACAAAGTTGCCCGGAAGCGCCCATCTATCATCAAACAAAGTCAAAAGGCTCAGGTTTGCTTTTGAGCATGCTGATAAGCTCGTAGAGTTCTGGAAAACGGTTATCTGGACGGACGAATCAACAATCGAGCTTTTCAATCGAAAGCGGCGGGTTCGTGTGTGGTGAGGAGTGAGGAGCTTCAGGAGCTTTTTTAATTATTATTTCATAAGACGAATTTCACGCCAACTCATCCAGTGGCTGGCAGCATCCTCTCAGAATCCAATGAAACTTTGTGGGTGTGTAGACTTTGTCTTTTCAAGCAACTTTGCATACTTTGTTTTTTTCTAAATTTATGTAGACTACCATTTGAAAAGGGCTTAAGTTTTTTGAACGATTTTTTTTTAAATTAACATAACTCAAAAAGGACAAGACTTACAAAAAAGTAATGTTGACTTTTAAAAAATCGTCTAAACTTTATGAAAAAATTATGAAAATAGTAAAATCGATTCCTACACGCTAAAAATTTTTCTAAATAATTTAAAGTCAATGTCCAAAAAATGGCTATCTTAGATTTGGACGAATTTTTTTTTCTTAATAAAGGCAATATAACTGTTTAAAGTTCGCCATACATTGCAAGATGGGCACTTTTAAGGAAAAAAGTTTTTCTATCAACAAATTTGTCATGTCCTATTTTTACCGTGTATCGCGCCAACTAGTCTTATAATTTGGTTCGAACAACCTCACAGAAGCCAATTAAATTTAATTATAACGACAATTTGAATTTCTTAAGGGTCTTTGAATGTTTTTTAAAATCAAGGCTACCATTAGAAAAGGGACTTTTTTTAAATTATAATTTTTTTTAAACTTTAATGATGATCCTGTTTATTATCAAAAACTTTAAACACCATTTAATGATTAAGTGTGACAATTTTTATTATTTCCTACCTTAAATAACCTACAGGTAAATACTGGGTAGAAATAATGTAATTCATTCAAATCTATACCAAAAACCATTCAAGTGATAAAATTTACTATTCCATAGGTGATACTAACATCTGGAATGGTAAGAGAAAACATGTACAGAAGGGTTTTTTATGGTGGTTTTGGAAGGAAGAATCATAATTTTTAAAAAAAAAGGAAAAAACTTAAATAATTTTTTTTTTTTTTTTCCCTGAGAGAAAACAAAACATTGTATGGTGGGGAGAGAGAACAACATATATTGTTTGTGTTTATACAATAAAAATTATATAATTGATTAATATGTAGAAAATTTCAAAAAAAAAAAAAAATTAAAAAAAATTCTGTAGGTATAAAAAGAAAGTAGATTATATTTTGTGGGTGTGAAAAATATATTTTTTTGGGGGATGGGGGGAGAATTTTGTATTACACCTTGTCCAATATATTCTCATACAAAATAAAACTCTATTTATTTCAAATCGATAATCCAGATTTTATTGATAACTTTACCCATTATATTGCAATATAATACTGATCAACTACAGCATATGTTTTGGAATAACACCGCCTTTAACCTTCTAGACCAGCTCCAGACGTTTTTCGAAACCGTCACAGGCGGCACGCACGACTTCCATCGGCATATCGTCCCAAAGTCGTTTGATTACGGTTTTAAGTTGGTTCATATTAGACACCCTGTGGTCATTTACCTTCGCCAGCATGCATGACCATACGAAATAATCCAAGGGATTCAGATCTGGTGAACTGGGAGGCCATTCATTCTTGTCCAAAAAGTCGGTCAAATTTTCTCGGCACCAGCCCTGAACGAGATTTGCAGTATTCGATGGCGCTCCGTCCTGCTGAAACACATAGTGATCATCTCCAAACACCTCTTGTACATATGGCTTGACAATTTTCTCCAAAACTTCCGTTTTATAATATACGGCATTCACTTTAACGCCTTTTTCGATGAAAACCAGTGGTAATTTACCTCGCTTGCAAATTCCTCCCCAAACCATCAAAGACGCAGCACTTTGGAACCGTGGAATATCCCTATCACTCTCTGGAACAGTTCTCGAAGAGAGAGGCCACAATCTGTCGTTCTGGACATTGTGGGATTGTTGCAAGACGAATAACTATTGGTCGGAAAAGAAAAATTCTTCCCCACCGTGCCGCGACAAAAGCAGACTTGCTTTTTCGGGTCGTTTCTGCTTGGAAGGTTCCGAAACTCCGTGAGCCTTACGTTTTTTGAAAGCTTGGAAAATGAGGTCATTTTGCAGTATATTGTGCATTGACGATCTCGAAACATTCAGATCTGCGGCCATTTTACGTACAGAGCGCAGTGATTTTCGTCTAATCCGTTCCCTGACCACTTTAACAACTCGTGCAGTCCGCACCGTACGAGTACGACCGGATCTCTTCCGGTCATCCAACGAGCAGGTGCCATGGTACCTTCGGATGGTTCGGTACACAAAATCCCGCTTTACTCCGAGGTTTTTCAAATTTCTGAAAATAGCGCCCGGGCGCTCACCTTTCAAAAACTTTTTTATCACCACAGCACGAAACTCCTTCATCGCTGGTAAAAGCTAAACACCGAATGAAAACAATCGGACATAAACATAGTGCAAAACTACACCAACACATACGTGAAGCATGTTGAGTACTTGCACGACATCAATGCAAGGAAAAAGTGTACGAGAATATATTGGACACGGTGTATAACTGCTTGCTCTTCATGACTATAGGTGTGAACACGTCATGGAAATCCATTTCCTCCACTTAAATTTGGGTTTCCTCCCCCAGAAAGTGGGAAGAAGGGGGAGCAGAAGAAGCAACAAAAAGGAAAAAAAAGAAGACGAAGCAGGCGGGCGGGACGAACGACAAAACAAAAGGAGAAGAAGGAAAGGAGATTGAGTATGTGTATTTGAGTTGTAATTATGTTAATAACCTAACAACAAAACGGTTTGTGGTGTGTGTGTGTGTGTGTGTGTGTGTGTGTGTGTGTGTGTGTGTGTGTGTGTGTGTGTGAGAGAGAGAGAGAGAGAGAGAGAGGGGGGGGGGGGCAGAGAGATGGGCGTATTTCTTTCTAATTCTGTTTTTTCCCGCATTTCTGCACTTTTTCCAAAAACCAGCATAACTTTTTTATTTTTCAACCGATTTTCACCATTGAGCCCTAAGTTTGGTTTTTAGTTACATAGGCAATATTTTTTTGGTTGACGTTATTTTGGTATTAATCATATGTTTAGCACAATTTTTTTTACAAATCTCAAAAAAAATGGCATGAAATTGTATATACTTATAAATAGCGTCGAAACTTTTAATCCTTGAATATTGCAATGTTTAGAAGATCGGTGTTAAATTTAATTTTGCTTAATTTGAAAGCAAAATTTTTGAAATTGGATAACATGCGTTGGCGATATTTTATTTTAGGTAACTGTGTTTTTGTTCATTTATAAAAATAATCAACTTTTATTCATATCTCGAACACTGTTATACTTTAATTTTTTTTGACGGCAGTTTTTAATTTTACATGAAATCTCACATTAGAAATGATGATCAGCTTACCGACTTCATAAATTCTGTGAACTACCCTAGTAGCACACTTGTTGCCATTTGGTAGAGATAACATAAATGTGACTTGTTTTTTGACAACTAATTTTGACCGTAGTGTGCTACTTGGGTAGTGTAATTGAATAACTGCTGTTTAAGTTCTGCACAGAACTTGAGGGTTATTCCGAGAGTTGATGTGACCGTTGTTCAGCTAAGCGAGTATTGTTTTTAAGAATAATATATTCCTCCCTTGTTATTTAATCATTATGATGAAATTCTTCTTCAACATTATTAAGCACACTACAAACGCTGTGGTGTCTTTTTTAGAACTTTTATTAAACTTTTTAAAATTTTAATAAAACTTTCTTTGGTTTTTTTGTATGATTTTCCATACGATACCGAAACATTTATTTAGATAACACATTTTGTATATTTTTTTTTTTTTTTTTTTATATGTGTAATAAAACAAACATTATATGTTATTTTTTAATAAAAATTTTTTAGCGAGATTTTTGTTCTCCTCCCTCTTTTCTTCCCCTACGTGGCATACCAACCACGCTATCCTAACATTGTATTTTGTATTAAAAAACATTTTTCTTTTTTCGTTATATTTTATATATTGGTTGGTGGGATAATTTTTTTTTTATGCTAAAAGGTGTCCACGATGAAATTGCCACACACAAAATTGATTCGCAAAATTCGAGTTTTCATCCGATTGCCATCAAATTTTCAGGGATTGAGAAATAACTATAAAACTTCATTTTACCATTTTACTCGTATTTTATTTACAGTCCATACGCAAATGCCCGCACCTTGGCCTTAACCCCGGCCATAAGATTCTGCACAACCTGTGAATCAACCGTTTTGTTTGCATGTAAACCCATACTTTCTTCAGTTCCTCGACTGTCTTCACTACTTTAGGTCGTTTAAGAAGGTGCTGCTTCATAATCGCCCAGTACTTCTCCATGGGCGGAGCTCCGGAGTGTTGGGAGGGTTGAACATTTTCGGCACGAAATTGACCTTATTGTCCGCATACCACTTCAGCACGTCCTTGGAGTAGTGGCATGAGGCCAAATAAGGCCAGAAGATTGTTGGGACGTTGTGGGCCTTCAGGAGAGGAAGCAGCCGCTTCTGGAGGCACTCTTTTATGTTCACCTGCCCGTTCATCGTGTCCTGGGTCACGAAAGGTGCACTCCGCTTCCCGCACGTGCAGATGGCTTGCCAAACCAGGAATTTCTTCGCAAATTTGACCATCTTCTGAGTGCGGACATGCTCCGGAACGCTGAACTTATCCTTGGCCGTGAAAAACAGGTTGCCGGGGATCTGTTTGAAGTCGGCCTTCACATATGTTTCGTCGTCCATGACGCAGCATTCAACTTTCGTCAGTATGTTGAGGTACAACTTCCTGGCACGGGTTTTGGCGGACTTGTTCTGCTTCTCGTCGCGATTAGGGGCCTTTTGTACCTTGAACGTTCGAAGCCCAGCCTTAGTTTTGGCCTTCTGGACAAAACTTCGGCTTAGGTGCAGCTTCTTAGCCACATCCCGAACAGAGGCGTTCGGATTTCGGTTGAAGGCCCCAACTACACGGTTGTGATTTTTTGTGTTGTACGGAATACTTTTTCCTTCACTTCTGGGCTTCCGATCGATGGTCAACCGTTCCTCGAACCGCTTAATCACTCGCGACACCGTGGAATTCGCGATTCCCAACGTTTTAGCGATGGAACGATGCGAGAGATCCTTGTTCTCGTGATGAATGCGCAAGATTTTATCACGCACGAGCTGTTCTTTCGACTCCATTTCCGCGAGTTTTGATCACAGGACTTTAAAACTTGCAGGATGTAAATAATGCACTATGAACTAAATCCACCCAAATTTAAATTCTACCCAACTGTTAAAAAGTAATAGCAATTTCATAGTGTGGCAATTTCATCGTGGACACCCTTTACATTGATAATCTATTTATAGCGTTGTCTGCAAGGCTTGTTCGCGACAAAATCTAAACACCCCTAAATCTTTTTCTACGTTATTGATACAACAGGCCATAGTTGGGAACATACAAAAAAATATGTCCCCAACATTGGGTCTGCGATTTTCTTGGAAAATCATTGTTATTATAGCCTTGTGAACAGTTAGTTTGTAACGTGTAACTATTTTCTGTACCTCCAGACTGCATTACATGCTTTATTGATTCAATTAAAGACGGTATTCCATGAAATTTGGACACACGCAATTGTTCGTAACTTTTTAGCGTGTGGGTAAAAAATATTGAAATTTTAACTGAATGTATTTCATAGTGTTGTGTCAATTGTGTAATGAGTTTCGTGAAAATCGGTCGAGTGATTTCAGTGATGGATTCGAATGAAGAAATAGTGCGCCAACAAATTTTGGGCACTCACTTCGAAAACCCAAACGCTTCTCATCGATGGATCGGAAAACAGCTCGGAATCGCACATTCAACCGTATCTCATGTGATCAAAACGTTCAAGGACCGCAAGACAACCAAGCGGAAAAATGGTAGTGGCAAAAAACGTGGCACATCAAATCCGGAGAAGGCCAGGATGGTATTGAACCAATTTAAGCGTTATCCCAACATTTCGATCAGGGATGTTGCGAAAAAGGCGAAAGTTTCATTTGTTTTTTTTTTGCAGAACACAATGAAACGTTCTGGATTACATGTGAACAAGGTCCAGAAGGCACCGAACCAGAGCGATAAACAGAACTCGGTGGCCAAAACTCGTGCAAGAAAACTGTACGGGGAGTTGCTCACAAAACCGTTCTGCATGGTGATGGACGATGAGACCTACATTAAAGCCGACACCAAACAAATGCCAGGACAGGAACACTACCTCGCCATCTCTTAGTTGGCCGTTCCGGAGAGTGTACGGAGGAAGAAACTGTCGAAATTCACCAAAAAAATTCCTTGTCTGGCAAGCGATCTGCGGATGTGGCAAAATGAGTCAGCCCTTCATCACCTCTGGGACCGTCAACGGACAAATCTACAAGGACGAATGCCTCCAAAAACGACTTCTGCCCTGTTTGAGATCTCAAGACGGCCCGACACTGTTTTGGCCGGATTTGGCATCTTGCCACTATGCCCGGCCCGTCTTAGACTGGTACAAAGATAATAATGTAGTTTTTGTACCAAAAGACGTCAACCCTCCAAACACTCCGGAACTTCGCCCAATTGAAAAATTTTGAGCAATCATGAAGGCAAAGCTCGTTAAAACTCCAAAACTGATAGAAAATGAACTTGAACTAAAGAAAGTGTGGTTAAAAGTAAGTAAGCAAGTCGGTCCTATCATTGCCCAAAATTTGATGAAAGGGGTCAAGGCAAAGGTGCGGGCATTTGGGTTGGGAGAAGAGGTTCAATAAACCAATGATGTCAAAACTTAACCATTTAGTAGTACTTTATTTCCAGAAAGTTTGAAAAGAATCGGGCTCAAGGAAAATTTTAGGTGACCTATTTTGTGAGTCCAAATTTCATCGAATACAGTCTTTAAGCCAAATTTAGATCACTTGAAGATCGTGTAGATCATCGGTTCAGCTTAACCAATGAAATCATGATGCCCCTAAAGTTCAAGAAATCAAAAATTACGCGGATGTGAACAACTATAAGTTAATTAATATTGTCTCAGTTGCTTTGGATTACATCGGTCATCCTAATAGCAACATGATTTTGTTGATTATCGCTAAATTAATGACATATTTGGTACACAGGCCGAATAAAGGAGCTAGGCTAACATTACATCCTGTTACCCTATATAGTAGACATGCTGAAGTGCTAGACTGAAGTTAAAGGATGCAAAAGCGTCCAACTTTTGTTCAAATTCAAACCAACCAATTATGCAATATTTCGTGTTAATAAGCAAACATCCTGTTTCGTCATTTATCATGAGGCTACTTTAAAGCAATTTCCTTTTTTCTGGCAAACCACCATGCGACCGCTATCCGAAAGTGTTGTCTCTTGTAGTTGCGCGTGTGAATACTATCGCTCAAACAAGCAGCATCTCTCGTCGTCCAATGTGTCAATTTGCGAGTAGTATCAGCTTCCACAAAGAGCTCAATTTCCACCCACTAACGAACATGAAAGCCCTTGCATTCAGCATCGAATAACAAACAGTGAATTGCCACTGCCACCCACGCAGTGCAATTTTATATCCGGTCAAGAAAAAAAAATAGAAACTGGATTTCGATTTGCCCCACAATTGTGTTTGTGTGTTCCCTGCTTCTTGATAATGCGTTTGCAATGCTCCAACCGCAGAGTGCACCATCCCTTCGAGTCCTTACGGGGAAGGACGTTGTGTGAGTAGCAAGAAAAGGCACAATTATTGCTAACGATTTCCACTCGACGGTGGCGACGACGCACAGAGGAGTACCTGGAACGAAAGGGTGGCCAAAATATGAAAACATTTTCTTGGAGGTTTTCTATGTTGCTTAGTTTTTTTTTTTTTAAATCTTCTTAAATATATTTTACACAAGAAAGCAGTACTTAATATTCGCCGGCGCCGGTGGTGTTGTGGTAAGCGTGACAGCTACTTGGCTTTTTCTGAGGCGAAAAAAAATCTCTGGTCACGTCTTGCTTCGGTAATATGATATAAAATGGTAAAATTAAACTTAATTTTGATGAAGGGTTGCTAAATAGGGATATAAGGATAAAATGGATAACAATTTCCTGTTTTGCTCCACGTTTTTGATAGCACTTACTACCTCTTAAGTGTCTGAAAACCATTTGCGGGATCCAACACTGGTTTATATTTAGATCCTCTAAGATCTCCGGGCGATTGTTACAGTGTTTGAACAGTTTTGAACAGCTTATTTCAATTTTGCAGATCCAGACCTAAACAGCCTCAAATTCTAGGATGTAATATCAGCTGCAGCATGCAATACGTAGAAGTCGTAAACCTGTGAGCTTTTCATATAAAATGATATCCTTCATCTTTTTATTATTTATTTTTTATATCAAAACCGTAACCGCACTTTTCATGAAATATTTGACTTCCTAACCTAATGTAATATCATTTTCTGGATACATATCGTAATTTTTTATAGTCCAAAAAGCTACAGTTACAACAATAGATCTTTTGTTCTGAACTCCAGGACAGTTTGGATGACATAGAATATCCCAAGACTTTCTCATAATGTCTGTTGGTCTTCCAGGACATTCATTGAATATGATTTTATACATACCGTAACTTTTAATAGCGGGTAAAGCTACTGTTACAACTGAAGATATTAAGTTATGAACCCCAGGACAGTTTGGACGACCTAGCACATCTCAAAAAAATATTTCCTACTTTTTTCAATGATTTCTATATTATTGAACACCAAATCAAGCAGAATATACTAAATTGCTTGTATTATAACGCTTGGATAAATTTAGGTCTGAAAGGGTTAATCCAGCAAAAGTTCCTATTTTTGTCACTCAAAATAAAACCCTTCTACGCTGTTTGCTTTCCGATGTCAACAAGATCCAGACATTGTCAAACTCTCGCAAAAGTTAGCCAAATCACGATTGCAACTTCTTTCTTCATGAAAACACTGCACTAAACAAATGGCTAGCGGCCGGCTGGCGTAGCGCCTCAATACAATACAGCGATTCCATAGAAAAAAAGGTAAACGATCTCTCAGAATTTCAAAATAATTGGTTGTTTTGTTTCTTAACCGAAGTATCAAACCTGTATTCTTTTATTTTTTCATTAGGCTGACAATGTCTGCGTTGGGGTGGTTCGAAAAATTGCCTTTTTTAAAAATGCATCTCTTAAAAAATTCAAGACTTTTGAACCACTTAGCCGATTCAACAACCAAATACGCAAATAAAAGGTTATTTAAAATAAAATTTGATGAAGTATAAAAATGCATTGAAATTGCGATATTCATTATGAAAACATGGATTGTATTTGTTTTTCATGGTTTTCATGGTCTCGGAACCAAAGAGTCTCCTCGTTTTTATATTTTTTCTTGAAAGTTTAGGTTTGTTTACTTACTTTCCTTACCAATCAGACCAAGGCCGGCGACGGAAAAATACAGTTTTTGATCTTTGCTCAAGACAAATATAGATAAAATATGTATTTATGTCACTTACTCGTTTGCCAATGAACGAGTTAGGTTATGTTAGCATGAAATGAAAGTTGCTAATTGCTTGCATGATCGAACATCAGCAATAGTGAAATTGCTTGTATGATTACGTCTGGGTACTTCAAAATGTTAGCGCAATCGATTTTTTTTTTGCTTTAACGTTTGCATTGCAAAAAAAATGGAAAAAACTGCTGATTTTTCATGGGTTTACCTTTCCCCGCACTGACGAAACTACCAATGCAGCATCAATCATAGTAACCCATGAGTCAGCAGACAAAATTTGACAGCTCTATCAGTCGAACTCTAACCGTGATGGCAAAAACAGTGAAGCAACGCCGTTCAGAAATGTGCGCGTTCAAAGAACGGCACCCCGCCGCATCGAAAACGGACATCGTGCGGCGCTTTGTGGACGCCGTATACGCCCGTTCCAGCATCTACAACATCTTGGCACTATTAGACAACAATCAGAGCATCGAAAGAAAGCCCGGTTCCGGACGGCCGACGACCCTGAGCGACAAGAAGCTCCAAAGGATGCTGAAGAGGAAGACCGAGGGAAAAGTGGCTACATCGCTGCCTGCGCTTGGCCGGGAGGTCGGTTCAACCGGCCAAACAGTGAAAAAGTACCTGGCGAACATGAACATACATGTCAGAAAGCGGAAGTCGCGTCCACTGGTTTCGGAGCTGCAGGCAATGACGCAGCGGCAGCGGCTGAATAAGAAGGTCAACTCGATTTTCCCGGCGAATCGCGACGTGGCGGTGGTGATGGACGACGAGACCTATCTCACCCTGGATGGCAATGACTGGCAGGGCACTTCGTATTTTACTTCCCCCACGAATGAAGTGAGCTCCGAGGTGAAGTTCATTTCACAGACTAAGTTCCCCAAGAAGGTGCTGCTGTGGCTGACAATCAGCGAGAAGGGGATATCAAAGCCGCTCTTCTTTCGCTCCGGACTCCCGTTCACGGCCAGTCTGGAGCGAAAGAAGAGCGGCTTTGACATCTCCTTCTCGCTGATTGTTATAGAAAATTTATAGTACGAAATGCCTGCCGAAAGTTGCGTCGTTCATCAAGAAATATCATAAGGGCGAAGACGGGGTTTTCTGGCCGGATTTGGCGTCGGCCCACTACTCGAAGCGATCGTTGGAGGAGATGGAGCGGCTGAATATCGATGTGGTACTCAAGTCGGCGAACCCTCCCAACGTCTCCCAGCTGCGTCCCATCGAGAATTTCTGGGCCAACCTGACGCGTAAGCTCTACTCCAACAATCGAAAGGCCGCTCGCAAGGGCGTAGAAGTTTTTGCAAGTTAGCTAAAATAATTACCTTTCATGGGAAATTTATCAAAAGCAATTATCTGCCTTAGCTTTTTTTTATCACCATCCGAAAAAAGGCCAGTTTTTTAATGCAAACGTTAGAAAATGCTGTTAATATAAACCAATACCCTTAGCGTGAATTCTCTTATATCGAAACAAATATTAATTTAAGTCCCTTTAAGCTTGGTAAATAGGATAATGGTAAGGTTTAAGAGGATTCTGACTATTCTTTATCTCATACAGGGTGCGGCAGAAAATAATGCGAAAATGTTCAAACTTGAGCATTGGGTTAATTCGTGTAGCTAGTGACTAATTTCTGTCGAAAGTGTATTTGTTTATGTTTACTTTCAAGTACTGCATTCAAACATTCTATTTGTTTTATTGCACATTCGTCAAAATGTTCGCGAAAGAAGTGATCACCAGTTTGTTGCTCGCCCAGAAGAAGCCGAAAGAGATTGCCAAGGTGGTAGGGTGCCATCTGGCAACAGTTTACCGCATAAAAAAGTCCCTGCAGAATGGCCCTAAGCAGCGGAAGCCGGGAAGCGGATGTCCGCGCTTTGCACGCACGCCGAACGTGATCAAATCGGTCCGTGCAAAAATTGCTCGCAATCCGGTGCGTTCCATAAGAAAACTTGCAAAGGAAGCCAATATTTCGGAGAAATCCATGCGGAGAATCATCAAAGAAGACCTGCATGCATCTTCCAGAGCCAGAGTGAAACGCCACTTGATTACGGACCGGGCCAAGGAACTACGAGTGACTCGTTCCAAGAGATTGCTTTCCTCGTTGAAGTAGGAAAAAATGATAATCCTGTTCTCCGACGAAAAGCTTTTCAGCATCGATGCTGTGGCGAACAGCCGCACGGACCGGTTCATTTCACCGCAGAAAATGGAAAACGTTCCGGAAAAAGTGAAATTCAAATTTCAAACCAAACATGATGTTTGGCTTGGTGGCGTCAAACGGTTCGAAAATGCCGCCTGTTTTCATTGATGCTGGAGTTAAAATCAATACCGAAGTGTATATCGGTATTTTAAAGGACCAACTGCTTCACACGTCCAATCGAACCCAAAAATGGTTGAACGATACCATGAAGTTTTGGCCGAAGGATTTGTGCCCCCCTAGCAGTCCAGATCTTAATCCGTTGGATTATTCGATTTGGGCATATGTTGAAGCACGAGCCTGCAAAACATCACACCCTAGTGTGAAAACCCTGAAGTCAACCATAACACGCGCATGGCAGTCAATGTCGGAGGACTACGTCCGAAAGGCCTGCTCTGGCTTCCGGCGTCGGCTCGAGGATGTTATTAATAAAAAAGGAGGACACATTGAATAAATTTGTTTAAAAGGACTTTATAAAGATAACTGCACTCGATAATATTGATATTATTGCTTGAATTAGTTGAACATGGGAAAGTCCCGTGAGCTTTTGGCCAGATTTGGCAAGTTGCCACTACAACCGGGAAGTCATCCAGTGGAACCGCGATAATAACGTAGAGTTCATGGATAAACACATAAATCCACCCAACTGCCCGCAGTACCGGTCCATCGAGAGATTTTGGGCAATAATGAAGCGGAAGCTTAAGCAAAGTGGAAAAACGGCTCGGGACGCGACTCAGATGACCAACATGTGGAACAAATGTACCAAGGAAGTTGACACCGGAGGTGTGCAGAGTTTGTTGGGAGAAATATAGAAGAAAGTGCGATTTTTCATTAGAAACGAAGAGAAATGATTTGTTTTGATATTTTTTTCCTTAAAGTTCAGACAATTACTTTTGTTTTGATGTATTAAACTTATTTGTACGTCAATCCGTTACCGAGATTCAGATGATTGTTTTATTTCACATTCTAAATGGACATCGCTTTACATTTTAGAATATTATACTTAGCTGAGTAAAATGATCTCGTTTCCATCTAAGAAGAGCGTCCATTTCCAAGTCATCAAAAGAAGAAACACGCATTGGTGTCGATAAGTCACCGAAAATCGGTAATGAATGATATTTCCTTGCTCTATCAAATTGGTATGGTCAATTTTCTGAATGAAATCCGTGGGAACGCCTTCCATTATAACAACAAAATTGTTCTTTTGCTCAATTGATGATTCCATTTTGGTTTTTCCCAGCACTAGTCAAGTCAACTACATTTTTCTTCTACGACACAATAGTTTTCTCTTCTCTCCACACCAATTAAAATCAATAAAAATACTTTTGCAAAGAAACTAATCACACGCGCTTCGATCCACTATAACTTATCATACGCAGGCACACAAGTGACGATAAAAAAATCAATTAAAAAATCCCTATCACTGATCGCAAGAAAAAAAAAGTCGGAAAAGAATTTTATATGGTTTTAAATTGATAAAATTACAGGTAAAGATTGGACTCGAAAAAAAATGCGACATTTTTTTGGGTGTAACTTTTTATCGCGACGGTAAAAATTAATGAAATTTTGGGTAATACTAGTTTAGAGTGTTATGTTTATGTGTGCAAAATTTATTGCGATTTGTCAAGTAGTTTTCAAGATACATTCGAAACAAGAAGAACTACGCCAGCAAATCTTGGGCGCGGTGATCGATAATCCTGGTCAGTCGCACAGATGGATCGGCAAAAGGCTTGGAATCCACCATTCCACCGTGTCCCGCGTTGTGAAGATGTTCCAGGAGACGAAGACTATCGAGCGGCGCGCTGGAAGCGGCCGAAAACCGAAAACGGAATACCCAGAGAAGGCGCGGAAGATAAGGCAGTACTATAAGAATAACCCGAACCTTCCACCCGAGACGTGGCCAAAAAGGTCAATTCGTCGAAGTAGTTCGTCCAGCAGACCATGAAGCGGGCTGAGCTACGTGTTTTTAAGGTCAGGAAGGCGCCAAACCGGACTGACAAGCAAAACACGGTGGTCAAATTGCGTGCGCGGAAGCTGTACCGTGAGTGGCTGGTCAAGCCAGGCTGTCTCGTCATGGACGACGAGACATTTATCAAGGCGAACACCAAACAAATCCCCGGCCTCGAGTTTTTTGTCGGTACGTCCCGCATGGAGGTTCCGGAAAAGTTTCGGAAGAGAAAGATGGACAAATTCGCGAAGAAGTACCTGTTGTGGCAGGCGATCTGCGAGTGCGGACGGTACAGCAAGCCGTTCGTTACAACCGGCACCATAAACGGGCAGATTTATCGAGAGGAATGCTTGCAGAAGCGCTTGCTGCCCTTCCTCCGCTCTCACCGTGGTCCCACGCTGTTCTGGCCGGATCTCGCTTCGTGCCATTACGCCAAGCCTGTAATGGATTGGTACGAAGCGAAGGGCGTTAATGTGGTCCCGAAGGAGGCGAACCCGCCAAATACACCAGAACTTCGTCCAATCGAAAAGTTTTGGGCGATAATGAAGAAGAAGTTGAAGAAAAGCGGAAAAACATTCAAAACAGATGAAGCATTGAAGAAAAACTGGGAGAAATTGTGTAAGGAAGATGGACAAGGCCTCGCCCAAGATCTCATGAGCGGTGTTAAGAGAAATGTACGAGCATTCAGCTTGGGGGAGGAAATTTAATAAATTAGTTGAGCCAAAACATAGCTAATATATAGGTATTTAATCCCTGAAAATTTGAGAAGTATCCGATTTAAAATGAATTTTTGGTGATCATTTTTGTGTGTCTCATTTTTTCCGAGTCCAGTCTTTAGTTGGACATTAACGACGAATTCCACGCCAAATCGTCTTCGTGATTGGCAGCACCCTCTCAGAATCCAATGAAACTTTGTGGGTGTGTAGACAATGTCTTTTCAAGCAACTTTGCATACTTTGTTTTTTCAAAATTTATCGAGACTGCCACTTGAAAAGGCCTTAAGTCTTTTGATCGATTTTTCTTAAATCAACATAACACATAAAAATTGTAAAAAATTTAAATTCGATTCTTACATGCTAAAAAAAATATTTTAAAATTTAAAGTGCAAAAATAGCTATCTTAGAACTGGACTAATCTTTTTTTTAATAAAGGCAATATCATTGTCTAAAATTTC
Source organism: Aedes koreicus (assembly GCA_024533555.2). NCBI lineage: Eukaryota > Metazoa > Arthropoda > Insecta > Diptera > Culicidae > Aedes > Aedes koreicus. The sequence continues at coordinate 112,336 of JAHHFK020000533.1, forward strand.
GCCATACATTGCAAGATAGGCACTTTGAAGAAAAAAATGTTTTTAACAACAAATTTGCATGTCAACATAACTCAAAAAGGATTTCCAAAAAGTGATGTATGAGTGACTGTTAGAAAATCGTCTTAACTTTTATGAAAAAATGTCAAAATTGTAAAATCGGTTCTTACACGCTAAAAAAAATATTTTCAAATTTAAATTTAATTTATAAAAAAAGGCCAAATTTAAATTAAAAATTTTTTTGTATCTATATAATAAAAATGAGTTGGGGTTTCCTTTGTCACGATTTAACTCGCGAGCGGAAGGACCGATCGGCGTGAAATTTTGTATGCAGAGATTTTCAGGGCCGGAGAATAATTTTATGATGGTTTGAGACCCCTCCCTTCACTGGAAAGAGGGGCTCCCATACAAATGAAACACAAATTTCTACACAACTCGAGAACTAATCAAGCAAAAGAAACCAAATTTAGCATGTGTGAGTTTTTGAAAGCAAAGAAGGTTTTTATGGCAGCTTGAGACCCCTCCCCTCTCTAGAAAGGGAGGCTCCCATACAAATGAAATACATATTTCTGTATAACTCGAGAACTGATCAAGATCAAGCAAAGAAACCCAAATTTAGCATGCGGAAGTTTTTGGAGGCAAAAAATGTTTTTATGGTAGTTTGAGACCCCTCCCCTCTCTATAAAGGGAGGCTCCCATACAAATGAAACACAAGTTTCTGCATAACTCTAGAACTAATCAAGTTAATGGAACCAAATTTGGCAGGTAGAGGTTTTTGAAGGCAAGAAATGTTTCTAAAGTAACTCAAGACCCCTCCGCCCTCTGTAAGAGGGGGGCTCTCATGCTAATGAAACACAAATTTGTGCATAACTCGAGAACCAATCAAGCATATGGAACCAAATTTGGCATGTGGAGGTTTTTGGAGGAGAGAAATGTTTCCATGGAAGTTTGAGACTCCTACGCCATCTGGAAGGGGGAGGGAGGGGGGGTTTACATACAAATGCAACACAAATTTCTGCATAACCCGAGAACTAATCAAGCAAATGGAACCACATTTGGCAGGTGGAGGTTTTGGAAGACAAGAAATGTTTCTAAGTTGACTCGAGCCCCTCCCTTCTCTGAAAGGAGGGCTCATATACAAATGAAACACAAATTTCGGAATAACTCGAGAACTTATCAAGTTAATGGAACCCAATTTGGCATTTGGAGGTTTTCGAAGGCAAGAAATGTTTCTAAGGTGGTTTGAGACCCCTCCGCCTTCTTGAAGGGTAGACTCCCATAAAAATAAAACATAATTTTTAGCATAACTCGAGAGCCAATGAAGCAAATGAAACCAAATTTGGCATGTTGAGGTTTTTGGAGGCAAGAAATGTTTCTATAGCAGTTCAATACCCCTCCCCATTTTGAAGGGGAGGGGGGCTCTCCCTACAAATAAAAAGCAAATTTCTGCATGACTCGAGAACTAATCAAGTAAATGAAACCACTTTTAGCATATGGAGGTTTTTGGAGGCTAGATTTCTATATACATAAAAATGAATTTCTGTCTGTCAAACCCTTATAGACACGGAAAGTTCTGAACCGACCAACGTGAAAATTTATATGAAGGGGTTTTTGGGGCTGGGGAAGGTTCTTATGATTGTTTGAGACCCCTTCTCTCTCAGGAAGGGGCGCTCTCATACAAATGAGACACAAATTTCATCATAACCCGAGACCTAATCAAGCAAATCGAATCAAATTTAGCATGTGGGGGGTTTTGAAGGCAAGAATGTTTCTATGGTAGTTCAAGACCCCTCCCTTTCTGAGGGGGGGGGGGGGGCTTCAAACAAATGAAACTCACATTTTTATTATAATCGATGAGCCCAGTGTCATGGTTCGAGAACTAATCAAGCAAATGGAACCAAATTTGGCATGTGGAGGGTTTTTGGAGGCAATGATTGTATGGTGGTGCGAGAAACCACCCCCCTCTGGAAGGGAGGGCTCCCATACAAATGAAACACAAATTTCTACCAAAAATGAGAATTATCCAGGTTACTTAAACACAAACCGTGTATTTCTCGGGTAAGAAGCATGTTTTGATAGAATTTTGAACCCCTGCTTATTCAAGAAGAAAAAAACTCATTTCGAAAAAAAAAACCATAAACGTGACAGTTATATTAAATTTTCCTTCATTTAGTTGCAAGCGTAGCAGCGCACGCACCGGGTTCAGCTAGTAAAGTCAATATAATTGTCGAAAAGTTCGCCATACATCGTGAGATCATGTCCTATTTTCACCGTGTATCGCGCCAAATCGTCTTATAATTTGGTCCTAAAACTGCGGGGGGGGTGCCTCAAAACGGGGGGGGGGGGGGGAAAAAACTGGTTAACGCTAAATTTTAATTAGGTAAATTGGAAAGTTTTTTTTCTCCACACAAAAAAAAAAAAAAAAAATTATCCTCGTGTAAGAAAAAAATAAGAAACGGCCGCGGGCACCGCAAGAGAAGAAAAAAAAAAAAATATAAGGTGTGTTGTTATGTAGTTCTTATGTTATAACAATGGTGGTAGGAAGTAGGTCGGAGGGGGAGGAAGAAAAAAAAAAAAAAGAAATAAAAAAAAATCTCCACAGGTAACAAAATATTAGCAAACTATGATATAGCCATAACATAAACAAATCAAAATTTGTAACCGATTTGTTACGATGAAGCAAAATTATATCAGCTATTGTTATAATTTTAATATATTTTTTCACGCAGTTTGTGCCTCCCAGGGTATTCTATCTTAATTTGTTATAAGTATGTTACACAATTATTCAGATGAAAACATTTTTAACAAATTTATATCATAATCAGATAGTCGTAATAAGGTTTGTTATAATTTTGATATTTTTATGTTATGCCCTTCTGGTCGGGAAGACGTTGCGTTACTGGAAGTTTCATTAAAACAAGATTATATGTGGTAGTAACTTTTGTTACATACTGTGCGCTAAGTTCAGTTCAAACCTGGAGATTTCATTTTTGGCCAAGATTTTGACCTATTGTTACCCCTATGTGCGACGACTAATCCATACAACCTTACCGAGTTGCACTTACGGTAGTCGATGACGGAGACGACAAAGACGTAACTGCAGCATGTTGAAACGCCTACGCAATGCTTTTGTGCTGCCCGGCTGACGTTTTTCCCTTCGCAATCACTGTTGACTGTTGACGTACAATGCAGGAATGGATCTAACGTTGGAAGAAGGATGACATTTCCTGTTTACTTGTCAGTCCCTTCGCTACGTCAGTAACAATAACGGTTCCCTTTGGGTTGATTTGGTACTTATCATGGTGTGCTTCGTTCATGAATGGGATTGGAAAATGCATGTCGGGTTTTTGTTGATGACTTGTATATGGTGGACACGGCCAGTTGTGGCTCACTTCTTTGGAGTGGAAATCAATTCGATGCAGACGTGTGGTGGTTTGTTACTACTCTGAATATTATACTGCGATTTCGCATGTTTTGCTTTATTTTTCGCCATTGATCTCGACTTTCTAGGTAAAATGCAATATTGGCTGTGTACAAAAGTGCAACACACCGATTTGCCTCGAAGAATTCAATGTGTGCCTGAGACGGTGTAGTGTATTAGTTGATGAATTTCCAATGTGTGCCGATTTCAAAAGTAAGGTTCATAAATGTGTAAGAAGAACCGCTTTTGCAATATGTTCAAATTTTAAAATTCAGGGATTTTAAATAAGTATATTTTCATTGGTTGTATAGCCTCAGTTTCCAATCTTATAGCTTGAAAAATAAAAGCTTAATAAAATTACCATCGACTTTCGAACTTTATTTTTTCTATCAAAGTAGCCAGCCTTTTGTTATTATTGATTCTGTTCACTACTTTTTCAATTTGTTAGCATTTTTACAAGAAAAATCAACCTTCAATCAAGAATTAAGAAGAAAGAAAACTAATTTAAAAAAATGTTTAAGCAACGCTAAAAGTGTTTGTGTATAGAAAAAAAATCTAATTGATCAGAATTTTCCGAGTTCAAAAATGCTGTAAATTAGTGTAATTGAATAAAGCTACTGTAGGGAGCTTTGATTTTTGAGGCACTAAGTGATGCAGTTATGAAGACAAATAATAAATTTTCGATCAATCTGTGTGCAGTCGCTCCCACACACTTGCATAGCTTCGTTTATTTCGTAAAACGCTGAGTGCTTCAAGATGGGAAACATTACTTTTTCTGAGTCATGCGGTTTTCTCAAGACATGATTGAAGTAATGGTGCCACCTTTTCAACTGTTGGGTGAAATAATCTATTGGCCTTGACTTCGGGCGTGCGATATGAAAGCCACCAATAACAAAATAGCTGAAACAGCACGCACATAAATCAACTCATAGTCGACTTCATTTCCAGAGAAAACCGAGTCAACACAGTTAACTGTCACGTCATTTGGTCGTCGCTGTCGAGGGGCGTGCGTTGACCGAAAGAAGTTTAGAAGCCCAACCCAGGTTCCAGAACTGCGGCGATAGAAAAGCTCTAAACTGTATCAACGATGGGTAAATGCTTTGGTACACAAACGCTGCTGAAGTACCACAACTATTGAACAGTTTACCCTAGTTGGTACACAGCAAACTGATTAACTAATTTAGCGAAAATAATTACCGCTTAGACGCAGAAGTTCTCTGAAAGCTGTCACCGCTTCGCAGAAAGCAATTCACGCTTGGCACCGCGTCGATGTCGTTGTGAGAACAGCTGCACCTACATATGTCGGATGGATCAACACGTTTAGTGTTCTTCTGTGCGGATGGGGACGATGACGAGCCGGAGAGGTCACGTTCTCCCAGTGGGAGCTGGGTGTGCGGTGTGTGTGCACGCGATATCCGTTGTCTTAGTGAGAAAACAAAACTTTTACCCTACAAAGTTTGGAACCCCGTTGAGTGTGATGAGTCATGCGAAATTAGACAATTGGGCAGAAGGAGTTTCAAATTATTCGGCCTCGATAGCGTGATGTTTGAAGCGAAGTTCTCCCGAGGGAAAAGGTTTGCCTGCTGTTGTTTTGGTGTTAATGTAGTCCTGTTGTTCAAGCGTTCTTTAAGTATCAATGCTTTAGTTTCTAGATAAATGCAAACTTTTCCTCAAATAAGTGTTTGATAAAACAGGTGGATGTTGGTAGAGCCAAAAGAGAGTATTTATTACATGTGAGGATTTTTATTTATTATCGAACAGATTGGGCAGAACGGTCTCAGATTTTTATGAAACTTTATCCACGCATAGAGTTTGATGATGATGATTATGTAATACTACCATTTATTGTAGCAAGGTAACTTTCCATAGCAGTGGAGTAATCTGAGGAACGATTTGATCAGGATTCTATTGTTGTTTGTGATCATCAAGCTCCTGTATGAATGGCCAAAAACCCGAATATGGGCGACCCGAAGCAACACACAAGTTTTATAACGGTTGAAAATACTTTTATTTGACTAGATTTGGTTATATAGCAGCCTACACAACATAAATTCATGAACATGTGTTACTCGGGTAGGGAAGAGAATCTCCTTCCAAAAGCAAGGTCACACAGACAGCACTAGAATCGAGCCCTCGATTGACAGAATAAACCTAATAGATGGGGTCGAAGAGCCCGCCCTCGTTCCGCGAAATGTTAACAATGGGGAGGAGGCAGTTCCATGCTCCCTATTCAAATCGTTTCACTTGGGTGTCCTGATGGTCCCTCCATGTCCCCGTTATATGTTATTCAATATTTAGTATATTTTGTACACAAAAATTAAGATATCATGAAAACAAAAATGCTAAATTTCAAACTTGAATGATGTACATGGAATAACAAATTACAGATTACACAAATTAAATTACTTGACCATTTTAAAAGAGAACATAATATGCGTATGTACAAAATATATAAATAAAAAATCTGTTGTTTACGTCCAAATTAAACTGATGTTGTCATTTTTTTTTTTCAATTTTTCACACGGAAGTTTGAAAATGCGTGGGTTTTCTCCCGAGCAAAGAAAACGGATTGTGCACAAACAGTGAACCGTCAGTGGTCTTTCGATCAGAAACCTGGCTAAGGAAGATGGTGTGAGCGTCGGAGCAGTTCAAACCGCATTACGGAAGTATCAACAACAGTTCTCTTTCGCAGATTCCCCGAGACGGGGTAGAAAACCCGGTCCCGCTAACCCTACAATCGACCGAAAGGTAAGGGACTATTTCAAGCGACATCCTTCAGCATCAATCCGAGATGTGGCAAAAAAGTGCAGTACTTCGGTGACTAATGTTATGCGTGCCAAGGAGAGAATGGGCCTGCAGACTCGCCGGAAGCAGAAGCAGCCAAAACGAAAAAAAGCACCAAACAGGCTTTCAGTGTGATAACCAGGCTTTAATCAAGCAAATGGAACCAAAATTTACATTTGGAGTTTTCTCGAAGCAAGAAACATTTCTGTGGTGGTTCGAGACCCCCCCCCCCACCTCTAGAAGGGGGGGGGGGGCTCCCATACAAATGAAACTGAAATTTCTGCATAACTCGAGAACTAATCAAGTAAATGGAACCACATTTAGGAAGTGAAGGTTTTTTAAGGAAATAAATGTTTCTAAGGTGGTTTGAAACGCCTCTGCCTTCTGGAAGGGGAGACTCCCATACAAATGAAACATAATTTTTAGCATAACTCGAGAGCCAATGAAGAAAATGAAACCAAATTTGGCATTGTGCAGGTTTTTGGAGGCAAGAAAATTTCTATATATATGAAAATGAATTTCTATCTGTCTGTCTGTCCGACCCTTATAGACTCGGAAAGTTCTGAACCGACCAGCGTGAAAATTTGTATGCTGGGGCTTTTGAGGCTGGGGAAGGTTTTGATGATTGTTTGAGACTCCTACTCTCTCAGAAAGGGGGGCTCTCATACAAATGAGACACAAATTTCTTCATAACTCGAGAACTAATCAAGCAAATCGAATCAAATTCGGCATGTGGGGGGTTTTGAAGGCAATGATTGCTTGGTGGTTTGAGAAACCACCCCCTTCTGTATGGGAGCCCTACAAATAAAACACAAATTTATACCAAAAATGAGAATTGTACAGGTTTCTTAAACACAAAACGTGTATTTCTCGGGTAAGCAGCATGTTTTGATAGAAGTTTGAACCCCTGCTTATTCAAGAAAAAAACTCATTCCGAAAAACAAAACCATAAACGTGCCAGTTGTATCAAATTTCCCTTATTTTGTTGGGGGGGTAACAGCGGACGGAGCGGGGTTAAGTTATTTTTTAAAAAGGAATAAAAATACCTTTTTTTTGCACAAAAGGGGGCATTATAATGGGAAGAAAAAATTTGGTCAAAACCCCTTTTTCGTAAAAAATGAAAAAAAAAAATAGTTTTTTTTTTGACAACCCCCTAATAAAATTATATATTGTTTAAGAAAAAAAATCTGCTGAAAAATTTTTTTTTTTTTAAAAAAAAAAAAAACTATTTGTTATTTTTGGGGGGGGGGTGAAAAAATTATGGGGGGGTTTTTTTTTTTTTTTTTTTTTGTTGTCCCCATCTTTATTTTTGTGTAATTTAAATTTTTAAGTAAATATTGTTATATACGGTTTTTTTTTTTGGTTGTTTTTTTTATTTTTATAATTTATTTTTTTTTTTTTTTTTTTTTTTTTTTTGTGGGGGGGGGGGGTGGGAGGTTGTTTTGTGAAAAAAATAACACTAGTCGGCAAAATCGGAACTTTTTTCGCTCCCGTCGGCATTTCTGGTTGGATTTTATAGATTTTGCTACGCTGAATCCAAATATGGGCTCAGAAATGCTGTAACACGTCCAGTTTTTGAGAAAAATGTGATTTAAACTCACAAAAACACGTACTTCCGTAGTAATATGATCTACCTAAGCAACAACCAGAATATTGGCTCTGCCCTTTGCAAGTTGGACTTGGATTTTATGGAATGGACCTCCCTGAATCCATTCGTGAACACAGATTTTTCGCAACACGTAAGATTGATGAAATAAACCGGGTTTTCATTCACAAAATTACGAATTTTCATGAAAATCAAGATTTCCTATTTTGAAAACATGAATTTTCGCTCCGCCCTTTGAATGTTGGGCTTGGATTTTATGAAATGGACCTCCCTGAATTCATTCGTGAACACGGATTTTTCGTAACACGTAAGGTTGATGTAAAAACCGGGTTTACATTCACAAAATTACGAGTTTTCATGAAAATCAAGACCCGTCCATTAATTACGTCGCTCAAAAATACAGATTTTTAACCCCCTCCTTTCTTTATCACATTTTTTGTATGGATTTTTGAAAATTTTTGTATGCATCGTCACTTTTTAACCCCCCCCCCCCCACCTCCCTCTCAAAGCATAACGTAATTTATGAACGATCCCTTTAGCTGTGCCTCTTTGAGTATATTGAGTATATTGATGTTGCTTCTTACAGCAGTTTGGGAACTGAAGACCTTCAAAGTTCATTCATTAATTCAAAAGTCAGCTGCACAGAGCCCTTCAGAAACGCCTCATTAAATACTCTATTCAGCAGTGCCGTATTTTTAAGTTAGGATAGGAGTGAGCAAGACAGCATTAAAACACGCAAACACTCAAAAAACAAAAGAATAGACAGAGACAAAAGACTCTGTGTTAGTCACTATTGCTCGAGAGAATAAGGAAAAGATATGTTAAAAAAGAAAGCAAGAATCCTCAAGCACGTAGCTTAATGCGGCATTTTATAGAGCTTTTTGACGTTTAATTTGCGCACACTACTGCAAGATTTGAATCGAAGCAGTGCGAGTGAGAAGTCAACGAAGTTGTGGGAAACCAAACCGTGCATTAATCCCCGCATGTTAGACAAAGAAAGACGATTAAATGTCGAAAAGGTCTATTGGCGTATTTGCGGCACAAAATTTGTGTCATTATTGCTGTCTTGCTTTGGCGTCAATTAATGCTCATGTTGACTCTCTTCAGCCTTGCACAATCATTTTTTATTCATTCAAAGCTAGCTATTTGAGTGTTACGGACGCGTTTTTTTATTTTTGTAAAAATGTCGCGAATTTGTCTGAACGATCCGCAAAAATTTTGTTGCATTTGTGGAGACGTGATATTGAAGGAACAGAGAAAGGGGTTTACACCTTTGTTGGAGACAGCATATCAGCTGTATTTTGACAAGGAGCTTCCAAATCGTGAGTTTCCATGGGTTCCAACATACTCCTGTTGCTCATGCTACCGAACATTGCTTGGTTGGATGAAAGGTACGCACAAAGGCTTACCTTTTGCCAAACCTATGGTGTGGACTAATCCAACCAATCACATGAGCGATTGTTACTTTTGTTTGACAAAAATTCATGGATTTTCCAAAGCTTTGAAGCATAAAATCGAATACCCATCAAGGCCAACATTGCACTCCGAAGCAATGCCAGTTCCAATATCTCCAAATATTGCTGGACGTGCTGATGAGTTGGATTCGGAACCAGGCGAATCTGAGAAAAGCTTTCAGGATGATCCAGATTTTTTACCTTCGGAGTCTGAGGAACCGCATGTTATAACCCAAGAGGAGCTGAACGATTTGATTCGAGATTTGGAGCTACCCAAGACCAAAGCGCAGCTGCTAGCTTCAAGGCTAAAGCAGTGGAATGTCCTGGAAAAAGATGTAAAGGTGTCATCTTATAGGAAGAGACATTCAGATAACATTAAATATTTTTCGATGGACGGTGATCTTGTCTTTTGCAACAACATCGAAGGTTTAATGGAAGAGCTACAGTTAGAGTATCACGCAACTGACTGGAGGCTCTTCATCGACGCTTCAAGCAAAAGCTTGAAGGCAGTGTTACTGCACAATGGAAATAAGTATTCTTCAGTGCCAGTTGCATTTGCAGCTCACATGAAGGAAACTTATGAGAACATAAAAACACTTTTGGAAAAGATCAAATATTCGGAACACCAGTGGAATCTCTGTGCAGACCTTAAGGTAGTGGCATTGCTCACTGGGCTTCAAGGAGGCTACACAAAGCATTGTTGTTTCCTCTGCGAATGGGACAGTCGTGCGAGGGATAAACATTACCACCAGCAGCATTGGCCAGCACGTACCGAGATGGTACCTGGGAAGAAAAATGTGTCAAATCTGCCTCTTGTCGACAGGGACAAAATTTTACTACCTCCGCTACATATTAAGCTTGGGTTGATCAAAAATTTTGTCAAAAAGCTGGATATTCAAGGAGAACCATATTGTTTTTTGAGGAAAAAGTTTCCGAGATTGAGCGAAGCCAAGGTGAAAGAAGGAGTATTTGTTGGCCCTCAAATTAGGAAACTCCTTAAAGACGACAATTTTCAGCAAACTCTTAACGCGACAGAGTTACGAGCATGGAATGCGTTCCAAAAGGTTTGTGGTCACTTCTTGGGAAATGAAAAGTCTCCGGATTATGTACACATCGTTCAAGAGCTGGTTGATTCGTATGCTGCACTGGGATGTAATATGTCACTTAAATTGCACTTTTTGCATTCTCATCTGGACTTCTTCCCAGAGAATATGGGAGCCGTCTCAGATGAACATGGAGAACGATTTCATCAAGATATCGCACAGACTGAAAAGAACTTTGCTGGCAAATGGAGCCCAGCGATGCTAGCGGACTACTGCTGGATGCTACAGAGGCAAACACCTTTGGAGAACTATAAAAGGAAAAAGAAAACAAAGTGAATTTAAGTTGAAAAATATAGAGAAAATTTCAACTAAATGACTGACTGACTGACTGACTGACTGACTGACTGACTGACTGACTGACTGACTGACTGACTGACTGACTGACTGACTGACTGACTGACTGACTGACTGACTGACTGACTGACTGACTGACTGACTGACTGACTGACTGACTGACTGACTGACTGACTGACTGACTGACTGACTGACTGACTGACTGACTGACTGACTGACTGACTGACTGACTGACTGACTGACTGACTGACTGACTGACTGACTGACTGACTGACTGACTGACTGACTGACTGACTGACTGACTGACTGACTGACTGACTGACTGACTGACTGACTGACTGACTGACTGACTGACTGACTGACTGACTGACTGACTGACTGACTGACTGACTGACTGACTGACTGACTGACTGACTGACTGACTGACTGATAGGAAATCTTGATTTTCATGAAAATTCGCAATTTTGTGAATAAAAACTCATTTTTTTCAACACGAATGGATTCAGAGAGGTTCATTTCATAAAATCCAAACCCAACATTCAAAGGGCGGAACGAAAATTCATGTTTTCAAAATAGGAAATCTTGATTTTCATGAAAATTCGTAATTTTGTGAATGAAAACCCGGTTTATTTCATCAATCTTACGTGTTACGAAAAATCTGTGTTCACGAATGGATTCAGGGAGGTCCATTCCATAAAATCCAAGTCCAACTTGCAAAGGGCAGAGCCAATATTCTGGTTGTTGATGAGGTAGATCATATTACTACGGAAATACGTGTTTTTGTGAATTTTAATCACATTTTTCTCAAAAACTGGACGTGTTGCAGCATTTCTGAGCCCATATTTGAATTCGGCGTGGCGAAATCTATAAAATTCAACATATATACTTGAAGGGAGTGAAACACTGCCGACTAGTGTAATTTAACGATGGGTAAAGGTGAAGTGATTCATTAAAATAGACTAATTGGCCATTTCTCAAAGCTTTCAATGGTACCTGCTACATTTTCATCCGATTAGGACATTTATATCTGGAACTGCGTGCCACAATATTAGCTTTAATCTAGCACAGCCAGCCATAGAAACAGTTTTGGTCCAGCGGTAGTTTAGAAGACCATTATTTGATCTTGAGAACTAATCTTAAATTCTGATATAACTGACAATATTAATTGACAGTTTTTTATCTTCTATATATGTTGAGTCATTTGGCAAAACCTCTCATTTGTTCGAAAGCCATTCACCGCCAAATAACATTTAGCTTAACGACGTTTGGCCAAATGGATGAACATGTTCATACATCATTTGCATGTTATTATCAACTGAGCCTTACACAATTGCCGAATCAAAAGGCACATTTTTTTTTTTTGAACAAAAAACATCCCCTCGGCTGACATCGCAAGCCGAACGTGCCCACAGTTAACGCCGATCACACAGTGCTTCAGAGCAAAGGCCACAAGTAGAAAAGTCAACCTCGGTAATATGATGAGGCAATATTTAGGACGGTGACGACGATGATGACATACGCGGAGGACAACGCAAAGCTTTCTCGTTTCTCTCACTGGTCCTAAATTTTCCTCCCTAAGAGCAACATCGAACATCGGGAGCAAGAGAGCGGGACCAAAAGCTTTTCACCGTCTGGTGCTCGCGGAAATTCATCCCACCGTTTGTTGTGTACCTACAGACACTATGAGTGCACGTGTCCGTTCCGAGCGACAGAGAAGCACTCAACCTGCGACACGTACACGTGACAGCACTGGTATGGGTGAGTGCCACTCTGTTTATGACATTTGACAGTCGATGGCGCATGCTTTCACACAGTTTTCCTCTCCGGAATTCGTCCCTCTGCAAGTGGAGGAATTCGGTGGACTCTCCCAAAACGGTTCAAAAGCATAGCCAACTGCTGCCCTGACTGACGTTCAGTCGCATGATTCAAGTCCGTGAGAAGGTCCTTTTCCATCGTGTAGTGTAGTAGGACGACCGAATCGGGTTGAACATGTGTTTTGTCAGGATTGTCTTTCTCTAGCCTATTGAGTGAACAACATTATCTATGACATTTCTGCTATAAACAATGTTACAATCTTAAGTGTGAAAATCAATCGGTTAGTGCAAATCATCGAGCACCTTGTCAGTGTTACATTGTATGTGTATACAATAACATTGCTTTAGTAACTTCAGTTGCTCTCGTGGGACCTATTCTCAACTCTCTATTGGCGCTCGTCAATCTCAGAGAGTAAGATTCTCCAAAAGGACATCGCTCTCACGCTCCCAGCGGTAGTCGAACTGAGACAGAGTTTTCATCTTCTCAAGGAAACCTTGCCTGCTCGGTGGTGGCCGTTTCTCATCGTGTGGTGTGCGGTTGGTTGATTATGGCTTTTCCGAAAGTGGTGCAAAAGTAGTGCAGTGCAGAGGCAATGTTCTAGGGGAAAGTGTCAGCCGAAAGAAATTGTGTGAAAATTTCCCTCCCACTTTGTTGCTGTGTTTCTACTTCGCGCGCTGTTGATCCGCCCGTTCCGGATCGTCGTAGTTAGGCTTGATAAGTGTGTCGTCATTCATCCCATATTTCCTGAATTTCAAACACCCAAACTGCATCCGAATCATCCATCATCACCCACCGTCAACGGAGGTGAGGCAGGCGAATATCAGGAAGAAGACTGAAAGAAGCTTAAGCCGTTTTGGTGCAGTGAACGAACGGACGAGTGTTTGCGGAGAGTGGTGGAATAATTAACTCCGTGGTGGCGGCCAAAGGCGACGGCGACTTGCTGGGTGAGCAACATTATGCTGCGACAGAAGTTGGGGTTTTAAACGTATGAAGTTTGTCCCTAGTTCCTTGTTCGTTGCCATTGCTGTTCGTTGGTGATGGCGATGATTGGCAGAATTGTGTGACCTTACGTGTGGTGTGCAATGGGTTGAGGAGGAAGTTGGATTTTCCTTTGTTTCGAGTGCTGGTTGGATTTTTCATTTGGGAAGAATGCTGATAGTAATAGTTGCTATTGAATTAGCATATTGAGCACGGACAGCTTGAGGAAGCTAATTTTGGATCAGGAAAGGAACGGACAAAAGGGAGAAGAGGTTGGCGATTTGTGTGAAATATGAGTGCATTTGGTATTTGGTTATTTTAAGCTTAAGTGTGCATTAAAAAAAAGCGACTAAATGTTCCGATTTTTTATGCGATTAGTGCCTCCCAGAAGCTGCCGCCTTCATTAAAAAGTACCATACCAGACGACGTGGTGTTTTGCCGGATGCAGCGTGGGCTCACTACTAGAATAAAATGCAATTTCGTTTGTTAAAATATCTTTTTCGTTCTTTTTTACCATCCATCCAAAAATAGTCGCTTTATTTAATGCACTTTACACTTTACATTACACTGGCCATGATTTGTGGAGATAACAGGTAGTACTGGAAGGCAAAGGCAACAAATAGTAGGAAAATTGTTTTTAGGTTGCCCTTTTTCGCTCCTGTCCCCAACAATTTGATCTATCGTATTCTGTAAATCAAGTTATAAATTTTCATATAGTTTTGAATGCTGGAATTTCATTATGTTATCGATAACATTCGAAGGGTAGGAATACTCCCTCAAGATGTTCCTGGTACCTTGCATTTTCAGAGTTGCTGGTAAAAATCAATGGGGGAACAATATTTAAATCCATTTGACATTGCTGACATCACGCAGCACTGACCATGACCACTTCATTTTGAGTCATTCCATTCGAAGTGACCGAGAAAAAGTGCAAACGTGTATTCGACTTTCAGCGATTTGGACCAACTTTGGAGGATTTCAGTTTTTGTGCGCTTGGACCACCCCTCTGCAAATGGGACTTTTTCTAGTTTTGTCTACACTGGCAATGATTTGTGGAGATAACAGGTAGTAAAGTCTGTTTCAATTAGAATTTGGCCACACAAAAGAATGAGTTCCCTGAGAGGAAATAATTAGCATTGACGTTTGCACACCTCGTGGATGGAGCTACGATGAGGAATGATTCGTTGAAGACATTGCATGCCACCTTGAAACGGAACCAGATACTGATACGTTTCTTAACGCAATAATCTCCACAAATACACTCCTCGATCGCTCACCTGGCCACGTCCATGCATCCGTTGGAGATAGGGAGGATTTGGTATCAACCTTAAGAAGACACTGGGAACCCACGTAGTCTTCAGTAGATATCAAAGGAAAGGGAAATGAACAGTCGGAGAGAATAGTTAAACAGAATGCCTTGTTTGGTGTAAAGACTGTATTCGATGAAATTTGGACACACGCAATTGTTCGTAACTTTTTAGCGTGTGGGTAAAAATTATTGAAATTTTAAAATTTTGTAATGAGTTTCGTGAAACTCGGTCGAGTGATTTCTGTGATGGCTTCGAATGAAGAAATAGTGCGCCAACAAATTTTGGGCACTCACTTCGAAAACCCAAACGCTTCTCATCGATGGATCGGAAAACAGCTCGGAATCGCACATTCAACCGTATCTCATGTGATCAAAACGTTCAAGGACCGTAAGACAACCAAGCGGAAATAAGGTAGTGGCAAAAAACGTGGCACATCAAATCCGGAGAAGGCCAGGATGGTATTGAACCAATTTAAGCGTTATCCGAACATTTCGATCAGGGATGTTGCGAAAAAGGCGAAAGTTTCAGTTTGTTTTGTGCAGAAAACAATGAAACGTTCTGGATTACATGTGTACAAGGTCCATAAGGCACCGAACCGGAGCGATAAACAGAACTCGGTGGCCAAAACTCGTGCAAGAAAACTGTACAGGGAGTGGCTCACAAAACCGTTCTGCATGGTGATGGACGATGAGACCTACATTAAAGCCGACATCAAACAAATGCCAGGACAGGAACACTACGTCGCCATCTCTTAGTTGGCCGTTCCGGAGAGTGTACGGAAGAAGAAACTGTCGAAATTCGCCAAAAAATTCCTTGTCTGGCAAGCGATCTGCAAAATGAGTCAGCCCTTCATCACCTCTGGGACCGTCAGCGGACCAATTTACAAGGACGAATGCCTCCAAAAACAACCTCTGCCCTTCTTGAGATCTCACGATGGCCCGACACTGTTTTGACCGGATTTGGCATCTTGCCACTATGCTTGGCCCGTCTCAGACTGGTACAAAGATAATAATGTAGTTTTTGTACCAAAAGACGTCAACCCTCCAAACACTCCGGAACTTCGCCCAATTGAAAAATTTTGGGCAATCATGAAGGCAAAGCTCGTTAAAACTCCAAAACTGATAGAAAATGAACTTGAACTAAAGAAAGTGTGGTTAAAAGTAAGTAAGCAAGTCGGTCCTATCATTGCCCAAAATTTGATGAAAGGGGTCAAGGCAAAGGTGCGGGCATTTGGGTTGGGAGAAGAAGTTCAATAAATCAATGATGTCAAAACTTAACCATTTAGTAGTACTTTATTTCCAGAAAGTTTGAAAAGAATCGGGCTCAAGGAAAATTGTTGGTGACCTATTTTGTGTGTCCAAATTTCATCGAATACAGTCTTTACATAACAAAAACTTATTTAAACCGGTCGTTGGGAGCATCCGGTCTAGGAAGGTTAAGGGCGGCTCCTTTTTTTTTCCGGTGGTGGGGGTAAAGCGTTTAAAATAGTGCCCGCCCCTGGAGATATGGTGTCTCGTCTTTTCTCCCAAAAAATATTTTTGATGTGCTTTTTGTGTGAAAACAACACCAAAAAAATCTTGATGAGCTCTTTAGGACGTTACAATTGCGCAAAGAACTGTAAAATGTTTGCGACACAATTTCGTTCTACAACTTACCACTAAAAGATGTCCGTCGAGACCAGATGAACGTGCATGAGAAAAGTAAGGACTGTATCGTTAATTATGAGTACAACCTAAAAAAGTAAGGACTGTATCGTTAATTATGAGCACACCTAAAAATTGCTGTATTTATATGTTTTATTTATTTTGCAACTTAAAGTCTTTCACATTGTTTATTGACCATCAAAAAAGCTCATTACATCAGTATTCAATTAATTTTTCGTATATCTGGCCAGCTCTCGCACCTGCTTCTTGATGTTCCTCATGAGGTTTTGCACAACGGTTCCGTCGATGGTTTTGCTTACGTTTACCCAGTCTTTTTTGAATTTGATGATGTCATCTGCTCCGCTAGCCTTCTTCCGCAGCTTTCCTTTCATCAAAGCCCAAAATTCCTCAATGGGCCTTAGTTGCGGACAATTTGGAGGATTCATCGCCTTTTCCACAAATTGGACATTGTTCTCTTCATACCAGTCCAAGGTGGCACGCGCATAGTGGCAGGATGCCAAATCAGGCCAAAACAGTGTCGAACCTTTGTGTTTTCGGATTAGTGGCAGAATTCGTTTCTGCAGGCATTCCTTCCGGTACATTTTGGCGTTCATATTTGCGGTAGTCGATTTCATACCGCACTGGCAAATTGCTTGCCAAACCAACACCTTTTTTTCCAAATTTTTCGCAAAAAATCGATTTCTCCGATTTTGGGATATCCGTTCCACGCTTCACGGTGTAAAACCGTGCCCCTGGAAGTGCCCTTTAGTCCAATTTGACGTACGTCTCGTCATCCATGATAATGCACAGGTCATTTTTGCTCAAAACGTCGTCGTACAGCTTCCGAGCCTGAGTTTTCACGGAATCCGCCTGAATTTGGATGCGTTTTGGACATTTTTGTTTCCGGTACGTCTTCAGGGAAGTTCGCTCCTTTGCGCGTTGGACCATTTCAATCGTCGTTCCACACTTTTTTTGCGCAATCTCTGGTGGAACTTTCCAAATTTGTTTGTCCAAATTTGGGTTTGACGCACCTGTTTTTCTACCATGGCCGGGTAAGTCCTTCAATGTGTTATGCACAACAAACCGGTTGATCGCATTTTGGACCGCACAGACACTAAGACCTTCTGCTTTTGCTAATTTTCTTAGCGACAATCCCAATTTCAGTGCAGTACTTGGTCACAATCGATTTTCGCCTCTCTTCCGTAAGACCTCGCATTGTTCCGCTTGAAGTAAAACTTTAACTTTTAGTGAAGATTTTCGTTTGTTTACAAGGCAAGCAACACATTGACACTAAACAGCCGTCAAAATAAGTCATAGTCTTTTTCATGCAGAACCTCAAAGGTGTACTTAAAGGGCGATACGGTCAAAATTTGGTCAATATCAACTTGACGTATTTCTTTCAATTTTGCATTTAAAAACCTGAACACCCCTCATTTTGAAGGTGTGTGTGTGTAGAATGTTGCTCCTATTTTGATTTTGGAATTCACTCTTCAGTTGTCAAAATGCCGTCTAAGCAAGAAGAGCAGCGTATCAAAAGTTTGCTCGCGCATCGCGAAAATCCGAGCTACTCGCACGCAAAGTTGGCAAAATCGCTAAAAGTTGCCAAATCAACCGTTAAAATGTAATTAAAGTGTTTGGGGAACGTTTGTCGACACCCAGGAAGTCTGGATCGGGGGGAAATCGAAAACCGGAAGCCGCTGAGACGACAAAGAGAGTTTCCGGTAGTTTCAAGCGAAACCCTAACCTATCTCTCCGAGATTCCGCAAATAATCTGGGTGTATCGTCTACAACCGTGCATCGAGCCAAAAAACGAGCCGGACTATCGACTTACAAGAAGGTAGTGACTCCAAATCGCAATGATAAACAAAATACGACGGCCAAAGTGCGATCCCGGAGGCTGTACACGACGATGCTGACGAAGTTTGACTGCGTGGTAATGGACGACGAAACCTACGTCAAAGCCGACTACAAGCAGCTTCCGGGACAGGAGTTTTGTACGGCAAAAGGAAGGGGAAAGGTAGCAGATATTTTCAAGCACACGAAACTGTCAAAGTTCGCAAAGAAATATCTGGTTTGGCAAGCCATCTGTACCTGTGGCTTGAAAAGCAGCATTTTCATAGCTTCCGGGACTGTCAACCAAGAAATTTACGTGAAAGAGTGTTTGAATAAACGTCTGCTGCCTTTCCTGAAGAAACACGGTTGTTCCGTACTGTTTTGGCCGGATTTGGCATCTTGCCATTACGGTAAAAAGGCCATGGAGTGGTACGCCGCCAACAACGTGCAGGTGGTTCCCAAGGACAAGAACCCTCCCAACACGCCAGAGCTCTGCCCAATTGAGAAATACTGGGCTATTGTCAAGCGGAACCTAAAGAAGACCAAAAAAACTGCTAAGGACGAGCAGCAGTTCAAGGCAAACTGGCTTTCTGCGGCGAAGAAGGTGGACAAGGTGGCTGTACAAAATCTGATGGCAGGGGTCAAGCGTAAGGCCCGGCAATTCGGATTTGGAAAAGCGGAAGCCTAACTGAATATTTTTCCTGAATTTTATACTAATTGAACTTGAAAAAGAAATTTAATTTGATTTTTTAAATAAACGATTTCACCGATTTACACGCGTTTTCCCTTGACCAAATTTTGACCGTATCACCCTTTATAATTAACGATGCAGTCCTTATGCCGAAAAGAATTCAACAAGCAGAGTGGCACTCGGTACTGAAGGAGCCTGTAAGTCGTAGACGAAATAGGCCTGTCTGTCAAAAGATAAGCTTTTTTTTCTAGTGGAATTTAAAAGAATTTGCTGCGTTTACTAGTAACATTTAGATGGAAGAAGTAAACAAGTGAAGTGATCGTTTAAATTTTCCTAGTTTTTCAAACAGAATGGGCTGATATGCTGCAAAAGGTGCTCCAGCTTGACAGGCAGATTAAATTGTTAAAAATGATTTAGTAAATTAGGCATATTACAAGTATATTACCAAAAATAAATTGCACAATAGATAGCAAAGTTGGCTTAGAAAAACATTATTTCAGCCTCAATTATTATTTTTTGATTATAACTCTGGTAATTATTGACCAATTTCAGTTCTTTTGGCACCTTTAGATTCAAAAACTCATTCAGTTTAGGAACATTATTAGCAATGGCCATTTAAGTTCATCTGGTTCCTGTAAATCCGGGTTTCCGGGGTTGTGTTCTGGTACGGTGACATAATTTCAGAACATCTATTGAATTTTGTGGAATGAATGTCAAAATCTTTAGAATAATTCTTAGAAACTATTTTTATTCTATTGTGGGCCATGTGCCAACTTGTTCATGAATTTTGATACCTTTATTGCCAGGGTTTCCTTCTGAAAATGTTCATGGCCACTCGAGGCCCTACGGGAACCTGTTCCGGAATGACCTGTCCAAGGACAAATCATCAGATGGCCACAAAACTTTGAAAAATATCCTACAGGAGAAATTTCTTGAATTTTGATATCTGTTTCGGGAATCTGTTATCTGGAATCGGGAATCTATTTCGGAAAGACAGTTCCGAGGACAAATCATCAGATGGCCACAAAACGATGATAAATACCTACTGGGGAAGTTTGATATCCATATTGCCAGGGTTTCCTTCTAAATATATTAATGGTCACTCTAGGCCCCATGGGAACCTGTTCCGGAATGACCAGTCCGAGGCCAAATCATCAGATGGCCGCTAAACTTTGAAAAATATCCTACAGGAGAAATTTCTTGAATTTTGATACCCATATTGCCATGGTTTCCTTCTAAATATGTTCATGGTCACTCGAGGCCCCACGGGAACCTGTTACAGAATGGCTGTTTGACAAGTCAACATATGGCCCACAAAGGAATAGAAATAGTTTCTGGAATAATTCCAAAGATTCTGACATCTATTCCTGGGAATTCAATAGATGTTCCGAAATTGTGTCTCCGTACAGGACCACAGCCCCGAAAACCCAGATTTTCGGGTACCAGATGAGCTCAAACGGACATTGCCGGTAGTGACCATGGAGCAAAGCAGTTTTTCAATCGAACGGTGCCAAATGAATTAAAATCGATTAATAAAAGCCAGAATTATAATCATTTGAATTTGGTGGGTACCCGGGTACCCTGTCGATCACTTAAAGGTGTTTTGTCGAACACATAAGGGTTTGCAAGGTAAAGTTATTGGATTTGCTGAAAGCAGGGCCCTGCATCGTCGACGCAAATGAATCGCTTTTGTATTCATTTCACTCCACTTCTATTAGCTTTCGTGCAGTGAATGAATCTTACTTTCACCGATTCACTCCCAATTCACTTCCTGTCAAACGTGAGTAAGCTTACATTCATTTTCAATATATCCACCGTCGAAAGCGTTTCAATTGAAATTCAAGCTTGCTTCAAACGACGTGGTGAACGACCGTGAATGAACTTCGTTGAAATTGATTTGATTTCATCCCCTCACCTGAGCAGTGGTTGGCGAACAAAACATGCGTGACAGTTTTGCTAGAAGTATTGTTATTGGACGATGCACGCATTGCCGCATTGCTGTAAATTTTGCCCGACAAAAAGCTCCCCGAGCTGTCAACCGCGTTTTTGTTTGATACTGCGGAGACATATTAAAATTACATTTGCTGCATTTGCGCTGGAGCTGTGAACACAACAGGGATCGCACGAAAGCGACATAAATATCAGCAATTGCACTTATCATTTCATAACATGGTTGATTTTCGATGTTACAAGTACTTTATCTAATGGCAATGATTCCGGTTTTAAAAATAATGAATACCTCAGAAATTAAATTCATGCACGTAAAGCTATGTACATTTAGAATCCGGAATAATAAAATCATCTGTATCTCGGTAACGGATTGACGTACAAATAAGTTTAATACATCAAAACAAAGGTTATTCATTTTTTTCAGGAAAAAATATCAATACAAATCATCTCTTTGTTCGCACTTTTTTTTTTTATTCCTCCCATCAAACGCTGCACACCTCCGGAGTCAACTTCCTTGGTACATTTGTTCCACATTTTGGTCATCTGAGTCGCGTCCCGAGCCGTTTTTCCACATTGCTTAAGCTTCCGCTTCATTATTGCCCAAAATCTCGCGATGGGCCGGAACTGCGGGCAGTTGGGTGGATTTATGTTTTTATCGATGAAATCTACGGTATTATCGCGGTACCACTGGATGACTTCCCGGCTGTAGTGGCAACTCGCCAAATCTGGCCAAAACTTCACGGGACCTTTGTGGGCTTTAATGAAAGGTAGTACGCGGTTTTTGAGGCATTCTACAGCTGTATAGCTTCGAGTCCATCGTCTTATTCGTCACGAACACTTTGGTCTTTGCTCCGCAGCTGCATATCCCTTGCCAAATCATCAGTTTTTGTTTTCGGAAAATTTGTCTATAAAAGCAAACTTAAACTTCGCAGGAACATCTCCTTGTGCCGTCGCCATGAAGAATTTTTGGCCAGGAAGCTATCCGAAATCCATTTTGACGTAGGTTTCATCGTCGATGAGCAGGCATCCTTGGTACTTCTTCAAAACCTGCTGGTACAATTTCCGAGCTCGAGTTTTGATGACGAAACATTGCTTCGACGTTCTGTTTGGTTGCTTGCTGGCTCGATAAGAACGATATCCTGCTCGCAAACGAATTCTTCGAACGGTACTGCGAGCAGCAGCGTATTTTTGTGCGATTTCATTATCTGATAGTCCAGGGTTTGCTCTGACGGTTCTCAACACCTTCTGGTTCAGCTTGCGGTCATATATTCCACTACGATGCTTACCTTGAGGCACTCGATCCACGCTCTTTCGCTCTCTGAAACGTTTAAGCACATCATACACGGTTGATTTGGCGAAATTTCAACGTTTATGCGATTTTTATCGCGGACCATGTTGGATTATCAACGTTGGTGTGCAGATTTTTCCTCCCCTCTCGGCTTTCATCTGGAATAACTTTTGATTCACTGCACGAAACACCGTGAAATTTATACCACAGAAATTGGGCGCCTAGGTGAACAAATCGCTGTAAAAGAATTATTGCAGCGGTGACTTTCCGTGCCGCTGCAACACAGTAAGTCATTCCGGATTCTAACTGAACAGAACTTTATTGCATGCATTCAACTGTCCTGCTTCATACTAGTCGACACCGAAGGCTTAAACACCGATGAATGAAAACCCTAGTCCAAAATGTTTGATTGAAGATTGTTTTGCTGAAGCTGACTAAGAAGTGGCTGTCAAAAGAAGATTATGTGTTTCAATTGAAAGGGATGAACGTTAAGTTCATCGTCCCACGACGATTTTCAATTGACATTGAAATTGTATGACCCTGGCTGAAAGTCCGTTTTCACGTAAGTTTCATCGTCCATAAAAATACACCCGTAGTACTTGGTCAGCGCTTGCTCGAACAACTTCCTTGTTCTGGTTTTGGAAACCAGATTTTGTTTCAACGTGCTGCTGGGATCTTTGCTGCCATGGTTCGACCGAAATCCTTTTCGCATGCACTGAAAATTTATTTTCGTAAATTAGTTTTCCCTTATTACGTAAAAATGAATTTTGTAAATAGAGCAAATGTCTCGTCTATTGTGTGAAACATTCATTTTGCTTGTCTTCTGGTGAAATGTTATCGTAAGACCTTTTTGTAAAATGTACGAATTAAATTTCGTAAAGATCGATTAATCGCTGCTTCTCTTCTATCGTACTAATACAAGTTGGTGTTGCTGCTGGGTGGGCAGAAATCATTTAATTATCCCAAAATAAAAATTAAAGCACTGTTGAGAGTTATAAGTTCATACTCATTATTCAAGTAACTTCTCATGAGTCACCATTGCCTAGTGAGATCAACTATGCACAGAAAAAAATTCCTAATTTTCATTATGATGTAAATATCAGAGCATATAAAATCATATTTCGTTAGACACGAAGCAGCGACTTGCATGAAACAGTTGCAAAGAGGACAAGCCTTTGTATACAACATTATCCGCAATGAATTAAATGTCCCAGAACTTTACACGATTTATAATGTTAATTTGTAAGTTTTGTGACGCTCCATTTATGTGCATCATATTGAACAGAAATTCATTGCTTGATTTTTATCAACTATCATTTGACTGTCGGGTTGGTCGTACCGACATCTAGGCCAAGGTGCGAAAGGATTTCGTCATCTTACCTTCCGTCTTCTGCTTTATCGCTTGCTGCATCTTCCATCGAAACGAAGTTGCATCACTATTTTTGCTATGATAAAGTAGTCCATTTTTTTTTAAAATATAGCCTTCTTATATTTAATGACGATTCCCCACCAGGTGGCAGTATAATCACCGAAAAAAATGGTGAATTTTGTCTTCTTTTTTTAATGCCAGCGTTAAGTTTTAAACGTTTAGCCGTTCCTCGCGAGGGCACACGAAGAACACATGTTCTGCAGTTTCTCCGCTTCCGCGCATGCGGGACACGCAGAGGACTCGGCGTGCCCGTACTTTTGCAGATACTGTCTGAAGCAGCTGTGGCCTGACAGTATCTGTGTCAAGTGGAAGGTAACTTGCCCATGACGCCGATCGATCTATCCAGATATTTTCGGAACTACTCGGTGGGTCCACCGACCTTTGGTGGAATTATTCCACTCCCTCTGCCACTTGGCCATAGATGTAACTCTGGTGGTCTTGCGAATACCTCTTGTGCCCCTTTGCTCAAAGACTCTGTGTCCTCTTTTATGATGATGCCAATGGGAATCATTCCCGCTAAAACGAATACCGCGTCGCGTGACACTGTGCGGTATGCACTGACCACTCTCAGGCACATTAGCCTGTGAGTGCTTTCAAACTTACCGAGGTTGCTCTTAGCCCACCGTACCTCATTATAGACAAGGCGACGCTTGCCAGGAGACTACGCTTGCTCCCCTGTACCGCTGAGTTATTCGACATCATGCGGGATAATGCCGATATAGCCATAGAGGCAGGATCGAACCTTTCGGGACGCCTGCGGTGATCTTAATACGTTTCTGGCCTACCTCTGTATTGTACACCAACACGCGATTCTGGAAATAACTTCTCAGAATCTTGTACAGGTATCCCGGAACCTGAAGGCGTTGAAGCGAGTCCGCGATAGCCACTCAACTGGCGCTATTGAACGCATTTCCAACGTCGAGGGTGACCACTGCACACTGCACGGACTCCTCTCTCTTGCGCTGGATTGCCACTTCGGCCGTCTTGGTGATGGACAGAATGGCATTCACCGTCGACTTCTCTTTACGGAAGCCAAACTGGTTTTTAGTCAGACTATCTATACCCTCCCTGTATTTTGTCAGTCTGTTGAGAATAATCCTCTCCAGGACTTCAACCGCTGTATCCAACAGGCATATAGGTCTGTATACCGATGGGTCCCCTGGTGGCATCCCTGTCTTTGGTAGCATTTCAAGAGTCTGGATTTTCCAGGCATCCTAGAAGACGCCCTCGTCCAAACATCTTTGCATCGCCGCCCTGAACATTCCGTGTGCCAGTGAAATAGCCGTCTTGATGGCTAGATTCGGTATACCGTCTGGTCCTGGCGCTTTGTTTACCTTCAGCGACTTGCCTATCGCAATGAGTTCCTCGTTTGTAACGGTCGCTTCGTCCGTTTCGTCCGCGGTGCCATTGTCATGGGGCAAAGCTGCCTTCATAGGAGGCCAGGGTCTCTGTTCATGGCTCGGAAAGAGTCTCCAAATGACGACCAGTAGTAGCTCTGGTGATTGCTCGGTTGGAATTGTCATGCCCTTGGTTTTGACCATTACCACCCGATAGGCGTCACCCCATGGGTTCGCGTTGGCTTTCGAACACAGACCCTCAAAGCAGGCTCTATCCCTTTCTTAAGTGCAGCCTTAGCGGTGGCTAGCATCACGCGACGCTCCGTTCTTTCAGAGTCCGACCGCACTCTTTTCATCCTCCTTCTAGCTCGGTGGCAGGTTCTCCGGAGGTCGGCGATCGTCTCTGTACACCAATAAACCGGCGACCTTCCATCCCTAGGTTTGACCTTTCTGGACATGGTTGCGTCGCACACTCGTGTAAGTAGTGGTATGAGTTGATCACCGCAAGGATCCTGGGTAGCGTTCAATCTCTGTTCCCACTCAAGCGCCCCTTTAAATACTGCTTTATCGAAGTACGACGTCCTCCATCTGCGGACGAACGGAGTGGGTGCTCCTCCCTCTACGCGCTGTCTAGCGCTGTGGGTGATGCTATAGCGAACCGCCAGGTGGTCACTATAGGTATAGTCACCCTACACTCTCCAGTTGTTCAACAGCCCAGGGCTGCAGAAAGTCACGATAATCGACTCCGCATCGTTTCTATGATAGGTACTATTAGTACCTACATTGGTCAGGTCTACGTTGAGCTCGGCCAGGGCCTCAAGTAGTATCAGGCCCCTTCGATTGGTAAAGCGGCTGCCCCACTCTGACGCCCAGGCGGTACTACCAGCGGGCTACGGCCAGTTAGCTCCGTTGAAATCCCTTCGACCATTTGTGAGAACTGGTCAATCGACCATCTCGGTGGCGCATAACAGCTGCAGATGAATACTCCGTTCACTTTTGTGACCGCGAAACCCTCGTTTGAAGTGTGACACAACCTCCTGGGCTGGGAACTTGCCCGTCATCCATAGTTTACCACCTTATTAGACCTATCCGCAACCCTGTTTCCGTTACCGGCAGGGATACGGTATGGGTCGGATATTATTGCGATATCCAGTTCCTGACTCACGAACTGCCTGACACAGCAGTTGCTGAGCCACCTCACAGTGGTTTAGGTTCAATTGAGTAACCCGCACTGTGTTTAGCTTTTGGGGTTTACCCTTGTAGGCCGGGCACTTGGGACCTCCCGTGACGTGCTTGTCGTTCGCTCCTATCGGGGCCTTTACATTCCCATGACATATGCTCGCTCTCGAGGCACTTAAAGCACGCCTTGGGCGGCTGGTGCAGACTCTGTGGGCAAACAGACCACTCCACTTTGAGATTTTCCACTTTTAGGGCCGAGTCTGCGGCGGCAACTGGCAGTCGTATTGTTGCCACTTGAGTCCCAAGTGGACCCTTTCGCAGCCATATGACTGTTGTGACAACGTCAACCCCACACTGGGCCTTGATGGCCGTGGAGAGTTCGCCAGCCTCCGTGATCTCGTCCAAGTTTTTACATTGGAGAGTCACTAACGTGGCTAGGGCACGTACCTCCACTCTCGCTCCTAAGACCTGTTCGGCCAGCTTTTCGACCGCTGGGCCCTTCAGCTTAGTGTCCTTCTTAAGTTCGACGGTCATTTCACCGGTGCGAGTACGGTGGATACTCCGCACGTTGGCGCTCCAGATCCGCGAGCTTAGCGTTTCCGCGCATCGCCTTGAGGACCTCGGAGTACTTAGACTCTTTGGTCTTTACGATGACCGCGGTTACGCTTTCGAGTCAGGCTTCGGTTTGCTTTTTCTTTCTGGTGTCTATCTCTCTTTTTCCGGACCTTGGTCCAAGGGTTTTCCCTGCCTCTGGAAGGGTCATCGCTCGTTCCTCTTTTGTTGTCCAGTTCGTTACTGGGACCGGCCCTATCGCTTGGGCCACCCTTAGCGCATGGGGCTTCGCGTATCACCGAGATGGTGCTGGCGCTGTTGGCGCCTCTGCCGCTTTTTCCATGCTCGCATTTGTCTCTGGACCCATGGGGCCGTCAGACACCATCCGCTTCTTTGAGACACCGGGTACGGTTTCCCCGGGCGACTGCCTTGCACGCTTTGATGTCCCTGCCACCACGGTAGGTGAGGTGGGATCTCGCGTATCCATCTGCGTGTCCTTGCAGGCGGATTCTCTGGCCTTTTCCGCTGCCACTAGCCTTGCCATTTCCCTGGAACTTTGGTCTGGTCGGCTAGGAGCTAAGCTTCCAGTTCGTCCCTCACGCGACATTCAGCCTGAACGAGGCTGCAACAAGCTATGTTTGAGGTTCTTGCTGATATTGTTGCAAGTCGACGTAAAGTCGATTATCGCATTCAGCTGTTCTGCGACTACCGGCACTTTAGGAAGCGTATCGAGCTTTCTCTTCATTGCCCACATGAGCCCAGGCCCATCCATGGCCTCTTCGGTTTTACCGGAGACCTCCTGCTTCCGAGGCTGTCGCGCTTCCGCACGTATCGGATGCGCCGCCGGATCCTGCCTTCCTGCCAGGCGGGGATCTTATTAAACCTCTTTTGGCGAACAGGTTCGCCTCCTCTCGCTGAATCGTTTCATTGGGAGCTTGCGGCTCCATGTTGTTGGATCCCCCTTCAGCCGCTATCGATATCCACGTGAAGTAGTCGCCATAGTGATCCCAGGGTTGTCTATGCAAGCTTGAAGGCGAGCAGGGTCTGATCGGCGTAGGCCAGGATGGGCATATGAGCCTACTCCCGCCCGGCTAGCAAAGCCGGTCGGTGGAAAATGAAACGTACTGAAGGCCTGCCAAGGTTATAGTGGGACGGAGACAGCCTATGCCGTCATGAAACCTCGCCATTTCCCGTAAGTGTCACCCGACAGTACTCAGGGAGACAACATAGGTGCCAGCCCGAAACCGTGGTACCGTTGAGTGATTCCGTTAATTAGCCAGTTTCCGTAATTGGGGTCTACTGACATTGACCCCAATGCGGCATGTGGTGCGCCCTCTATAGTTCGTTTAGCCGTTAGGTTACTTTATCCGTTAAGGGGGAACTTAACGTTTCCAAGGCGCACCGCGTGGAGGTGAACCACACCACACCTGTCCGTAGTCTGAGACATTCGATTTGTCTTCCACATAACTTGTTTTTAGATTCTCATGTGATTTTAAGTATTAGTGAGATTGAGACTTAAGACCCAATTTTACAGGAACGTGTTACTCAGATATATCCAGACCCTGTTGATGGATTCCAACAAAATCTACAGCGTTCTATTGGGTTATTGTGGCTATAATATGCAGCCAACAGAGCTAAAATCGGTTGACAAACAACCAAGAAACTGGTGTGACGTCATTTGTAAAAACACACACATAAACAGACATGTTTTCTGTTTTCATCGAGCCAAGTTGAACCAAGTTGGTTTATAAGATTCGGCCCTCCGGCCTTCAGATAGAAAGTTGTGGTTTTAAGCGATCTTCATAATCTGCTTATGGTGTAAGAGATAAATAAAAAAACGCCTCTCATGAGGTAAATACAAAATACAGAGCTTTTTTTTCCTTTGACTAACCATGCGCCTCCATATCCATATATTTCATTATTATGAACATTATTGCATGCGGCTAATTGCACCCAACTAGATCGGTAGCTTGTAATATTCAAATTGGAGACCCATATTTGCTTTGGCACGGAATACCTCAATAATATATTAACTCCATTAGTTTGTCGAACATTCAACATTCTGCAAAAGAAAAAGAGACAAAAAATGCTTCCCTTGATTTGATCAAAATAATCAAATAAATCTGACTCACATTTTCACTACCTTCTAATTAGCCGAACGAGGATGATGTGCCTGGAAACATTGCTTCCCAGATAGCATCAGGCTGGGCGCTCCCGATTACCCTTAATAGCCGCCTCTGAAACAGTAGAACAAGCCCAGAGCCTTCAACTCGCTCGCGCTCTGTATTATTATTATTGTCCCAATTCGCTTCAGACACGGTGACGGGTCCTGCCGAGACCGATGTCTGCCGTTGATACCACCGCACTCCACGCCAGAGACCTTCCGTCCGCATTCGGACCCGCGACCACTGCTGACGGAACGATGGAGGTAGTGCGCATGTTTGCACTG
Source organism: Aedes koreicus (assembly GCA_024533555.2). NCBI lineage: Eukaryota > Metazoa > Arthropoda > Insecta > Diptera > Culicidae > Aedes > Aedes koreicus. Next base: position 141,449 of record JAHHFK020000533.1, read on the forward strand.
ACGTCATGCTACAACACTGGGATTGAAAATATTGCGGAATGTGTCGCCTTGGAAACAACGAATGACAGGCCATGCATACACAATTGTTCGCCTTAGTTTTCGCCTCTTGCGGCGGTATACCGTGCCGCATCCAATATCCGGACACTTTTCAAAGTTGTTCATTGTAGTCTAGCTTGCAGTTATCGGCACGTAACTTATTTGTCACCGCTAAGACTCGTCTCTCATGTTAAAATAGGTGGAACTACGACCTACTAATGTAGTAAAAAGGAAGCGTCCGGATTTATAGACTGTCCGTTCATCGATGCAGTACGGTAGTTTGTTGATAGAAGTTGCTCTTGATTTTTATTTTACTTCGTCTTTGAACCAAGATCCTAGAGTCGGTGGGGAAAAACGACATAAAAAGTTCTTCATTTGTTTGCTACTAGAAGCCAAGAATAGCGGCCAGAGGCTCATTACTATTGGCGGGGTAGACAGTTGTTGGGTGCTGGAGGGTAAATGTTTCTTGTGATTCCGAAGAAATGCATTTACGTCACTTCATTTTGTTTGCCTACTGAACAGCATCTTTCTCGGCTATCTTCATGGGGATAAAAGACCGTTTTGAGGTCAGTTCAACACATAACTTGCTTTCTTCCATTTTTCTTTTATTTTCAAATGAACGTTTGTAGACACTCATTGTATATGGTCGAACTGAGATTTTAACCTCTAAGCTGACGAACAGACATATTCCTCTAAACTCAGTTAAAATTTAATACCGAGCAAATCGGTAGTACCGGTGTTTGCCGAGCTAGATTGTGTATGTAAACACGTTTATGCGTACGATGGCTGCGATAGCAATGATAACTAACCATTTTTTTCTTCTTCTCGTTTTCCTTTGCAGATATTTTTCTCCATAGTGGATAGGAGGAGATAGATGCGTCATTTTCAACATGGCGTCGTGTATATTACTGTGATCTGTGGAACGAGATTCATGAGCCCCATGTAAGTATAATTTACAACAGTACCTTCTTACTTTGTTGCGTGGAATAAATTGAGCGGTATCATGTACTTGAGTAAGTTGGTTGTAGGAATATTCTTGGGTGCAAAAAGCTGTGGATGGAATTTTTGAAGACTACTACTGCTTTTTGATGGCAAATGCAATGGTAAGCAGCTCCCCAACAAACATTGCATGTTGTATAACAGCTTCTTCAATAGAAATTAAGCTTCTTAAGCTATAAAATGCTTTTGTTTTATCAACTCTAATTGTTTGTTGGGTCTACATACCCGTTTTCCTCGAGTTTTGAATAAGAGAGTGAACTCTCAAATAAACAATTAGAGTTGAAAAATAATTCTAATTATAACACATCGGTCAATAAGTCCCGGGCCTAAGTAGGAAAACAAAATTTTTTTTGCCAAAATTCATCTTTATTCATCAATTAGTTGAATCCTTTTAGAGTGATACAATCATTCCAACGTTTCTCTAGCTTTTCGATACCACCGGTGTAGAACGATTTATCGAGACCTTCAAAGTATGCTTCAGTTTCAGCAATCACTTCCTCATCTGAGCCAAATCTCTTTCCACGGAGCATCTTTTTGAGTTCTGCGAAGAGCCAGTAGTCGCTGGGGGCCAGATCTGGAGAATACGGAGGATGAGGTAGCAATTCGAAACCCAATTCGACAATTTTTGCGGCTGTTTTTATTGACTTGTGACACGGTGCATTGTCTTGGTGAAAGAGCACCTTTTTTTTCTTCAAATGAGGCCTTTTCTGGGCGATTTCGGCCTTCAAATGATCCAACAAACCGGTATAATAGTTGCTGTTGATTGTTTTTCCATGTTCCAAGTTGTCAATGAATAAAATTCCATGCGCATCCCAACATACAGAGGCCATTACCCTCCCAGCCGATGTTTGAGTCTTTGGACGCTTTGGACGACTTTCTCCGTCTGCACGCCACTCAGCATTCCGATTTGCTTCCGAAGTGAAGTGGTGAATCCATGCTTCATCCATTGCACTGCAGGGAAAAAAAGGGAAAGAGGGGGGTGTAGGTGGATATTTAAATCCTCTACTAACAGCTATGTGTATGTAAACAAAGGCAAATTTACGAATAAACTAATGTAATCGATTAACTTCATGTTAACTTTTAAGTATGATCTTAAGCGAATTTACGTGAACCACGTATACCAAAATGTTGGCAAGATGTCATTCATCAACCACAAACACATTTTACCTGCAAGTATCTGCAAGTAAACTTGTGGGAAAGGATTGAAGTTGTGGCATTTTTTGACTTTTTCGTGGTTCTATGTCCAAAACGCTTAATTGAATTTAGTTCAACTTTTCCACTTTTACGTGAATTTAGGCATTTGAACGTGGTTTTTTGCTATGAGTATCATACAACAAGGTATGTTTTTCCATTTTTTGAGCTTTTGGGGAGTATTGAAATCCGCTATGAATAGTTTTCTGTACGTAAACAAAGGCGTATAAACTAATAGAATCAATTAATTTTAATGTTTACTTTTAATAATGATCTTAAGCTAATTTACATAAAACACGTGTACCAAAATGTCGGCAAGATGTCATTCATTAACCACAAATACATTTTAGCCGCAAATATCTGCAAGTAAACTTGCGCGAAAGGACTAAGTTGTTGCATTTTTTGGCTTTTTCGAGTCTGTCCACAGCGGATTTGGTTCAACTTTCCCGCTTTTAAGTGAATTTCAAAGGTATTTCAACATGGTTTTTTGTCATGGATATCATAAAACAAGGCATGTATCACCATTTCTAGGGATTTTGGGGAGTATTGTTATTTTCTATTAGGAACTGTTGTGTTTGTATAAAAGAAAGCTACAAAAGCTTATACCTTGGACCCCCGCTAATCTGAACGACAACGCATGCATATTAACGGGGTTCATTTTTAATTTGCACATCTAGTAACCCTGTCCGCAACAAAAACGAAAGTTTCTGGTTACCTTATTTGCAGTTTTGTTTTGATTCTGCGTTTCGTTTCACAATGTTCCATTTCGTTTTACTGCATTCCAAATGCTGAATGATGTTGTAGCATGTGGGCCAAATAGCTTGCTTAATGAAATAGCTTTTTCTCTTCAAGGAATAATCCATTGTAAATAAATTGTAAATAGTAGATATAAAAGGCCTTCAATATTATCCCTAGTATTAATTTACGGTAAGATTTGTTGTTGTTCATTAGTGTTGTTCACAGCTGTTCACTTATATATGTTCACTATTTATGCTAGTAACTGTTCATGAAACAAGAGTGAACATTTATATAACTGGTTCACTACACGCATATATATCAAAATCTCGCATGCAAGTTATTCATCCGAGCCGATTCATTGGTCTGATTCACGAACTTCGACGACCATCAAGTCTAACTACGGGGAAGGACTTATGCAAATTCAGTTACAAATGGGAAAGAGATAGCCAGACCTGGGCATCTATGAAAGAAGGAGATGGCAGTCGTCATCGGTTACGAATGTAACATTTGAGGATCGGGTTCATAAGGTCGTTGTACTTTTTGAGGTTCAACAACCTCTGGTCACGAACATGACTACCACTCGCAACCTATCTGAGGATTACAAGAGCTACACTTTAGCAATTTGATCTGGACCGTGAATAGGAACGTGAGTGCGAGCTAGTTGTTCCGTGTGGTCGCGAATCCATTGTGGTACGTTAAATGACGGTAGAAGTCTTGAGTGTTAAGATTTACGTTAGTTTTCCCTTCTTAAGCTAGTTAGTTAGTTATCGGAGGTACGGTAATAAGTCGTGTGCAAGTGTTTTCCGTTAAGAAAGAAGGTAATTTGTTTAGAGTGTGTCCTTAAAATTGTGTGTATTTATAAGTCTCGAACAGCCATTCGACGGCTTCTTGTAAGAAATTCCAGAGCGAGCCTCGAACCCACGCTATAGCGCCACCACGCAGCCGACACCACCAGCCAATCCAATCGACCACCGAGCACTGTCCATCTAGGCCAGGAAAACTTCCCGGATTGCGGAGTTATTCCGAATCGCGGAGGGGGACTGCACCGCCTATCTTACGTCCCGCGGGAAATCCGATTCCGTCGTCACCATTTTGTCGTCGACGAGCCAAGGACAAGCGCCGCCATTCCGTCTTGCATTGTCTGGTAGACAACCGTCGTTCAGCCGGCCGCTATTGACCGGAGCGACCTATTTTGCGCTGCAACCGCAAACGCCATTCGCCGGTAGGGACCGGTAAAGCAGAACGGTACCGTAAGTACATGCGCATGTACGAAAATTGAGACACACACGAAAAACAAGTTAGACTAGCTAGAAGCCAGAAATCCGCACACGCCAGAAGACAGGACTAGAAGGGAAGTGAAAGGGAAAACCCTGAAACTAAAATGAACCTAGGTTAAACATAAATCCCGAACTCAAATAGACGTGATTTTTTAAGTTATCTGTATCTAAAAAGGGTGTTCCGGCGGTCCGCCATGTTATTCGTGTATTTTAGGCACTAAGAGTTTTCCCGTCGTTCGATTAGTTTTCCGTTCGTTTAGTTATTCTTTTCCGTTGTTTTCTCCAAGTCTGGACTGCTTGGGAATCTCAGTCCCTCCATTCACGTTTCCATTGAAGGGGAGCATTGTGTAAGTGAGCTCTGCCTGTAATGAAATAGGCGGCGTATACACGAGTTGATTTGTGCCTAATCGATAGACGGTCTTCTCTCGCTACACTCATAACCGATAGTGGAGCCAGCTTTACGCGGAACGCGGGAGTACTTTATTAGAACGTTCAGCGACGCTAGATCTTGTCTCATTCCCTTCTGAATTTGTATGAGAAACCTGCCCTGAGGTTAGGATTTCTTGCCGGGCAACCCAACAGACAAGTGGCCCTCCTCGGAGGTGGCGCTTAAGCCACTTGTTAAGGAATTCCAGGGGTTAGAGAACCCGTAGCCGCACGCGGCGTGCTACAAATTACTACAATATCTACTATTTACAATTTATTTACAATGGATTATTCCTTGAAGAGAAAAAGCTATTTCATTAAGCAAGCTATTTGGCCCACATGCTACAATGTTTGTACACTTTTTAGTTTGCACGTCGTGCAGATGAGCGGGGTTCAAATTAAAAAGTATTCAGATTAAAAGCGGTCAGATTACCGGGGGTCCACGGTATAATCAAAGAATCTGTTAAAATTTATACTAAATTAAACTATGATCTTACCCGAATTTACATGAACCACGTATACCAAAATGTTGATTTAAAGTCTTTTTGAACAACAAGCACATAATAGCTGCAAGTATATGCAAGTTACTGTGTTTTTTTTTTTGTCAAATGCTCTTCGTACGGTTTGCCTTCAGAACTGAAGTATTTACATTCTTCTGCTTTCTGCCTACATTTGCTTATGTATTTTATCCAAATCAGTACAATAGTACATGTGGTTTTAAGTTATTTTTTCAAATAATTATTAACAATCTATTTTAGCGACCGATATAAATTGACGATAAAATATTTTTAGGTACACAGTTGAAATGTACATTTCAGAGGATGTATATCTTTGATATTTGGACTACTAAAATCGGTAAAAACGCTCAGAAGATACAACAAGTATCACATTCTCTGTACTCTGTTATTCCTAATGCTCAAAACATTAATTTGGACGGGTTGCACTCACGCATACATTATATATGCACTCGACTATCAGTTTACTGGCAAAGATCGAAAAGAGTCAAGCAAGAGTGTATTCGAAAGAATTCTTCGTGGTTGAATGAACTAGAGCATGTCAGACTTACATTGAATAATCATAGGGCTAACATGGCTACGTCTGGACGTGGACGGCCCAGGAAAGACTTTGTTGACTGCAGTCCTCGCTCAAAACGTAGAAGGACCGCTGAGTTGACAAAAACCGATACTACAGCATATCGTTCAGCGTGCAATTCAGCAATGAGAAGTATGTCAAGACCTCCAGCTATACATTCAGATAAGGTGGTGTCGCTGATAGTAGAAACGAAGATGACAAAGAGCCAATACCTTACTATCAGGAAGTTTGCAAATAACAAGTTCAGTTGCGAAATACTACCGTCACACCAGAAAATACTTAAAGCTAAAAGTAAATGTTATCCTGAAAACATGACGGTCTCTGAAGTAGCCTCCGAAATTGAATTACAGGACTTACTAAATCATACGGCTTTGAGGATAATTGAGTCACTACCTCAAAAAAACTGGGATGAACTGCCAATTGAAACTGCTGCTATTTTGACGGGCAAATGGGGATTCGATGGATCGAGTGGTCATGGAGAATATAAGCAAAGCTTTTCGGATCCAGCTATTCAGGATAGCAACATGTTTGTGTCTTCTTATGTCCCTCTACAGATGATTGTTGGCAGTAAAATTATATGGGAAAATCCATGCCCATCGAGTACGAGATACTGCCGGCCAATTCGTCTTCAGTTTATAAAAGAAACCACCGAAATGACCATTCGGGAAGAGCGATATTTCAAAGAAAAAATTGAGAATTTGCAGCCGACAATTATCTGTTTACAAGACCACACTCTTCAAATCTATCATCGTTTGCAATTAACAATGGTTGATGGGAATTGCTGTAGCGCTTTATCCGGTACACCTTCCAGCAGGTGAGATAATTTGATATTTTTGTTAGTTTATTTTATTCATTTACTTTTATTTTTATCCTACTATGCCGTTTTCTCACTAGATGCTACCTCTGCGGTGCAAAGCCTACAGAGATGAACGATATCGACAAAAGTCTTGGTAGGCCGCTTCTGGAAAAAGGTTGTGAATTTGGCTTATCACCTCTTCACTGTTGGATAAGATTTTTTGAGTATCTGATCCATGTCTCATATCGTCTCAGTATTCAAAAATGCCATGCTCGAACACCAGGAGAGCAGCAATCTGTGGCACAAGCAAAGAAACGTATTCAGGATGAGTTCAGAGAGAAAATAGGTTTGGTAATCGATAAGCCTCGAGCTGGGGGAAGCGGAACATCGAACGACGGAAATACCGCAAGAGAGTTTTTCAAGAATTCTGCGGTATCAGCTGAAATAACAGGATTGGATAAGGCGATGCAGAACAATTTTGGAGCGTCTTGGCTCGAGCTATATGATCAAGAAAACCAAATTCAAAGAATTTGCATTGATCACCGCACGAAAGTTGGTTGAAACGTATCCTTGGTATTATCTACCAATTTCTGTGCACAAAGTTTTAATCCATGGCGAAACTGTTATTGATTACGCACTAGCATCGATTGGGCAGCTATCAGAGGAGGCAGCTGAATCAAATAACACTAGTCGGCAGTGTTTCACTCCCTTCAAGTAAATATGTTGAATTTTATAGATTTCGCCACGCTGATTTCAAATATGGGCTCAGAAATGCTGTAACACGTCCAGTTTTTGAGAAAAATGTGATTAAAATTCACAACAACACGTATTTCCGTAGTAATATGATCTACCTAAGCAACAACCAGAATATTGGCTCTGCCCTTTGCAAGTTGGACTTGGATTTTATGGAATGGACCTCCCTGAATCCATTCGTGAACAGATTTTTCGCAACACGTAAGATTGATGAAATAAACTGGGTTTTCAATCACAAAATTACGAATTTTCATGAAAATCAAGATTTCCTATTTTGAAAACATGAATTTTCGCTCCGCCCTCTGAATGTTGGGTTTGGATTTTATGAAATGAACCTCTCTGAAGTTGAAAAAAAAAATGAGTTTTTATTCACAAAATTGCGAATTTTCATGAAAATCAAGATTTCCTATCAGTCAGGCAGTCAGGCAGTCAGTCAGTCAGTCAGTCAGTCAGTCAGTCAGTCAGTCAGTCAGTCAGTCAGTCAGTTAGTCATTTAGTTGAAATTTTCTCTATATTTTTCAACTTAAATTCACTTTGTTTTCATTTTCCTTTTATAGTTCTCCAAAGGTGTTTGCCTCTGTAGCATCCAGCAGTAGTCCGCTAGCATCGTTGGGCTCCATTTGCCAGCAAAGTTCTTTTCAGTCTGTGCGATATCTTGATGAAATCGTTCTCCATGTTCATCTGAGACGGCTCCCATATTCTCTGGGAAGAAGTCCAGATGAGAATGCAAAAAGTGCAATTTAAGTGACATATTACATCCCAGTGCAGCATACGAATTAACCAGCTCTTGAACGATGTGTACATAATCCGGAGACTTTTCATTTCCCAAGAAGTGACCACAAACCTTTTGGAACGCATTCCATGCTCGTAACTCTGTCGCGTTAAGAGTTTGCTGAAAATTGTCGTCTTTAAGGAGTTTCCTAATTTGAGGGCCAACAAATACTCCTTCTTTCACCTTGGCTTCGCTCAATCTCGGAAACTTTTTCCTCAAGAAACAATGTGGTTCTCCTTGAATATCCAGCTTTTTGACAAAATTTTTGATCAACCCAAGCTTAATATGTAGCGGAGGTAGTAAAATTTTGTCCCTGTCGACAAGAGGCAGATTTTACACATTTTTCTTCCCAGGTACCATCTCGGTACGTGCTGGCCAATGCTGCTGGTGGTAATGTTTATCCCTCGGAGGGGAAAAAAAAATTGTGTGTGGTCCCCCCTTGGGCCCGTGGGGAAACCCCTACTCCTTGGGGTCGCAGAGGAATCCCCCGTGTTCCGAATATTTGATCTTTTCCTAAAGTGTTTTTATGTTCTCATAAGTTTCCTTCATGTGAGCTGCAAATGCAACTGGCACTGAAAATACTTATTTCCATTGTGCAGTAACACTGCCTTCAAGCTTTTGCTTGAAGCGTCGACGAAGAGCCTCCAGTCAGTTGCGTGATACTCTAACTGTAGCTCTTCCATTAAACCTTCGATGTTGTTGCAAAAGACAAGATCACCGTCCATCGAAAAATATTTAATGTTATCTGAATGTCTCTTCCTATAAGATGACACCTTTACATCTTTTTCCAGGACATTCCACTGCTTTAGCCTTGAAGCTAGCAGCTGCGCTTTGGTCTTGGGTAGCTCCAAATCTCGAATCAAATCGTTCAGCTCCTCTTGAGTTATAACATGCGGTTCCTCAGACTCCGAAGGTAAAAAATCTGGATCATCCTGAAAGCTTTTCTCAGATTCGCCTGGTTCCGAATCCACCTCATCAGCACGTCCAGCAATATTTGGAGATATTGGAACTGGCATTGCTTCGGAGTGCAATGTTGGCCTTGATGGGTATTCGATTTTATGCTTCAAAACTTTGGAAAATCCATGAAACAAAAGTCAAACAAAAGTAACAATAGCTCATGTGACTGGTTGGATTAGTCCACACCATAGGTTTGGCAAAAGGTAAGCCTTTGTGCGTACCTTTCATCCAACCAAGCAATGTTCGGTAGCATGAGCAACAGGAGTATGTTGGAATCCATGGAAACTCACGATTTGGAAGCTCCTTGTCAAAATACAGCTGATATGCTGTCTCCAACAAAGGTGTAAACCCCTTTCTCTGTTCCTTCAATATCACGTCTCCACAAATGCAACAAAATTTTTGCGGATCGTTCAGACAAATTCGCGACATTTTTACAAAAAAAAAAAAACGCGTCCGTAACACTCAAATAGCTAGCTTTGAATGAATAAAAAATGATTGTTCAAGGCTGAAGAGAGTCAACATGAGCATTAATTGACGCCAAAGCAAGACAGCAATAATGACACAAATTTTGTGCCGCAAATACGCCAATAGACCTTTTCGACATTTAATCGTCTTTCTTTGTCTAACATGCGGGGATTAATGCACGGTTTGGTTTCCCACAACTTCGTTGACTTCTCACTCGCACTGCTTCGATTCAAATCTTGCAGTAGTGTGCGCAAATTAAACGTCAAAAAGCTCTATAAAATGCCGCATTAAGCTACGTGCTTGAGGATTCTTGCTTTCTTTTTTAACATATCTTTTCCTTATTCTCTCGAGCAATAGTGACTAACACAGAGTCTTTTGTCTCTGTCTATTCTTTTGTTTTTTGAGTGTTTGCGTGTTTTAATGCTGTCTTGCTCACTCCTATCCTAACTTAAAAATACGGCACTGCTGAATAGAGTATTTAATGAGGCGTTTCTGAAGGGCTCTGTGCAGCTGACTTTTGAATTAATGAATGAACTTTGAAGGTCTTCAGTTCCCAAACTGCTGTAAGAAGCAACATCAATATACTCAATATACTCAAAGAGGCACAGCTAAAGAGATCGTTCATAAATTACGTTATGCTTTGAGAGGGAGGTGGGGGGGGGGGGGGGGGGGTTAAAAAGTGACGATGTATACAAAAATTTTTCAAAAATCCATACAAAAAATGTGATAGAGATAGGAGGAGGTTAAAAATCTGTATTTTTGAGTGACGTAATTAATGGACGGGTCTTGATTTTCATGAAAAATCGTAATTTTGTGAATGTTAACCCGGTTTTTACATCAACCTTACGTGTTACGAAAAATCCGTGTTCACGAATGAATCCAGGGAGGTCCATTCCATAAAATCCAAGCCCAGCATTGAAAGGGCAGAGCCAATATTCTGGTTGTTGCTTAGGTAGATCATATTACTACGGAAGTACGTTTTTTTGTGAGTTTAAATCACATTTTTCTCAAAAACTGGACGTGTTACAGCATTTCTGAGCCCATATTTGGATTCAGCGTAGCAAAATCTATAAAATCCAACCAGAAATGCCGACGGGAGCGAAAAAAGTTCCGATTTTGCCGACTAGTGTTCCTCGTACACTGATTCCGTATCGAGATCACTTTCACTTTCGCTCTCCGTCTCGTTGTGTTCCTCGCACGTTTGGCTTTCCAAACTTTCTTGGTCGGCGTAATAATATGTCATCATCTGTTCAAAGCTCTCGTTTGCATGCGGGCGATTTGATTTTTTCAGCTTGTACATCTTCACGTCGGACCAAGCTAGTGACATCCGCATCATGTCCAGAATGTTATCTTCTGGACAAGTTTTTCTCGCTAGGTGCGTGCGACCGTGTTTATATTTTTTGTGGCACCTCTCGCCTGCTGTTCATCGATGAAACTCAAGGGAAACGGCTGAAATTAATTTAATATGGTAAATTTCATTGTTTTTTTTTTGGAATTATATGTACGAAAAAAAAGGAAGCATTAGATACTCACTAGATTTTTTATAAATTCCGGCATATGGCTATATTTGTGAATGCAAGGTGGTAGTTTCCTTATAAATGGCAATTTTTCTCTTATTTGTAGCTCAATGGTATTATATAGCTCTTCAGCTTTCTTGTCATCAAGAATATTTGAAGATAGCGCCAAACAACTGATCATTCACAAATTTTCCACGAATCCTTGGCTTATTTCAAGTGTTTTGGAAATTGTTGCAGGTTCTGATAGCGAAATCCGCGCCGTGTTCCCATGGTTACACGTAATGCTACCTCCTGTCTTCGGACGATTAACATTTATGTTGAAACATACCTCTATTTCATCCGCGAGTTCTCGTGCTTTTACCTTAACAGCCTCATGTGTTTGGGCTGGATTTCCGGCAACCTTTTTTTGATGATTGTTGATCTGTTGATGTTGTTAACTTATTCTATGAAAGCAGTGAACATGCTTTTCGTCACATCTGTGGTTTCTTTTACCCAGCTCATAGACAGTGCACGACAGAAAACATCTGACTGGGGACTTGGGTTAACCCACAATTCTTTACCCTTGGCCACCAACTTAAGACACATTATGTGTTCTGTGAGTAGGGAGTCATATTTTCCCAAAATCTTAGCTTGATCGTAATGCGGGAACCCTGTTGCGGAATCCAATCCAGCCGCCACGTACAAAACACAATCGACTTTTGTTTTCGCCACACCTTCAGAAAGTGCACTCATCTTTAATCCAACTTCCTCAATTTCATTCTTGCAAGATCGTTGGCAATCATATCCCTCAACTTCACATGAATGGATAGATAACCCTTGTCCCAGTTCGGAGCTGAAACTTCCGGGATTGTTTCATTGCGAAGTTGCATTACATCTTCAACATTCCACAGCTTCAACATTTTAATTCCAAAAACCTTCTTGGAGAATTTCGCTACAGCCTGGTACTTCCGTTTACTGAGGCTAAGCCGCGTTTTCAACATTAGAGACATTTCTGCTGAAGGCTCGTGAAGTTTTTCGGTTTGCTTAAGGTTCTGTAACATATCAGAAGCCCACTTGTCACCTTTCTTTCTGAGATATTTTAGAAGCTTTGCTGTGGCTGAGGAAGAATTGTGATGAGCAGCTTTTTCCGCCGATCGCAAAAGCCTATCGAGTGGCTCTTTAGATAGATGCCTACTTCTCCTGTCCTTGACGCGTTCTGAAAGGTTCTGGAAAATGGCAGACGTTTTCGTCCACTGCAGCTTCTTTCGCACTGCTCTGTAACACGAAGTGTATTTGAAGAGCCAGCCTGATGAAATGGCCCAAGTAGCACAACTTGTTTCAATAGAGCAGAAAAATCTCTCTTGAAACAAATTAGGGATAGTTTTATTTAGCTATGTACCGCAAAATCATACACAACAGCAACGAAAAAAAGCGCAAGGGTGGAGCCTATTTGCAACGTGACGTTGTTTTTACAGAGTTGCAATAGCGTTTTGTAAGACTTTCAAATATTGCAAATGACGTTGCAAAAAAGTGAAATGATACTGATGTTTAAATGAATGCAAGGATAACTGTTTTTTATGGACATCCTTATCAACCAAACATTTGTGATAAAAATATTGAGAAGTAAAATTATCTGAAAATCGTGTTGGAATAAGTTTATTTTTTAAACGCTTTCAGATTTATGGATCAATTTTCTGTTCTACTTCGAAAAATATTAATGCCCTTGAATAAATCCTCGAGAATAGAGCATCGTTTTAGAATTTGAAACAGAACAATTTATGTTAAATTATGTTTACATTTGTAAAAATTTGATTTCTGAATCATTCAAATCGTAAGTCATAACAGGTTCGTGTTGGGTTCAAACTGTGGAGGAATGAGTGAAATTTTGTAATCTCATTTTGTATTGCAAAATGTTGGCATGTGGCGTCTTCAAACAAACCAAATACACAACCGGCTAAAATAATTATGAATCCATTCTCAACACGTGAAGTTCTTCGATGATATTTATCTACATAGACAACTTTAAATTACAGATATCTGATAGTTTGACAGTGAGTTTTCTTTGTTTACGTATAACTGATTTGTTTAGAATTAAAAACTAGTGAATTCCACATAATCAAATATAAATAAATTTAATGATAAATCAAACTAATAGCTGCTTATTTGTTCAAAGGATATACATAACGTACAGAAAAGATGATGCTTGACTGGCATTACAAGTAAAAAATCAGTGGGGTTGTGTTTAACACACGACCGGTTGACGTAGACTACGTTAAACCGTCTGATTAGTTTCGTTAGTTTCGTAGCGGAACATTCACAGAAAAAATAATAATGAATTATAGCAGACGCGCAAAATACATTATTACAAGCATACAAAACAAGCGTAAAAAAATAAATTGTTTGCAATCTTTTATACAACAGACCTGATTTCAGTGATATCAGGTTTACATTTTAATGAAATATTCCATGAATTCAAGTCAAATCTAGCATTTCCTTTATACGCATTAGATAATGCAGAAAATTAAATGTTTATTTCAAACTATATTGCAACGCAAATAGTTTTTCCTTAACGAAACATTTCTAGACCAGACCGGGCAGGAGGACGCTGTATGTTAGTATGCATTATAAACCAGTAGTTGGCAAAATCCAGCATCTCAACCAGTAGTTGGCAACGTTTAAGTTTTGCCTGATAATCACGAGTTCATTCGGCATCGGTACATGGTCGGAGGATTTTCCATATGTTCAATTTTAACGCGCTTCCGAAATTTGCGCAAACGTTTGCCATAAAAACGATTAGACATCGTACTCATTCTCACTTTCGCAGTTTCTCAAAATTTATTTCTTCCTAGAAGTAAAACTCTATCTAACGCGAATCGTTAAAACAACAGAATAACTATTCATAACTGTACTAACTGGAGTATTCCGAGAATATTACTTCGGAATATGCATTTCGAAAATCAAAGCGAAAATCAAACGTAAAAAATTTCTTGATACTTGCCGGAACGCAACATTCTTTAAAATTTTCCGCGAAATAAAAAACTTCTTTTGTTTGTAAAATTTTAAACACTTGAGTAAATAAATTGGCAATCGTATAAACCTCTAGTTGATTTAAGCCAAAATCTAAAAATAAATCAATCAAAATACGATCGAGTTATTCGCTTCCGGTGTTTCAATGTTCCGTGACGACAGCCAGTTGAACAATGTACACAATATGCTCAAGGTATGCAACGAAGAGGGAACTTAAATTGTTTTAGCCACCGAATTGGTAAGAACTTGGATAGTAATGTTAAATAAATTCCAATCAAACAAACTCTTTCAAAATTGAATTAGTCGTCCTGAAAAGGACGGATTTGAAACTGTCCGCATAGTAATTAAAACCTTCTCGGTCTTTTGAAGAAGCAGGTTATTTCAACCGTTTCACGTTGCGCCTTACCAAAGATGACTACCAACAAGATCACACACACAAGCACAACACAGGCTGGTAGCTGACTGCCTAGTACACCACTGCATAATTAATGGCTGCCTAGCAACGGTTGCCACCGCCAGCAGCCAATTCCAAAGTTGGCGCCTTGCCGCTCCGCTCTGCCGAATAAAGCACCCTCCAGGGTCGCCAGCTGCCAATGAATACTGGCTCGTTGCTCCGCACAGCTCCAGTACTGCGACATGAATGAGAAAATTTCTTTTATGTCGTTCAGTGCTGAATATGAGACCTCCTTTGCTCACATTTGAAATCTGTGATAGGAAAGTACTGTGAATTTATGAAATCCAGCATGAAAATCCAAATAATAAGACATCACCATTCATTTTCGTTACTTTCATTTGTTTTAAATTGTCAACGGATAATTTTAGATAATTGAATTGATATGCGGAAAAATTTCCATTCGACTGATGTAACAATTTTGAAAATCTATCGAGTATTTATGAAGTTATGAGCGTTTAATTTGTAACGATATTTTGTGCCGGTCGATTATTTTTCTATTTTCAATTGACAATTCAAGTTTTCATGACGGCAGCCATTTGTAAATTGTGCACAATGCTCAAAGTATGCAACGGAGAGAAAATTAAAATTGTTTTAGCCACCGCTGTCTGCCATTTGGTTAGTTGTTACATAAATTCAAATTAAACAAACTCTCTCAGATTTGGATTGGTCGTCCTGAAAAGGACGGATTTAAATTAGTCCTGCTCGGTCTGTTCACGAAGCAGGTTATTTCTGCCGTGCACGTTGCGCTTCAGATAAAGATGGCTACCAAGAATATCACACACACTCAAGCACCTTATTTAGCTCTTTGTGGTGGCGCCCACCGGCTGGCTTTAAATCATCACCGGCTTTGGCAACCGACTGCCTAGCACACCAGTGCATATACAATGGCTGCCTAGCCAAGGGCTTGCTAGCAACAGTCCCAGAGCAATCGACTAGCTCACCACTGGTTGGTCGCCAGTGCATCTTCTGTGGCATGTTGCACCACCTGCTACGTTGGCAGCTTGCCGCTTGACACTGCAGGTTTCATGCTATCGGGGTTGCCTCCATCGCCAGCTGCCAATCCATAATGGCTCGATGCTCCGCACAGCTCCAGTACTGCAACACTACTGAGTTAATTTTGCGAAGGCGTACCCGTTTTATATCGTTCAGTGCTGCATATGAGCCCTCCCTTGCTTAAATTTGAAATCTGTGACAGTAAAGTACAGTGCATTTAGTAAATTTACTCTGAAAAATCGGCATTATAAGACATCACCTTAGGTTTTGGTTATTTTCAATAGCTTGAAATTGTTAACGGAAATTTTTTGATTATTGAATTGATACGCGGGAAAATTTAAAACCGATTGCTGTAAAAATCTTGAAAATCTATCGAGCATTTATTATGTTATTAGCGTTTAATTTGTAACAATATTTCGTGACGGTCGCTTATTTCTAGATTTTCAATTGACACCCTACCCTTGCCGTAAGACGTAGTCTACGTCAAAAACAATGTCGTATACGCGTTCAACAAAAGTGTTCAATTCATTGGAACAAAGAAGTAGAATAATTCAGAAGCCAGACCTTGTTTTTTTTTTAAAAAAGGAAGAAAAATTTGGGGGGAAGGAAAGGAATAATAAAAAAAAATTAGGGGGGGGAAATGGGTGAGGGGGGCTGTGGTGGAGATTGGGTTTGTTGTAAAATCGCTCAAAATACCGAAATAGTGGGTCTCAGAATTTCGTGAATATTAGTATTTTTGTTCCTTATCACAAAATATTAGATATGTATTTTTTTTTGCATTAGGGTGACCATTTCCATGTTAAGGCAGTTTCAAAAATAGATTTTTTTTAGTTTTCTCAAAAATTACCTTTTGCAAGAAATCAAAACTTTTGAATCACCAAACCAATTTCAAATGTTAAAACACCAATTGAACGATAATTAAACATACTCTAAAGAAAATAAAATGGCATTGAAAACTTGCAATTTTGAACTGTAAAACATTGATTGTATTTGTACTTTGAGATTTTCATGGTTTCCGACTAGAGGACGCTATACGATTTTATATTTTTTCTTGAAAATTTAGACTGTTTTATACAATATATAACATTAAAAGAGAATGTTTTTTCGTTTTCGAGATATATTTTTTTGAAGTAATCAAGTTTTGGATTTTTGCACCATACTCATATGCGACTATCGTGTGTCCCCATTGATTTATGGTGACTATAACATAGTCATATTATATTAGCTACACTTATTTCAATTTCAGATTCTAGACTACCATGGATTTCCCAAAGACTTGAATCAAATTTATAGATTGCTGTTGGGTATCATAAATTGTCACTGGGATTTGGAAAATTGTTAATAAAGATGCATAGGGTATCAAATAGAGTATTAAGAAAATAAATTTAGGAAATGCATTTTTCACGGACAATACGACTACTCAAATGCCAAAATGGTGCAGGTACACCAAATAGCCGATAATGACATGCATAACAATAATGTATTCATGCGTATATCCTACTTCTGCTGTTATAGGCTTGGTTATGAATACTTCAACAAGTCAATTACTACCTAGGCGGATTATTATTATAGCCTTTATTATTGTGTTTTCAGCTGTTGTGGCTGGTCATAGCCACCTGAGCACATGGTTTATTGATATATTGTGTAAAACAGTCTAAATGTTCAAGAAAAAAATATAAAATCTTATAGCGTCCTCAAGTCGGACATCATGAAAATAAATCGCAAAGTACAAATACAATCAATGTTTTACAGTTGAAAATTGCAATGTTTCAATGCTATTATATGTTATTCAGAGTATGTTTAATAAACGTTCAATTGGTGTTTTAACATTTGAAATCGGTTCAGTGATTCAAAAGTTATGATTTCATGAAAAAAGTCATTTTCGGGAAAACTAAAAACAAATCTATTTTTGAAACCGCCCTAACATGGAAATGGTCACCCTAATGAAAAAATGAAAATAAATTCATGTCTAATGTTTTGTGATAAGAATCGTTGTGATATAGAAACTAATTATTTTCACGAAATTCTGAGACCCACTATATCGGTATTTTAGGGAATGGCTGCATATTGATATGCCAGTGAGACTATACTACTTTATATTGTTGATTTCAGGGTAAGAATAGTGAATCAATAATTACTTCGAATTTTAAGCATAGGCCAAATTCTTTTACTATGTTATTTCATTACTAAAAATTTCCAATGCTATTATAATGTAAAATCAAATGTGTTATTTCGCTTTCTTTAGACACAACTGTTTCTTAGTGAAGTTAACTTATCATCAGTGGAAAATATCAAACCGTTTCAAACATGTATTTGTGTAGAGCTTAAAGTTAATTAATTGCAATTATTTAATTGCATTTTTTATGACAAAAAACCCCTAGCTGGAAAAAATCAATCATATGATTGCTTAAAAGAGCTTAATAAGTCGTTTCCTGTTCTGTACGAGAAGTTAAATAACTTCCTTTGAAAATTGGAAAACTTCCTTTTAAAATAGGAAACACCCGAAAATGAAAATATTATGTTCTCACTATTTGAGTGATCTTTGTTTGAAACATAAATATTAATAGTCTCTACAATAAAAATCATAGCTTATAGAGGTTGCATAATGAACACTTTAAGTCATTTTCTTTGTTTGGCCTATACAATAACCACAACTTCTAGAAATCAATCCTTACCTAATGTTATCAGATTATGTATTGATTATTTTTTCATTTAGGGTGTGTGTCCCTTGACTCAGAAAAATATGCAACGGTCGATTACATTTTTTATTATAACTCATGATATATTTTAGCTGTAAGCTATATGTAGCTAGTTATACACTTGCTTAGATACGTTTAATAAAATGTTTGGTAGTATGTATCACGAAAAGCTACACAACTCAATCCATAAAGTCAGAAACTTTCGAGGGATATGGATTTAATGTCGGTCTATAAGCATTATATTGGGTCTATTCATGGATGCAACTTCGTTCCATTCGATCGATTTTTTATTAAATGCAGTCTTCGTACGGTTTTTTTTTTTCTTGATTTAACGATTTCAGGCACTTTCAGCTGTATTCGCTTTTTCCAACAAAAAATTTGACAAAATAAATTAAGCTTAAACTACTTTGAAACACTTAAAAGATTACCACATACAATTCACTCTGCTCACGGTTTGTACCTTTGGTTGGTGTTTAGATGAGCCATTTGGAAAATATACAGCTGAAACTCATATATTTCCATTGAAAATTTTACCAATAACAACATTTTTACTAAGTTATTCAGACAACAAGACATAGTTGGGTACAAAGAAAAAAATATGTCCCTAACATTGGGTTCACGGTTTTCTCGTTAAATCATTGTTATTTTATCGATTTGAACATTTTGTTGAACAGTAGTCATTCATTGTTATTTTATCTATTTGAACATTATATTGATCTATATTGAACAGTAGTTTATAACGTGTGTCTATTTTCTGTACATCTAGACTGCATTATTTGGTTTATCGGTTCAAGTTAGCCAAATTTTGATCATTCTAAAATCATAGAGATAATCTGTTCAGCTTAACCAGTGAAATCATGTTGTCTTAAAAGCTAATAAAATCAGAAAATACACAGAAATGAACAACAGTAAGTTGATTAATAATGTTTAATTGGTTGAAATTAAATCCGTCATCTTGATAGCAACATAATTTTGGTGATTTTCGCTGAATTCATGCCATATTTGGAGCTAGACTAACATTACATCCCCTTACTATATCAAAACACATGTGGTCGGTAGTGTACATTTCATTTGGATATATTTCAATTGTCATCACTGTTGTGGTGATGTGCAATTGAACGTTGCAAGAACGTAACATTATTTGTTGACATTATGTTGCGTTCTCATTACGTTGCGCATGTGGCTCAAAAAACGCATTTTGAAAACCTTAAGTATCAGAAAGCTTCATTGGAACAAGAGTGTACCTTATTTATTATGTTGCACTGGAGGTCAAAATTACTCCATAATAAACATCACATACACTGGAAAATATGAAGTATGCAACGTCATGATTAAATTTACTTAGCTGCAAGTTTACAAAGACAAACAGGTCTCGACTAACTCCAATGTTTGTTTTGAATCGTCTTGGCAAACCATTTGTGCAACACCAATGAAATATCTAGTACATCGTATACGTGAAATACACTCTGCTGTAACAAAATATGCTTTTTGTTACTGCAGATATACTAAAATGAAACATGAAAACAGAGTATAGAATATTGAAGATGTTTTGTGTGCTACTTGGGGGAATTGATTGATCAGCAACCTATTTTGCAATTTTGTATGATAAAAATGGTATAAGGCTTATGATATGTACAGTACACACACACAATTACGTAATATATCAACCCTTTTTCTGTCCAACGATTTTTAGAACCATAATTTTAGAATGTAAGAGTCTTACCGTACAATAATGGAGAAGTATAAAAAAATTGCCTCTAGCTTGTGCTAACGGGTGTCCACTAAAAAATGAGAATGATTTCAATACTTTTCCATCAGAACAAAAACGGCCGCATAGAAATGTCACTTTAGATGAATGAATCGTTGCACTCTCCAGAAAATTTTCATACACTCTTATTTCACTCTAACATGTTCAGTCGTGTTCAGCATGCCGTCGAAACAGGAAGAACTACGCGCGCGCGTTGTACAATTCTTTCAAGCGAACGAAGATCGTGGAAAAAAATACACGGTGGACCATTTTTGTCGTGAAAAAGTTCCGGTATCCACCGTATACCGTATCCTGGCATGCATGAGAGTAACCCGGAAAAAAGGTTGCGCCGTCCAGCGAAAATAATGAATGAGAAAACGCTCCGCTCGCTGCGCAGCATGTTCAACAACAAGGATTCGGTAAGTCAACGGGAAGCAGCCCGAAAGTTCCATTGTTCGAAGTCACTCATCTGCAAGACGCTAAAGAAAGAAGGAATAGTGTGTAGAAAGAAAACCAGATCCCCAGAGTACACAGATGAGCAGATTCAAACCGTGAAATCCCAATGCCGCTGGATGACTCGGAATTACGGCGGAAAATCTTTCGTTCTGGACGACGAAAGCTACTTTCCTCTTTCGAAGTCTCAGATACCGGGAAACGACCGATTCTACACTAAGGACAAATCTACTACTCCTCCAAAAGTAATGTATAAGTTCAAGCACAAATTTGAATCGAAGGTTATGTTATACATCGTAATATCCGATAAGAGTTTCGAAGCCGTGGTTCAAACCAAGCGGTTTGGCCATCAACCAGGAGGTGTACCAAAGAGAGTGTTTGCAGAAAATACTCATCCCATTTCTTAAACAACATCACTCGGATGGCAAATACGTGTTTTGGCCGGACAAGGCATCATCGCACTACGCAAAAAAAAAAACGCTAACGTTTTTGGAGAGCCAAAATATACCATATGTCCCAAAAGACCGGAATCCGACAAATTTGCCACAGTGCCGTCCTATCGAGGATTTCTTCGGTCTTTTGAGCTCCATGGTATACAAGGATAATTGGAAGGCCAAGAACACCAAGCAACTTACCAACAGGATCAAAAGCTGCATCCGAAAAATCGATGTGGCTGCCGTCCAACGGTCATGTTCCAGCATAACGACTAAGCTGCGCCGCACGGCGGACCACGGACCATATGACAATATTCACTAAACTTAGTTTGAAGATTTAAGTTGACCCTTTTAATAAAATAAATCAGTTTGAACAAAACTTCACTGGTATTTTTTTCCTGACCCATTCTTTTCGTTCTCATTATTTAGTGGACACCCGTTAGCTCCATTATTAGTTTTAAGGATACTTTCAAGAAAATTATTATTTTCAAGTTTTGAATAACTCATTCTCAAGTTTGGGGTTGGGGGTTCCTTTTTCATCTCACGAAATAACAGCCAAAATCGGGTCGGATATTAAAAAAAAATGTGGTGTAGTTGGTGGGGTCATATCGAACACAAAAAAAGAAAGAGAAGAATTTATTTTATTATATAACACAGGGCAGGGTTAACGGAAGCTGTACTAAAAATTGGTGGTTTCATTGATGTGGCATTGCTTTTTTTTTGTGGAGGGGGGTAAATTTCACTTCTGCAATATTATTTTCTTATGAGCTTAAGATGAGGAGGTTTTTTTTTTTCCTATTAACATTTATAGTTGAATAAATATATAGCAACGCCCTTTCCATGAATCTAATTCGGCTACGGCAGCGAATCCAACGGCGCATAAATTGTTTCATCCAGGTTTTAACGATTTCCTGTACTTCTTCTTCTGTTCCAGAAAGTATAAGCACACTTTCAAAATAACAAAAAAGTCATGTTTTTTTTTAGTTTTAATAATTTTATTTGGCAAACGATATTTGTATTTGTGTTTTATATGATATTTTACTCTCGTTTAATCAAAATATTTAATCATAGCCAAGACTCCTAACTTTTCCTCGAACTTGGCCCATTAGCTTCTGCACAGTGGTACTTCCCACCATTTTGACCACTTTTGGCCAATCTTTTTTTAAATTTTTGGATGTCGTCCGCTGGTTTTATGAATTTTCGAAGCTTCGCTTTGGTTAAAGCCCAAAAAGTCTCGATTGGCCGTGCCTCCGGGCAGTTCGGCGGATTCATGTCTTTCGGCACGAAACACACATTGTGACTTTTGTACCATTCTAAAGTGTCGTTTGCGTAATGACATGACGCCAAATCAGGTCAAAACACTACTTGACCTTCGTGCTGCCTGATCATCGGCAATAATCGCTTCTGGAGACATTCCTTAACGTATTTCTGAGTGTCCATTGTCTCCGTTGTGATGTACGGACGAGATGTTTTACCACACTCGCATATTGCCTGCCAAACCATAACCTTGTTACCGAATTTTTCGGTAAAAATTGCCTTCTCCGTTTCGGGGATGTCTTTATCTTCGTAGTGTTTACACCATCATACAGTATAGAATTGTGATCCGGGAAGCGTTTTGTAATCTAGTTTCACATACGTTTCATCGTCCATTATTATACACCCAGAATTTCTACACAATAACGAATCGTAGAGTTTGCGGGCCCGTGGTTTCACGGACGCGGCCTGTTTTGGGTTCCTTTTGGGTTTTTTCTGCTTCCGGTATGTTTTTAGCCCAAGTCTTTCTTTGGCACGCATGACGTTACTCGACGAGGTCCCTAGTTTTTTCGCAACATCCCGAACGGAAGTCGCTGGTTTTCGCTTAAAGGCATCCCTGATCTTTTTATCGATATCCGGGCTAACAGGACCGGATTTCCGACCACTCCTCGGCGCATCTTCAAACGTACGCTGTTTTCTATATTTCCGAATTGCAGATCGTACCGCTCCGACGCTTACACCCTCTTCCTTGGCCAATTTTCTCAAGGAGAGTCCGCTCACAGTGCACCATTTGTGCACGATACTTTTCGTTGTTCCGGAGTAAGACCGCGCATTTTGATAGGTAACACAAAACTGAGCACCTTTTTGATGCTATGTCATTCAGAAATGTGCAAACAAAAGGACGCAGCAAATACATGTTGAAATATTTCATTATATTCATAGTGACCGTTAAAATAAGGTGTGCTTATACTTTCTGGAACAGTCGTTAGTTGAAGTTCAGAAATAGAATTTCAATGAAAATGTTATGCAGAAATACTGAAAAACCAATTGAACATTCCAAGCATTGAATTGTCGTGCTGCTCCATTCTCTGAAATGCAAAAATAATTTGAAATGCAAAGATGTCCCAAAGCGTGCCGAGATTATTTATTAAATGAGAATGGGAAATGCTTGAACACGATCTTCAGTCACAGCCACTCATTTCCCTAATGCCAAGTTGATATTATTGCCCAGGTTACGCCAACCAGCTTCTCCATGCTGAAATGCTTAAAAAAATGTGTAGATAACTACAGTAGAAAAACTAATTAATGCGATATAACCACAATGGCACTGACTCTTAGCTACTTGACCGAAAATCCCTACTGTGCCCTTGTGGCACGTCAAGCCGGCCAATTCAGCGCAAGGGTTTTTGGAGGCAGGATTTCTATGTATATAAAAATGAATTTCTGTCTGCCTGTCTGACCCTTATAGACTCGAAAACTACTGCAGGTTATGGTTTGGCAGGCAATATGCGAGTGTGGTAAAACATCTAGTCCGTACATCACAACGGAGACGATGAACACTCAGAAATACGTTAAGGAATGTCTCCAGAAGCGATTATTGCCGATGATCAGGCAGCACGAAGGTCAAGTAGTGTTTTGGCCTGATTTGGCGTCATGTCATTACGCAAAGGACACTTTAGAATGGTACAAAAGTCAAAATGTATGTTTCGTGCCGAAAGACATGAATCCGCCAAACTGCCCGGAGGCACGGCCAATCGAGACTTTTTGGACTTTAACCAAAGCGAAGCTTCGAAAATTCATAAAACCAGCGGACGACATCCAAAAATTTAAAAAAGATTGGCCAAAAGTGGTCAAAATGGTGGGAAGTACCACTGTGCAGAAGCTAAAATATCATATAAAACACAAATACACATATGATTTGCTAAATAAAAGTATTAAAACGAAAAAAAAAAACATGACTATTTTGTTATTTTGAAAAAGTGCTTATACTTTCTGGAACAGTCTATACCTACACCGCTGCCAGAATATGAAAGAGGACGAGTTGTCGCCAGGGATGTCAGATAGTTTTACAAAATGCCTGTAAGGAACATTGAAAAATGTCTGCATTTGTCTGTATTGAGGTTTTTGTCAAAAATTTGGGTAAATATTATAGGTTATCTCGCAAAAATAAGGTAAATTAATACTCTTTTCTCTTTACTTTTTCTGTTTTGAAACTTTCAAAAACTTTCTGGAGAATCTCTTTTTTTAGAGAGTCATGGCCTTTTCAAATTGATAAATATTCTTGAGGTCCTTCTGGACTAATTTTAGCAATTCTGTATGCGATTACCTTGCCACTAGGTGGTGAATCCACCTGTGTATCGCCCCATTCGAAGCAACCTCAGTCTATACAGAAAATAAAATGAAAACGCTATCAATCACCCAAATGGAGCGGCTGAAGGTGTTGTTGAAAAACATTTTTCGGCGAAGAGCGACGTCGTGTTCATAATGGATGATCAAGTAGGTCTTGATGCTGGACGGAGGCCCGAAGAAGGCCTTTTGGTGGATGACGATCAGCGAGAAGGGAATGTCCAAGTCACTTCTATTTCCATCGTGGCTTGCGGTGAACGAAGTATGAAGTATCAAGAAGTATCACACGAAGAAGAATGTGGTCTTTTGGGTTGGACCTGTCCTCTGCCCATTAGGCCAAGAGATCACTGGAGTAAATTAATCGGGATAAAGGTTTCATTGAAGATCGCCAACATTCCCAACGTCCCCCAGCTGCGACAGATAGAAAATGTTTGCTCAAACCTGGGGATGCGACACATCCAAATCTCGATTCAAGATGATCAAAAAATCTCACACTTTCAAATCAATCTTTGAAAAATAATGTATAATCTTTTGAATCTGAATTCATCAACTGGCATTGCTCTCCATCTTTTTGCAGTAATCCTTTAAAATCTTAATCAATCTTTTTTCTATCTATTAAGAGTGCGCGTATCTCACAAAAGCAAAACGAAAACTTTCCTGCATCTGAGATAGAGTCGCACCCCTAGGGTCCAACCTCAAATGGAGGATCTACTATAAGAATTTCGTGGCCAAAAAGGAGAAGCTTAGGCCAAGAGAGAGCTGCCGAAATCCATCTTTTTATCGGCCATGGCTAAGGTTTCGGTCAACTGCTGTACGGCCGCGTGGCAGAGTGTCGAAGCATTTTTGTAGAAAGCTCAATAAATGTAAGATCTAAGGAAGCTTTGTTGCAACTTTTTTAGTTTTTTGCATCGCCATTCAAAATTAGTACATTTTTTTAATGCATACGTTATCTGCAATTTTAAAAGTTGGTTCGAGTTCGTTAAAATTTTGTAATATAATTAATTCTTGAAACGCCTTTTTGCTGAAATTCTCAGAACGGTATCGAAGACCTCGTCAAAACTTCTTAAAAATTATTGATAACTTAAGATCATTCGATGCTTAACTTTTGCTCATTTATAAAACGAGCTTCGTATTTAATTTTCTCTTTGAAAACTTATATAGTTATCTGAAGTTTTCCCACGTTGGGCTGTTTATTAGTAAAAGTTTTTCGCATTCCTTTGGTTTTATTTAGTAACTTTAAAAAAGTAGCATAATAAATAGTTTTATTTTAATACTTTTAAATTAAATTTAAATTAAAAAAAAACGGAAAATGCAGGGCAAACTTGTCAACAGATGACGAAAGGCACATAAGAAATCCTAATTCACAAGAAAACAGACATTGAATAGCAGCAAAGATTCTAAAGTATCACTTCAAGAAAAATTGCTTCCATTCTTATAAAAATATACCTTTTTTTAAACTAAAATATGCTTCTAAATATTATTGAACTTCTGAAAAATTCTGCAAATCTTTTAAAATTTTAACAGAAGTTTTTTTTTAAACTAATCGATTTTGCACGTAAATAGAAGTCATTAAGAGTTTTTTGCAAATAATATTGGATCCACTACATTCCAAACAAAATCTTAACTTGTTGATTACTTGATATGTTTCCTGAATATCTATGGAATTGTCTGAAACGATTTGAAGTTTTTTTTTTGTATTGAATAAATTTGCTTCGTAGTTTTCTTAACACGAATAAAATCTTAAGAAGTTTTGAAAAAAGTTTTGCAATTTTATTGAACCATGCTCAAAAGTTCTAGAAGATTCTTCAAATTTAATGAAAGTTCCTTCGTTTCAAAGCTTCCTGGACCGTCGATAAAAAAAGCATATAAATTTTGGCTCAGGAAGTACCAGCACATTGGTTCCAAGCTTAATGAATCACCCCTAAAATCATAACTCCCCACAAACAACCCCTCAAATATTCTGTCTCAATAACACAGCGAATCAAAGCAAAACCAAAGATTTAAGTAACGAAAAGCACAAGAATGCATTGCAAGGTGCAAGGTGTACTTGGAACCAAGGGGTTCTAAAGCAGTGAACCAATTTTACATTGATAGTTTCCTATTGATTATTGGTACTTACCATCTTACCATTCAGATTAAGGCTGGCGTGGCCTCTGCTGTACACAGAAGTTGTTTCCATTGTAACGGCAGGGCCCGCGGCGGGGGGGGGGGGGGCGGGGGTTTCCCTTTCGTCGATCTCCCCTTTTCGGTTGGGGGCCTCTTGTTTTTGGGGTGGGGGTTGGTTTTAAAATTTTTTTTGGGCGGGGGGGTTTGGGGGGGGGGGGGGGGGGGGGGGGTGCGCGCCCCTGCGTGGTGGGGGGGGGCTTGTGGTTGTGGGGGGGGGGGGGGGGGGGTTGTTTTTGGGGGGGTGGTGGGGGTTTTTTTTGTGGTTTGTTTTTTTTTGTTTTTTTATTTTGTTGTTTGTGTGGGGGGGGGGGTCGGCCATTGATTGTTGGTAACATTAGGCATTTATGAATGATTCACATAGAACTAAAACGGCATTGAAAAAAAAAAAATGACAACATTTGTTCATTTTAGTAATACTATTAGTAAAGGCGTTGGCATTTTTAAAACGAATCAACTGTAAACGGAGATTTACAAACAATATTCTTTGCATAACTGATAACTCTCAAGTCATCAGTCAACTTTAAATAGAAGATACGGCGGAGCTTAAACAACTTTTTACTATGTTTCAAAATATTCAAAATGACGAATTTACTTAAAGTCTGCTTGGATATTAAAGAAGCTTAAAAACAAGGTCCTGAAACACCCGAGAAGTTTAACAGTTTTCTGAGATACTTTTTATAAACATTGAATGCTTTAGGTTAACAAACAAAACAAGCCATCTTTATATGGGAAATAAAATCGTTTCAGAATCATTTTCATCTTATTTGATGGATATCAATGTCTGTAGAAATCTGTAACATTATCACAATATCTGTATAATGTCTGTAATCTGTATGTGGTCTGTATGCATGATCAAATGTCTGTATAAATACAGATATGTCTGTATATCTGGCATCCCTGATTGTCACGCTGCGTGATTGGGTTGAAGGATTCAGGGTTGGACGAAACCTAAATGCGGGCGAGATGTGAGCAGCAGGGATGCAGCACATAGTTACGGTGTATATAAAGGGTTCTACTACACATATCAGGCGGAATACTTTGGATGTTAAGAAGGAATACATTGACCATCTACACACTGGTCACCACTGAGCGTGAAAATTTGAAATCTTTTTTGTTTTGTTTCTAGTACCACTCCGATGGAGGCATTCTAGTATATTTAGAATCGAATAAGAAATTTTTTTAGAAAAAAATTTAACAGGTGCGAAATGAGATAATTTGTCCCTGGTAGAAAGCATTTGCTCATTTTATTCATTTGACCTTTTCAGCAAACTGGCCAAACAAATCAATGAGAGAATTAAGAAAAACCGCGATGATGGATAGGCCACTAATCTCATAACACGAAAAACAAAAAAAAAAAACTTTAGTCAAAAAACTTAATAAATGTCCACCTATTGACTTGCCTCCTGACTGTTCTCTTTTTCTTCCTTGCAATTTCAGACCATCGTTGACGTTGACCACACGATGAGTGGAATCCGTCGCGGGGCAGAATCTCGTAGCAAGCCATTTTTGCTATAATTGTTAATCGTACTTGAGTAGAGTTGCGAGCGTGTGTTTTTTGTGTCGATTTCCGTTTTTTGTCAGTTATTAAAATTGATTTCTTTTTCAAAATTTCCGTTTCGATGGTGAAGAAACTAGTTTAATCATGGTTCGCAAAAAAGGAGATCGACTGAAAGCCGATTAGATTTTCGATTTCCCGGGAACCCCTCGCAGTGTGAAGCGTTTGTAAATAATCAATAGTAATATAAAACTAACGGCAAGCAATTGATTAACCGAAGAGAGTGTGTGTGTACGTGCGTGTAAAGTAAGAGGTAGTGGAGTGAAGAATATTCCCGTTTGAGGACCAGCAGCAGAAGATAAAAGAAAAACCCCGTCCTGCACTAGTTTCGAGAGTGCAACCGAACCGCCCCCCGTTCGATGTTCGATCATTCCGGCTTGGATATCAAACACGGGCGGTCATGAAAAATTTTGCTTTAGAACGGATTGTGTTGAGCTTCAGCTGCGACAGTGTTGCCGCCGCGACAGAATTCGCTGCGTCTGTGAACTTTGTTTGCGTCACAGGTAATGTTGCTGAGCGAGGAGGAGGAGTAGGAGGATGCTAGTGGAATATTTGCTACAAAGAGAAATATGTTTTGATCTTTCAACAGGACGGCCCACCGTCCAAACTAGTTCCTGGGGCCCGAGTCAATACCTGGCCGCACCTAGTGCGTGCCCACATCGTGCCCCCATAACACATCATTGTTAGCAGGTAACGGATATTTGTTTGCATATTTGCATTTGCTTGATTGTAGATTGATGGTAGATTTTTGCTGCATGTTAGAGAGGATAGTTCTCCTGGGTTTTTGTTGAAGGAGGATTGTCATAGAAAGCGGATGCGAAGTAAATGTTCTCGTTGGGTTCGGCAGTGGGGGAAAATCAATAGCGACAGCAAAATGGGCAGTGTGTCAAAAACCTTTTCCGGTAATTACTCGTGGCATATGAAATGACAAGGCTTCTTGGCAAAGTTTTTTGTTCTCGGTTCCGCCATGTACTTTCTATTGATGCCTGATGAATTTTACTTTTTCAACAAGGGGGAGGTGGGCAATTCGATTTTGATTGCTGTTGTAGTCGGTTCGAAACGAAGGTTGAGAAAAATAAATTCATAATAAATGATGAATAGGGTTTCAAAAGATTCTTTTTTTTAGTGTTTTGATACCCCTTTGGCTTGAGTGGTTTTTTGATGTTGATGCGTATTTAAAATGGTCCCATAATTATATTTAGGTCTCCTACTGCACGGTTGAGAATATGAACGGTGGTTAGGGTCTACGGTAAGCCCGTTGTATACCGTACAACTACACGGAGAAAGAACCGGTCCCATAATCGTGAACAAAACTCGTAAACGCTAGTAGATAACCTTTTCGTGGTGTGTTACGTGGTATCAGATCTCCAACTGAACTATTGTCCGAATTAAATCAAAATATTTGTTTTTGTAGTCAAAGGAACATATCTTAGTCCTTAAAGGCCGTTCACACCAAAATCCGGACATAAAAAAATATTTGAGAAAAACAACAGCATGTTTTTGATTCATATTATTTATTTCATTTTATAGATAAATGTGATACTCAACACAACTGCTTATAGATTTATATGGATTTATTTCCAAAAGCTGTTGCGCGCACTTTGTTATTCATTCCTTTCATCAATCTTTGCACGGTGTCCTTGTCAAGTTTCTTCGAAGCAGTAAGCCACTTAGAACGGAAATTCTTCGATCGTTGATACCTTTCCACCAAGCTTTTTGAGGTATCCCTTGACCATTGACCAGTATGTTTCAATCGGGCGGAGCTGTGGACAATTTGGTGGATTACAATCCTTGGGAGCGTAAATAACGTTATTTCGCTCATACCAAGTGATTGTATCTTTAGCGTAATGACAGCTGGCTAAATCTGACCAGAACAGGGATTGAGTCGCATGTTTTCTCAGGAAAGGTAAGAGCCGCTTTTTGAGGCATTCTTTTTTTTTTATGAAGGTTCACTGGCGGAACTCTGAATAGAGTAGACACCTCTATGCCAGGCCTTTGATGATATCGTTGCGTAAATCCTTTCGAATTATTTTGCCAGCCGTACACGGAACATGTCGTCCAAGAAGACGCTGTTGCAAATGACTCGGAAGGAGCCACGTTTGGGAATTCTGAGTGCTTTCGTCTGTGTTTTTCAATTGTCTTTTTGTTAGTCAGTGTTACGTTTGCAAGTTAAATACGACGTTTCATAATTTTCTCAGTGATTCGTAGTTCAGTCCGTGAAATGTATCATTTATGTGCTACGAGAGTCTTCCGAAGCAGTTTTCTCGAATCAAAAGTAAGAAGCTATTGTATTGTTTCTTGTGCGTTAGAATGATATAACTTAATTCCTTTTTGAAGCATTTCACCAGCCGTGCAAGGATCACGTCGTCCATAGAGACGCTGTTGACACTGCCTCAAAAGGTGGTACATTTTCAAGTTTGCTTCCCCTTTCTCTCAGTCATGTTCATGTCTACTGTTTTGTATGGTGACGTTTCGTCGTTTTGTTATTTAGTTTGTAATTGTGTTTTCTTCAGTCTTTTGTAGTTTAGTTCATCGTGTATGTGCTTTGAAAGTCTTTTTGAGCAGTTTTCACGAATCACGTGTGTGTGTTTTATCATAATAATAAGAAGGAAAAAAATGAACGATCTCACCGATGTTTTGTTTCTTCATTCTTCTGTTCGGTCTGTTCCCTTGCCTTTGTGTTGGTTGTTATCTTCAGATTTGTCTACCTCGACGTATGCTGATTTCTAGGATCTTCAGATAGTTCCAATTCCAATTCGGCCGTATCGTTCTTTACCGATGCGTACTCTAAAACTGCATTTTTCTTCAAAACTTCGTTGCTAGAATAATATAAGCAAATTCGCTTCACCAAGTATAGTATCTAGGGTTACCAATCCTATTTTCATCACATCACCCTTCGATTCGTGCTACTCGAAAACAAAAGATTGACGTATAACCATCTGATTTCTAACTACTTATTTCTTGTTAATTTTTTTTTTTTTATTTGTTGTTGAAACCGAGCAAACTCAATAACAGAAGGAATCGATTGATTCATACATCAAACCCGCATTTCCGATCAGTATGAATAATGGATCATGAGATGAATAATGGAACAGCTTCCCTATGTGTTAATGCCTTCCAAAAGTAAGCTGATTTGTGATAATAAACTATTTGAGCTTTTTAACTGAGTTTATATGATCAAATACAACATTTCAACTATTTGCAAATACTATACTTAACCATTGATTACCATCTCCAAATAATAATTTTCATCGATAAGAACTGTTGGAGAAATTTCAGAAGCACTTTTGAGCTGCATTACCACT
Source organism: Aedes koreicus (assembly GCA_024533555.2). Lineage (NCBI taxonomy): Eukaryota > Metazoa > Arthropoda > Insecta > Diptera > Culicidae > Aedes > Aedes koreicus. The sequence goes on from JAHHFK020000533.1 coordinate 172,880, forward strand.
GATCTGGCAACACTAGTGTGTTTCTTTTCAAAATGGTAAAGAACCAGACCAGCCCTGGGACCCTGGTTGAAGTTAAACTACCTCAAGGTTTTGCCAGTGCCTAGGGGCTTTTTGAGGCATTCTTGCCGGTACCTGTACCACAGGAACATATTGCTTGCAAGACCTGATATTTTTCAGGGAATTTGGTTTTATACTTCCGTTTCAGATGTTTAGGGGCATCTTTCCGGCTAGTTGCAGTGGAAAATTATATTTGTGAAGCAGTATGTTTCGTCATTCATGACAATACAATGGGATTTTGTAAGAAGTTGTTCATAAAGCTGTCTGCTTTGCGTTCTGATCTGGGTATGTTTGAGCTTTGAATGATCTCAATCCAGCCTTAGACTTCACTTTTTGCACAAAACCGGTTGACATTTGCACTTTTTTCGCAACTGTCCGTGTTGACACCTTTGGGTTGTGTGTGTCAATCCAACGCCCACCGTTCGGCAGTGTTTTTATGGAAGAAAAGTGTTTGCAGTTAAATGAACTGTTGTCGACTCGACAAACATTTTTATCCCGGGAGTTGGAAGGTGATAGCTCTGTTGGGTTCCAGTGACCCATTTCAGAATGCCTGGCTACTCACGTCCATTCCGAGGTCACTTTCACTTACAACAAGCCCCGCATAGACACAGTACAAACATCAAATGGATATAGGTACTGTGCATACACTTCCATCACCAAATCTTATTGTTTTGAGGATGGCACGTATTTAGCAGTATCGTTCAAATTTAGTTATAATCAGATAGATCTCACCGGAAATTGTTGCTGATGTACAGTCTTCATTTGGACGGCTTCCCTATGATGCTAAAGGATGCATTTATGTCTATTCAGAAATAGCACTCCGCTTTTCGGCAAATATTTTCACATTATCCTTTTCGAATATAACAGCTCGAATGCCAGCCACTCACGCGCGAATGCGCGTTAGCTTCGTTCTTTGCTTCTGACCAGCAAATGGCCGTTTTCTACATTGCCCTGGTTTTCTTTTTTCTCTTTCCACACTCTGTCAATAATCAAAATCCCCCGCTATGAGGCGACTCTATATCGACTTCTAAACTGCTTAAGCCTGTATTACACTGTTTGTCCAATAGCCAAATATTTGTCATAGGCAGATAGGCATCTGACAAACATCTATGATATCTGTCAGCTGTCTAGCTGCCTATGCCAAATATTTGGCTATTGGACAAACAGTGTAATACAAGCTTTATAACCATCAATTCACTCGCGACAAAGCGGAAAAATACTCAAATTTAACCAGTTATGCCCACGTGGCGCAATACTAACAGCACTAACAAACACAACTAAGCTGATATTAACTCTTCCTCCAGGTGTAGGGGCGTAGCACAAAAAACAAAAAAAAAACGAGGAAAACCTACCGACCATCACAAATTTCGGGAGGAAATCGATTATATTCACTACATCTTACACAAAAGACGTGGAGATTTTATGATTTCACTGTTCGTTTAGGTTGAATATCGAATATATTTTTAATTTTATTTTTCGCGAAAAGGACGCATCAAAAACAAAACACGTCAGTTTCCAAGCACTGCTTGCTGTGATTCCGTGTTGACACCTTCGGGTTTGCCTGAAAAACAGCAAAGACTCTTTTCTCCTTCCTTGTGTTGCATTGTCCATGTTCACCACCACTAGCAGCTTTCCTTTCGACAGTAAGACCCTCTTTATTACGTTTAATCACATCTGCAACAGTTGAGTTTGGCACATTTAACGATTTTGCGATGAATCGACCAGTAGATTTGGGATTTTCCAAACATTTGAGAAAGATAGATTTCCTGCGTGCTAGTTCAGACGACGCCATCTTGAACACAGAATGCGCCTTTGTAGACAGTGTATGTGATTCACGTTTGTCTATATATTGGTTATGTACATAACAAGTTTCATTCCATTTCATAGTGATTTGACTAAGAAACAGGATACATGCTTTGTCCGTTTGTGTGGACGGCTTTTATTACATTTTATGTCTTGTTAAAAGTGACAACACTCGAACTGAGGCATCAACGATGAGCTTACATTAATAAAACATAGATACCAGTTTACCAGTCAAGGGGCTTTCCTCCTCTTGCCTATCCTGCATGGGGTAGTATGGTAAAGGGTTATGTGCCTGTTCGAATACTACCGTTCAATAATGCCCTCCGCTCGTTTTCAAACTTGATCTTTCAATTTTCAAAGCCTGCCGTTGCCCTATACGGAACTATCAATACACTTTCTCTTCATATCTATTTCGTTCTAGCAATAAATTACTGTCCACTCCTAGCGCTTCGCATGGAGATGATAAATTATCTACTTCTGACAAACTTCATAAAACATAGTTAGTCATCATTTATGTTAACTCTCATTTTATAGATTTGATGTTCTATAGTTTGAAGAAGTCTAGGGTCTAGTCTAGGACTAGGGTTCTGATTCATGGTCATTATCGAAGTCATTGTTTGTTTTCTTTGCAATGAATCCGGTTTTGACGGATAAAGAAGCGTGCCTTTGAAGAGTGCTCAAAATCCTCAAAGTGTTTAAATAGTGGAAATTTTCAATAAAATTTGAATCATGCCAACTAAACAAACAGTGACAACTGTAACAAAACCGAATACTTCTGTATTACTCAATAGTGATGGAGCAATTAAACATGTTTTAAAGAAAAGATACGGGATATAACGTGAGCATTAAAAAAAAACTAAGACAGATAATTGCTTTTAATAAATTTACATGCAAAAAAATTCTACGCCCTTGCGAGCGACCTTCCGGCTTTTAACCGGAACATTCGCCATGGTGGACCGAAACATGCGTATAGGCATGTTTTTGAGTTCTTTTTCGTTTTATTTATCAATTCCTCCTCAGTTTTCGCGACAAAATTGTTGGAGTAGATCTTACGCTTCAGGTTGGTCCAGAAATTCTCGATGGGACGCAGCTGGGGGACGTTGGGTCGGTTCGCCGACTTGAGTACCATATCGATATTCAGCCGCTCCATCTCCTCCAACGATCGCTTCGAGTAGTAAGCAGACGCCAGATCCGGCCAGAACACCGCGTCTTCGCCCTTATGGTATTTCTTGATGAACGACGAAGAGCGGCTTTGACATCCCCTTCTCGCTGATTGTCAGCCACAGCAGAACCTTCTTGGGGACATTGATGTGTGAAATGAACTTCACCTCGGAGCTCACTTCCTTCGTGGGGGAAGTAAAATACAAAGTGCCCTGCCAGTCCTTGCCATCCAGGGTGCGATAGGTCTCGTCGTCCATCACCACCGCCACGCCGCGATTCGCCGGGAAAATCAAGTTGTCCATCTTATTCAGCTGCTGCCGCTGCGTCATTGTCTGCAGCTCCGAAACCAGTGGACGCGACTTCCGCTTCCTGACATGTATGTTTATGTTCGCCAGGTACTTTTTCACTGTTAGGCCGTTTGAACCGACCTCCCGGCCAAGCGCACGCAGCTATGTAGCCACTTTTCCCTCGGTCTTCCTCTTCAGCATTCCTTGGAGCTTCTTGTCGCTCAGGGTCGTCGGCCGTCCGGGACCGGGCTTTCTTTCGATGCTCTGATTGTTGTCTAATAGTGCCAAGATGTTGTAGATGCCGAAACGGGCGTATCCGGCGTCCACAAAGTGCCGCACGATGTCCGTTTTCGACGCGGTGGGGTACCGTTCTTTGAACGCCCACACTTCTGAACGGAGTTGCTTCACTGTTTTTGCCATCACAGATAGAGTTCGACTGATAGAGCTGTCAAATTTTGTCTGCTGACTCATGGGTTACTATAATTGATGCTGCATGGGTAGTTTTGTCAATGCGGGTGACGATAAACCCATGAAAAATCGGCAATTTTTATCCATTTTTTAATGCAAAGGTTAAAGACTAAATCTAAGTTTAAGTAGCGTAATCATAGGCATACAGGGTGCGGCAGAAAATAATGCGAAAATGTTTAAACTTGAGTATTGGGTTAATTTGTGTAACTAGTGACTAATTTCTGTCGAAAGTGTATTTGTTTATGTTTACTTTCAAGTGCTGCATCCAAACATTCTATTTGTTTTATTGCAAATTCGTCAAAATGTTCGCGAAAGAAGTGATCACCAGTTTGTTGCTCGCCCAGAAGAAGCCGAAAGAGATTGCCAAGGTTGTAGGGTGCCATTTGGCAACAGTTTACCGCTTGAAAAAGTCCCTGCAGGATGGTCCTAAGCAGCAGAAGCCGGGAAGCGGACGTCCGCGCTTTGCACGCACGCCGAACGTGATCAAATCGGTCCGTGCAAAAATTGCTCGCAACCCGGTGCGTTCCATAAGAAAACTTGCAAAGGAAGCCAATATTTCGGAGAAATCCATGCGGAGAATCATCAAAGAAGACCTGCATGCATCTTCCAGAGCCAGAGTGAAACGCCACTTGATTACGGACCGGGTCAAGGAACTACGAGTGACTCGTTCCAAGAGATTGCTTTCCTTGTTGAAGAAGGAAAAAATGATAATCCTGTTCTCCGACGAAAAACTTTTCAGCATCGATGCTGTGGCCAACAGCCGCACGGACCGGTTCATTTCACCGCAGAAAATGGAGAACGTTCCGGAAAAAGAGAATTTCAAATTTCAAACCAAATATCCGGCTGGTGTCATGATGTTTGGCTTGGTGGCGTCAAACGGTTTGAAAATGCCGCCTATTTTCATTGATGCTGGAGTTAAAATCAATACCGAAGTGTATATCGGTATTTTAAAGGACCAAGTGCTTCCCTGGGTGAAGGCCAACTTCTCCGAGGACCAAAGCGTTGTCCTACAGCAGGATGGAGCGCCGTGTCACACGTCCAATCGAACCCAACAATGGTTGAACGATAACATGAAGTTTTGGCCGAAGGATTTTTGGCCCCCTAGCAGTCCAGATCTTAATCCGTTGGATTATTCGATTTGGGCATATCCTGAAGCACGAGCTTGCAAAACATCACACCCTAGTGTGAAAACCCTGAAGTCAACCATAACACGCACATGGCAGTCAATGTCGGAGGACTACGTCCGAAAGGCATGCTCTGGCTTCCGGCGTCGGCTCGAGGATGTTATTAATAAAAATGGAGGACACATTAAATAAATTTGTTTAAAAGGACTTAATAAAGATAACTGCACTCGAAAATGTTGATATTATTGCTTGAATTAGTTGAAAATGGGATTTGAAAGAAATAGAACAAATTTTCGCATTATTTTCTGCCGCACCCTGTACGTCTGAGGAAGGGTCCACTTGGGACCTAGGTGGCGAAGGTGATGGTGGGATGGTCCATATGCCCTACACCAGCCGCCGAAGGCATGTTTCAGATGCCTAGAGAGCGGGCACATGTCCTGGGAATGCAAAGGCCCAGATAGGAGCAACATGTGGAGAAGGTGTGGCAGCACTAGCCACAAGGCGCGGGATTGCAAAGGTCCCCCCAAATGCTTGATGTGCGCCGGGAAACCGGACGATAAGCACGTCATGGGGGGGGGGGGGGTCTCAAGTGCCCGGCCGCTAAGGGTATACCAACGAGCCAACCGTAATGCAGGTAACCCAACTAAACCTGGACCATTATGAGGCCGCCCAGCAACTGCTGTGTCAAACAGTAAGCGAGTCGGCATCGGATATCGCCATAATTTCCGACCCATACCGCATCCCAGCCGGCAACGGAAACTGGTTTGCGGCCAGGTCCAATATGGCGGCTTTATGGACGACGGGTAAGTAACCGGTTCAGGAGGTTGTGTCTACCACAAACGAAGGCTTCGTGGTTGTAAAAGTGAATGGAGTGTTCTTCTGCAGCTGCTACGCACCGCCAAGATGGTCGATCGAACAGTTTTCCAATATGCTCGATCGGATGACAACGGAGCTGACTGGCCTGAACCCGTTGGTAATAGCGGGGGACTTTAACGCTTGGGCGCTCTAGTGGGGAAGCCGCCTTACCAACCCTAGGGGCCAGATTCTTCTGGAGGCCTTGGCTAGGCTCAATGAGGACCTAGCCAACGTGGGTACCAAGAGTACCTACCATAGAAACGGAGCGGAATCGATTATCGATATAACATTTAGCAGTCCTGGGCTAGTTAGCAATTGGAGGGTGGGTGATGGCTACACCCATAGCGACCACTTGGCGGTACGTTATTGTATCGTCCACAATACAAGGCAGCGTGCGGAAGGAGGAGCATCCACTCCATTCGCCCGCAGATGGAGGACGTCCTACTTTGATGTAGAGGTGTTTAAAGAGGCGCTTGAGAGGGAACGAAACTTACGCGAAACCCAGGAACCTTACGGTGAACGACTCGTTATGACACTTACACGAGCGTGCGATGCGACCATGCCGAGGGAAGTCAAACCGAGGAATGGAAGATCGCCGGTGTATTGGTGGACGGAGTCGATTGCCGACCTCCGAAGAACATGCCTCCAGCAAGAAGGAGGGTGCAAAGAGCGCGGTTAGATGCCGAGAGAATCGAGCGTAGAGAGGCGCTAGTCGCCGCGAAGGCCGCACTAAAGAGGGAGATAAAGGCCAGCAAGCGAGCCTGCTTTGAGGGCCTGTGTCAGAAGGCTAATACGAATCCGTGGGGTGACGCCTACCGGGTATTAATGGCCAAAACCAGAGGATCGGCGGCTCCAACCGAGCGTTCATCAGAGCTGCTGCAGGTGATCGTTGGGGGACTCTTTCCGAGCCGCGACCCAATTCCATGGCCGTAGATTTGTCCCATGACTAGCGTTCCAGTATCCCAGACCCTAACGCTGTCATAGCGACGGAAGGGTGGATGGCTCAGTCGAACACCCGTGACCACGTGGGCATTGACAACGGCACAACGGGGGCCAGCGACGAGGCGAAGGTGACGAATGAGGAACTCATTGCGATAGCAAAGTCGCTAAAGGTGAACAAAGCGTCGGGACCGGATGGTATTCCGAACCTGGCCATCAAGACGGCTATCTTGCTGGATCTCGAAATATTCAGGGTGGTGATGCAAAAGTGTCTGGACAAGGGCGTCTTCCCGGACGCCTGGAAAATTCAGACCCTTGTGTTGCTACCAAAGACAGGGAAGCCACCAGAAGATCCATCGGTATATAGACCAATATGTCTGTTGGATACAGCGGGTAAGGTGCTCGAGAGGGTAATCCTCAACAGACTGAAAACATACACGGAGGGTATAGGCGGTCTGTCTAATAATCAGTTTGGCTTCCGTAAAGGGAAGTCGACGGTGGATGCCATCCTGTCCATCACCAAGACGGCCGAGGTGGCAATCCAGCGCAAGAGGCGAGGAGTACGATACTGTGCAGTGGTCACCCTTGACGTGAGGAATGCGTTCAATAGCGCCACTTGGGTGGCTATCGCCGACTCGCTCCAACGCCTTCAGGTTCCTGGGTACCTGTACAAGATTCTCGGTAGCTACTTCCAGAATCGCGTACTGGTATACAATACAGAGGCAGGCCAGAAACGTGTGCAGATCACCGAAGGCGTCCCACAAGGTTCGATCCTGGGTCCGGTGTTATGAAACACGATGTACGATGAGGTACTGCGGCTTGAGTTCCCGAATAGCTCGGAGGTGCAAAGGAGTAAGCGTAAACGACTGGCTAGTGTCACCCTGTCCATACTTAGGTACGGCGGGCCGGCATGGATCACCGCCTTGAGTACCAAGAGCTACGCAAGTAAGCTAGAGAGTACGCACAGGCTTATGTGCCTAAGAGTGGTGAGTGCATACCGAACGGTATCACGCGACGCGGTCTGCGTCCTAGCGGGGACGAAGCCAATATTGGCTATTAGGCATTGTCACCAAAGGTCGGTGGACCTACCGACTAATCGCGGAAATCTCCGGGTGGGTTGGTAGGCGACATGGTGAAATGAACTTCCACTTCACGCAGATTTTGTCAGGCCACGGCTGTTTCAGACAATATCTGCAAAAATATGGGCATGTACAGTCCTCCGCATGCACCGCGTGCGCGGGAGTGAAGGAAACTGAAATGTGCCAAGACCGGGACATCTGGGACGCGGTATGCATAGTAGCCTCCCAGATTGTCCTTGATCTCCAACAAAAGTGGCGAAACGACCAAAGGCAGGACGCAGGGACTACCTAACTACTAAAGCCCTAAGTAGTTAGATATACTGGGTGCTTAACAAGCACAATAGCCCCATCGCCGAAGTAATACCGAAAGGTGGTCCTGGGGAGGGTCCAGGGCGTAAGGCACGGGTGGGTTTTTATTGGGTCGAGGAGTCGGCCCCCCTCATCCCCACACCCTGAGTTCTTCAAGTGTCTGGTTGCAGATTTTTCATCCCGTCTAAAAAAACACACACACACATACACACACATACACACATACATACACACAGACATGTGCTCAGTTCGTCGAGCTGAGTCGAATGGTATTTGACACTCGGTCCTCTGGTCCTCAGATAAAAAGTCGAGTTTTCAAGTGATCTTAATACCCTTCTTTTGGTGTAAGAAGGGTAAAAACAGTGAAAATCAATTTTAATCTGTAATACACCATTCCAGGAATTATGTTCCCACATTCGTAGACAGAATTACGATATCCCTCTTGCAGCTGAAAACAGGAGCATTCAAATGGTGACAATCGATTTTTGTACAGCGCATCATATATGCTCATGAGCGCACTACTTATTGCGTAGGGTTCATTGCACAGAACGAGAGTAAAAAGGATTCTTATCAGACTTGAACTGCAAGGAGAATAAAAGAAAAACTCATGTACTTTCACTAAAAAAAAAAAATTTAAAAAACACTTTTACGTGTGAATAAGAACGATTAAAATTGGAAGTCTAGGAAAATTTTAACTAACACTTCACTTGATTACTTTTTAAAAAAATACAAAAAACTGTAACACTTTTTCAAACTATCACTAGTAAACGCGAGCAAATCCCGTTAAATTCCACTATATACAGTTTATCCTTTGATAAATAGGCCTATTTTGTCTGCGACTTACTGATTTCTCGGTGCTGAGATTACTGCGATTACTGAGTGCTCGGAGTCCAATCGTACACTCAACAACTAATACACAACCTCACGCACACATTGAATTTTTCAAACGAATTGAAGTTTTGCCTTATTGTTCCCAACCAATGTTACATTTTTCCTCTATTTATCTTACGAAATCGCATTACAATCTTTCCTTTTTATTTTGGGTGTATGCATTAAAAAACTGGCGATTTTAGCAATTTTTCATGCAATTGCAATCATCCTGCCACCTAGTGGTGAATCCACCTATGCGTTGCCATTCGTTGCAACCCAGTGGTGTAGAGAAAAAAAAATTATATCGTTATCAGTTGATTTACAAAAGCCATGGTGAAAACAGCCAAGAAGTACGCTCGATATTTTGTTCGTAATGCCAGCTTCTGCCCGAAGCAAAGAAGTTGAATATCGCGAGGCACTTCGTGTCCGCCGGATACAGTCACCGCCAAAATAAAGTGCCCACTTTTCTCATGAACACGCTTCATCTCTGAAGTCATTGAAAAACTCATTATATCGTATTCATATATTTTTCTAAGCGTGATAATATTATTATTTTAAAGATGCATGTGTATTTTTGCAATGGATAATACACACTTTTGCAAAATTATTTGTTGTTAAGGTGAAACTCCCTCGAATCCTTAGTATTCATCATGCATGTAGTAGTGCAAACACTTTTCTGCTCTCATATGATAGTATTGGTGCATCATGAAGAAAAAGGTCATGGTTGCCAGTAATTTTGATTTGTGAATTTCAATACATCCATTTAATTATTCCCTATAATATTCACATTTCTAAAAAAGCATAAAGCCTCAAAATAAGAATTCTTTTTGAAGGTTGGGGGAGTCTGGAGCATAATTAGCAAGCTAAATATTAAGCCATACATCTAGTTGAATACAAATATTGGCGAATTTTAAACGTTAATGTTCAGTTCTTATTTCAAGCATATACTATCAAATGAGTCTTTGAGTAGATGGCTGAAACATAAATTGTATTAAAAATCTTTTAAATTATGCATCTGAGATAATAAATGGGATTTTTGCAGTTTGAAAACCAATTCCAGGGACCTTTTCACGCCACACTGAACTCTGACAACCAACAACAGCTCATGTTATACAACATAATTCATTTGCCACATTTTTATTAACTTTTTCACACGAATCCAGTTGAATGTTGTTTACTCATAACAATGATCTCTTATTTTGAAACTCTTTGAAGTTACTTGGGTACACCCGGATTCATATATTTTTAGGATTTAAATGAACAAACATGTTGTTTAAAAATTTAGATATCAACTTCTTACAAAATTTAACGAAATTTAGCTGACAAGATATTAAAACTGCACTTCAAAAGATTTTTTTACTCATAGGAAATTTGAATGCATATTTCATGAAAGGTTATGTAAGAAGCATACATATATTAGAATTTTTTGAGAAAATTATCTTAAATATATTGAGCATTGATATTTCTGGAAATTTATTCAAAAAAAATCGTTTATGCTCACCCTAGACTACCTCATATTTTGCAAAATTTTACAGCTTAATTCCATAGAATTTTATTCGAGGAAAATAATTTATGGAGCATTTATCAAAATTTGCATTGAATGCGTTGAAAAATGCTAGTTGAATTTGAATTTCCTCGCCACTCATTTTTTCGGCATGCAAATTAGAACTCTTCTGTAATTCCTTACTCTTAGAAAAATAAACTCAAAAAATCGTTGTAAATTTATAGAAAATACCTACAATTATTTAACTGGGAAACTAGGTAGACTTGATCCCTGTAGAGACTTTTTTCCTGCGTTATTTTTTTAATCTAGAACAGATAATGTTTAGTCGATTTCCCATAACGATTTGTCTTTATACAAGGTATTATTGTGGTGAAATTTGCTTCAGATTGCGAAGCGAGATAAAAAATATAAGAACAATATGTTTAGTTTGAGAACCTTGAACATTTTTTATTTTTTTAAGATCCCTAATAACTTTTTAAACATTTGACCAACATGCGTCAAAATTTCGCTGCTGAAAGCTGTGAATATTAAGAGTCAACTGAAACCATTTTATGGCGTTATTCGAAAGATTGTGACATCCATTCCAGGAAATTCAATTGATATTCCCAAATAGTGTCTCCTTACAGAACCACAGCCCCGGTAACCCGGATTTCCGGAAACCAGATGCACTCAAATAGATATTGCATGTAATTTACATAAATGAGATTCTGCATCCAACAGTGCTTAAAAAATTGAAATCGGTCAATAATTGCCAGAGGTACAATCATTTGAATTTGGTGGGTACCCGGGTACCCTGTCGAACACCTAAAGGTGTTTTTTTGTCGAACACATAAGGGTTAATATGGAACTACGAGCCTGTGCAAAAACCGCATCAAGTTTCGTTTTTTCCGCTGAGATATATCCATAACGAAAAAGGGAGATCAAGTCAACCCAGACTCCCCTACCCCTGGCTCGTGCTTCCAAGGAAAAGGAAGGAAATGAAAGCTGCTTATTTTTCGATGAAATTCAGCAGCAGTTGACGGTGAAGTAAAACCACTATTCCACGGGTTTTCGAATGTCTACGATAAGGGATCAACAGCACTTCTTATCACTTTTTTAGCCCGTTCACGCAAAACAGCCGCTTTTCTTCTTTTAGTAAGACGCGGCATTTTTTACTTCGTTGATCAAAACTTTTTTCAGTCCAGCACACTCGCGCAAACAGTTGCTGACAACACTGCGCTCTGCTACGCTATGCACAGCTGAGTGTAAATTAGAAAAAGGCAAAACGCGCTGTTTTGAAACCCTCTGCTGAATTTTTGCACCATTCTCGTTAATTAAACAGTTTTTTCGTCCACTGTTTTCAAGAGCGCGATGATAACTAATTTTTCAGTGAAAGTAAATCGTGTTAAAGAGGCAACGAGAAGTGGAAATACAGTTTTTTGTGAGAAAATAATAAGCAGATCCTGGCTTTAAAAAGGTAAACAAAGATGACGAAAAATTACCTGCTCTGTGGAAATGAGCACTAGTTGATCAATTCAGAGTGTTTTCAGTGAAATAAACAGTGTGAACTGATTAAATATTGTGTTCTGCTGTCCTATTAGCAGTATGGCAATGATTCACTGCAGGTAAGTGGATTAATTTGGCATATTTTGTTGAGCAAACCCAAAGTGTGCATGTGTGGATGAGGAAGCCATCGCTCCTGCTCCTGGGATTCCATCGTGTATGTCCTTAAGCCGCATTTTTCCGCTCCTACTTCATCCGAGTATCACGATAAAAAAGATGATGCTATGTAACTACTAGAAAACGAGTGCTGCTGCTTTATACGCTTTCCCTCTTTCTCTCTCTTTGTAAATCATTTTTCCTTCCCTGACAAGCAAAATATTGAAATATAAATATTTCCCTTTTCAGTCAACCCTCCCCCCGCCTCTCTGTAGTCTTCGCAATAATCAGCTTTCTGCTTTTATGTAATTTTAGACCGCCCTTTTCTTTAGTCTTCCTCTCTGTTGTATTTCCCGCTGTTCAGTGCTTGAAGCTCAGTAAAAAATGCTCTAAAAATTATCATCATTTCCAAGAGAAAACAACAAAACTTTCGCCCTGTCTCATCTCTTAATCCCTTCAAACTCATTTCTATCCATCGCGTTCCACTTGGAGCAACTCATCGTCGAACGGTTTTCATTTTCCAATATCCCTTTGTATAATAAAGCATCATAACCTTCCATCATTGTGTTGTTTTTGTTTTTAAATATTAAATTTTACACCATTCAATTTTCTTTCCAAACCAAACTCCTCTCCCATCACTTGAATCATGTTCTTTTATGTTTGTTCATTTTATGTTCTGTTACAATTGGTTACTGAGTGAAAAAGTATGCTTTAGTTGTACATATTTCGATGGTATTGTCCACGAAGCGTTCCTTCTGTAATCTAACCGAACCGCTTTTTCGTCAATCAGTCGTTGTTTACGTGTTCTAGGTTACCTTTTCTTTTCCGTTAAAAGCTGAGAAAGCGCTCAAAATCTATCAGTTTTTTGTTTCAAACCCCTTTGGACATTTGTGCCAAATCGAGGTCCTTACTTTCGTTCGTTCTGGAATGACTGATGCAAAATGCGAGTTTTGATTGGATTTCTTTGAGATTTCATCTCGTCGTTGTTACCGTTATTGTTACTGAATTGGATTTATGTTTTTCGTTTCATGAAAAGTTATGATAATTGCACTATTGATTTGGTTGGAGTTTTCTTTTGTTTGCTCTGAAAAATGTTCTATCTCATGCAACTAGCATAGTCGTGATTGGCCAAATTAGAATCTTTTGAATAGTTGCTGCCGTGCAAGTGTTTCCAAAAGAGTCTGCTCAAAATTTCATTGGGATGGATCATTAGTTTCATCAGATCGGTATTTTCATTTCGTTTGTTTGGATCGCAAATCCTCCACCTGGTCGTCGTCTAGTTCTCCAACCATCCGTCAGCTCATCATTAAAAATCAGCGAATTCGCTCCCACATCGTCATCCCTCGCTAAAGAATCGACCAACAATCTCTTATCCCAAAAATTCAGAAAATCAAATTGGATTGAACAATCAATGCCTTGCAGCCGCCATACTCACATTATATACACCTTTGACAGAACAGTCGTTAGATTTCAAACTCGATTTGCCATTATCTAGTTTTGTGCTACCAAACACATATCGAAACACGCCCACACTCACACTGATTCACAAAAAAATCACCTTTTTACTTGAATGAAGTAACAGCCAGCTAGATCGTTAGACGCTGAATCGCCTAGTGAACCATCACCAGTTTGTTTGTTTGTCAACAAATCACATCGAAAAAAAAGCAAATTGAATGCGCCCTGCGAAAATGCCAGAAAGCTCCATAGATGCGCCTTTTTCATAGCAACCCTCATTAGAGCTAAATTGAAATTTGACCCCAATTTGAGTGCCAAAATTTCCGAAATTGAGTTTCTATGCTTGAGAAAAGCTCATACAAAAAAAAAACAAATAACAAACAATCAGTTATAGTGAACTATGTTCAAATCTAGATCTCACCGCAACCACAAAACACCCAATTTTACCAGCTAACTAGATTCCATACTTTTTCCATCAACTTGCGTTTTGCGTTTGTGCGTTTGTTTTCCTTACATATAGTCAACAATAATATCAACAACAACAATAACACCAAACAGCAACAGATCGGTGTCAATTGTTGTTTTTGTGTGTCTGGTACCACCACCAATTTAGCTAAATCATTTTTGCCAAACTACCTTATATTATCAACTTAGCGCCTTCGCTCATACTATTATAGCAAATCAACCACAAAAAAAAAACAACTAACCAAACGCTGCAAAACTAACATCAACATGTAATATACATATTTTCAGACTGGTTTTGGTCGGAAGAAAAAGAAAAAAGAAGTAAGATTCCTATTTCCAACTTTTATCATCCATTTCTTTTAGTATTCCAAGTTTTTTTTTGTTTGTTTCTTATCTTTTGTCGAGAACAAATCAGTATGTTTCTTCAATTTTTGGAACCACCATGCGCATTCATCCGTAACCGTTCAGATAGAACTACACCTATGTTTTGGGTTGTGTTTGCGTTTCTTTCTTTTCCGTTTGTTTGTCGAAGTTTGGTCTTGACTTGTGTTAGTTGGACTAGGGTAGCAAAGGGGAAATCCTGGGACCGCAGGTTTTATTTTCGTCACGACTCCGATCATTAGAACCCATTCTTTTGACGACAAAATGTCACGTTTTGTTCTGAAAAAAGAAATTGAGAATGTTTAGATGAACAATCATTCATTTGCAAAGACTTGGAAATGTTTCATTGGATTGTTTTTCAGTTCAGAAGATGCAGTTTCGAATCACAAAGTACATACATTCAAGCATACGTTAACCGAGTCATGAACTGTCATTTTCACGTCTCACCTTTATGAATTAGCGTTGAAGTTCATCTAGTTCCGTTTTCGTGGTTCACTTATTTTGATTTTTGCTAGTCTTTTTGTTTTACTTACGGCTTCCCCTGTCTAGTAAATGATTTGCTACTTCACATTATTTTTGCATCACAGTTCATCCATCGTCACCAGCAACGGAAAATGTCTTTACTAGTTTTGAAGAATTTTTAAGTTTGCAATAAAAGGTACTAGAAACATCGGTACTGAAATCATTTTCGGTTGGTGATCGGGAACTGTCAGAACCAAAACATTACAAAAAATGTTATTTGTTTATCTGATGACTTATGGCACCCACTCAAAAAAAAGTGCTGCGGTCTCAATAGAAACAAAGGCATTCATTGTTATTTGCAGATTGTGTAGTAAGGCATGTTTTGATTCATCGTACATCAACTTGAAAAGTTTCCATTGGAAATAGCACCGTCTTTTGCAAGTTTATGACGTCTGTGATGATTACAGTTTACGCCAGAAAATTTTGAGACTCTCACTAATACCAACGATAAACGATTGCATACTCGTTTGCTTTTCAGAAATCGCAAACATAATTTGTGATCGACCCTTGGTCCCTTTCATTTCATGTAGCGTAATTTTTGAACACATCTTCAATTGTCAAGATTGACAAAGAGAAACGTCAGTGTGATGTCTGTTTTCAACGTATACAAAATACAAGGTATTATATTCACTGCAATGTTTATGTAGTGGTACGAAAAAGACAAAACCAAAAAACAGTTATGAAATGTCTTCAGAAATGCATGAAATTTAAAAAGTTTCAATTCTTAAGTCAGCCAAATGCAAGTTTTTTGTTTGAATTTTTGCATGTAGGTATTAAGTAACTCTTGTACGTTACTTAAGTATACAAATTGATCGGAGGAATACATTATTCCTGAATATTTTTGAGTCAATTATCGCTGATATTTGAGGTGTTCGAAAACACGATGATCAATTGTTTCCTAATTTGGTGTTTTCTCTTTTTTTGGTTTTTTTTTTTGTTTTTTTTTTTGAAAAAATTTTTTTTTTAAATAAAGTTAGAGTAGACTAGTAATCCTCAGAGTACAGAGATATGCGGAAATTCAATCCGACGGTTTGGTGCGTTTTGTTTACAAAGGCTACCAACACTTACGCAGAGTAAAATGTTACAGCTTTGTGCGTGACTTCGTCGTTGTCAGCTTCCATTGTTGTTTACATTTATAACGGACAAGTGATTTATTATGAGTATTTATAAAATTATCAACTATGAAGTGTATTGCACTAACCGCATATAATATGCAAAGTTTTTGCATTGCAAACCGTTACAAATATGCAAAGTTTTGCACTAACCGCGGAGGTGTTGAATCATCGAATTGCGTCAACATAAGCTTTTTCCAATTTCCTAAGAATGCCGAACATCGAAAAAATTGGCTGATGGTCTATGGCTTAGCACCGGATTTTCGCCTCGTAGATTCTATGCGTCTATGTAGTGTATGTGATTGTGAAAGCCATTTGGTTGTTTCTTGTTACCTTTTTTTTTTCGGCATTATTTCGAGCACACAATGCAATTTTGCGAAAGAAGGTGGCAAAATCATGAAAATGCCTGAAGCTATCCCGGTTTACCAGGTTGTAAAACAAGAGCATACGGACGGATAAAACAAGAGCACAATGCCCCATACACATTGTGCGAGAACCAATCCGTGAATTGACGCTCCAAACAATGACCTCGCATTATTCTGTTATTGCCAGGAACATCCGATCTCAAACTGCGTTTCAACTCAGAAACACAAGAAATATGTATTATCGAACACAGAGAATAATAAAATATTACAATATTTGATTAACACCACGAGTTCTGCAGAATACGAATATTTTATTCTTGAAGCGTAATAAATATGAACCATTTATTTTAACTCCATTGCAATACTTATAAATCGAAACATTTCAGCAAACAGTAAACAAGCTCGTTTGGCTCAGATTTTGACAGTTTTCGCTGCTCGATTGGCTCAAGATGGCCGTTTCCGCATATCTCTGTACTCAGATGATTACTAGAGTAGACCAATTTTATTATTTTATGAAATCTGCATGCACACTTAGAAAATAACACTGAACTCGGTTCAATTTTCTACAAAACAACATGGTTAAAACAAAAAAAACAAAAAAAAAATAAAAGGGGGTTTTTTTGGGGGTTTTTTTTGTGAAAAAAACAATTTTCTGGGATTATATATTATTTTTTTGAAAGAAAAAAGAGAGAGGAGGAGAGGGGGGGGGGGGAAAGGAGAAATACTTAAAAGAAAAAAGAGGAAACTCGGTAAAAGAAAGGATTCGATGAATAATCTTTAACGTCAAACACTTCTCTACGAGTCAATTTCTCGACGGCTATGTCTTCCGAAAAACTCGGTTATTTTAGCTGACTCGATAAGGCCTGAAAAACGTAAGCCATTTTATCTCGCGTGTGCGCGCCGAATGTTCTTTTGCGAAAATGTGTTTTTTTGTCAGGTGAAAATGAAAAAAAAAAAATACCGAGATACAACAGGAGGATGCACGTTTATTTGAAATCTTCCATAAGTGTTTGATACTAATTTTGTAATTATATTTGCATCTTGCGCTATAGTCTGTTTTCACGCAGGTAATATCTCTGGCTTGTAATTTGAAAAAAGGAAAATGTATGAGGATTTTTTGCATCAATAAACAATGTAACTGACAAAACTGGTTTAATTACAATGAAATTCTAAACTAGTTAAGAAGCTATTTCGAAATTCCAGCACACCTAAAAAGAACCGAATTCCGTAATTGCAACAAAAAAGTCTGTTTGTTTGACAGCGTTCGGTAATATTTGAGTAAACCGATGTTCGGTTATTGCTGATTGAATTTATTTTTGTCAACCGAGTTTACTCGGTTAACTTGACAGAAAGTAAAAGTTTAAGGAGAACTCGGTTGTTCCATTCTAAACCGAACAGACTACCGAGCGTTTGGCAGATAAAAACTTGGTTTAAATTCAACCGAGTTCTGTATTATATTCTAAGTGTGTGAGTACGCACAAAATTAAGAATTTAATTTTTAGGATTATGATTATTGTTAGAACATATTGTTCAATTTCACTTTTAGCCTGGCTAGAATCACTGTTTCAGGAAGATCCACGACGATTTAAACTCGAAAATTAGATAAAATTTATACAACTAGAAGGAACTTCGAGATTTCTCATAACAAACTTGTTTGCCATTCAGTTTCACTCACATTTGAGTAACTTTAACACACTTTCATTAAAACATTGTATAAAGGTGCATTGAGTTTCATTGCCACAACTTAATTTTGAGTAATCCTCGTTTTTTTATTTTATTTTGGTATGAAAACGAGTGATGGGCCCATTGTTTTTCGAGCATTACTCGAAAAAAAAAACACAGGAATTTTTTAACAAGAAAATATTTTTTTTTTCAAAATTTTCCGTAATTCACTGAATGTTTTTTCCGGCTTACAGCCCAGTATCTAGCTGGCAACACAGCTTGTTTACAACGATCTTAAATCCTTGTTTCTCAAATTCCTTTTACTCTTATCAAAGTTTTTATTTCGACTTTATGAACTCGTAAAATGCTGTTTGGAAATGCCGTTTTAGGACTCATTGATATTATCTTATTATGGTCAGTTGAAAATGCATTTTAAAACCATTTTGCCTCCAGTAAATGCATTAAACGGCAAATTGGCATTGAAGAAAGTCACCATAAAACCAAATAGTTTTATAATAGTCATTGCGAAGAAAAATTGGCTTTATGGCAAACCGGGATTTTTTTCCAATCGCCATATTGAAATATAAGAAATACTTGAAATGTAGAAAAATAAATGCATCAAATTTTCAATGGTATGCAAATAAACTGTAGATTGAAGACTTATTTCGGCATTCTTTTAGATAATTTCATCCCAATTCGAAACACTTTTCAGGAAATTCATGATTAATTTATCGAATGTATTTTTTTTAATTTGATTTATGTTGTTGTAAATTCGCATAATTTTCTAGGCGCATTAATTTTCGGCTCCTATCGCGCCAATATTCACAATAAAAGTAAATGCGCATATAATTTGGAGTAAATAGTAAATGCGCATATAACATGATACGCTGTAAAAAACACAATTTGTTTTGGATATTTCGCTATCAAAAAAAATTTCCCGCAACATCAGACCTCTTTTTTACTGCTAAATTAATCAGAAGAGCAGAGAATCGATCAGAACAGAACAACAAAAAACAACCTCGATTTCACAGTGAAGTTTGACAGCCGTGGCCATTTGGCCGCATTCTGGTTTTCATGGCAGGCAATAGGTTTTATGAAGGTTCTCAAGTGGTCATAAAGGGTGTCCACGATGAAATTGCCACACTATGAAATTGCTCTAACTTTTTAACCGTTGGGTAGAATTTAATGAAAATTTGGGTGGATTTAGTTCATAGTGCATTATTTACATCCTGCAAGTTTTAAAGTCCTGTGATCAAAACTCGCGGAAATGGAGTCGAAAGAACAGCTCGTGCGTGATAAAATCTTGCGCATTCATCACGAGAACAAGGATCTCTCGCATCGTTCCATCGCTAAAACGTTGGGAATCGCGAATTCCACGGTGTCGCGAGTGATTAAGCGGTTCGAGGAACGGTTGACCACCGATCGGAATCCCTGAAGTGAAGAAAAAAGTATTCCGTACAACAGCAAAAATCACAACCGCGTAGTTGGGGCCTTCAACCGAAATCCGAACGCCTCCGTTCGGGATGTGGCTAAGAAGCTGCACCTAAGCCGAAGTTTTGTTCAGAAGGCCAAAACTAAGGCTGGGCTTCGAACGTTCAAGGTACAAAAGGCCCCTAATCGCGACGAGAAGCAGAACAAGTCCGCCAAAACCCGTGCCAGGAAGTTGTACCTCAACATGCTGACGAAAGTTGAATGCTGCATCATGGACGACGAAACATATGTGAAGGCCGACTTCAAACAGATCCCCGGCAACCTGTTTTTCACGGCCAAGGATAAGTTCAGCGTTCCGGAGCATGTCCGCACTCAGAAGATGTCCAAATTTGCGAAGAAATTCCTGGTTTGGCAAGCCATCTGCACGTGCGGGAAGCGGAGTGCACCTTTCGTGACCCAGGACACGATGAACGGACAGGTGTACATAAAAGAGTGCCTCCAGAAGCGGCTGCTTCCTCTCCTGAAGGCCCACAACGTCCCAACAATCTTCTGGCCGGATTTGGCTTCATGCCACTACTCCAAGGACGTGCTGAAGTGGTATGCGGACAATAAGGTCAATTTCGTGCCGAAAATGTTCAACCCTCCCAACACTCCGGAGCTCCGCCCCATCGAGAAGTACTGGGCGATTATGAAGCAGCACCTTCTTAAACGACCTAAGGTAGTGAAGACAGTCGAGGAACTGAAGAAAGTATGGGTTTACATGCAAAAAACGGTTGATTCACAGGTTGTGCAGAATCTTATGGCCGGGGTTAACGCCAAGGTGCGGGCATTTGCGTATGGACTGTAAATAAAATACGAGTAAAATGGTAAAATGAAGTTTAATAGTTATTTCTCAATCCCTGAAAATTTGATGGCAATCGGATGAAAACTCGAATTTTGCGAATCAATTTTGTGTGTGGCAATTTCATCGTGGACACCCTTTAACATCTTTCACTAGAATATTTTCAAAATCTTTATGTTCTTATGAAGGTTTTATTAACTTGTTTTCACAACCGTCTATAGAGTGGGCCATTTTGTACAAATTTCGGCTTTAAAGAAGCATAGAGGAGGTGTTGATAGACAAAACAGTTTTGATTGTAGTTTTATCCACAAAGCCGGGAGAAGTGTTATACGGCTGGAATAAAACTAAAATTGTTGCGGTTATTCAGTCTGTGATTTTATACAGCAATTTTCATTTCGGGGTTAAATATGACTCTTTAGGCCTGAAGAGGCTAAAGCAACCTTAGAACATGGGATTTGAAGTTAATCAGTGGGAATTTTAGCTTAATTAGCCACTTCTCGAAGATATGGATGGACTTATTTGATTATTCCGGAGCTCTTGTCGACATAACATCGAAAATCATAAATCGACCGGCACACCTAATTGATTCCTATCAGACACCAAACCGATGTTGATCCGATGTATGGCCTGACATTTAACATGCGCCCAACATGGACTCCCATCAAAGCAAAGTGCACTAC
The DNA here is from genome assembly GCA_024533555.2 of Aedes koreicus. Classification (NCBI taxonomy): domain Eukaryota; kingdom Metazoa; phylum Arthropoda; class Insecta; order Diptera; family Culicidae; genus Aedes; species Aedes koreicus. Next base: position 193,888 of record JAHHFK020000533.1, read on the forward strand.
TCGATTGTGCTATTCATGCATTTAAAACTATCAAAATTTTGATTCACTGATCATCGTTACAAAGACAATCACACGATTCCAATTAATTTCTACGAAAACATGTCTCATATTGCTTTTGATCATTAAGGACTGTATCGAAAATAAGTTATCCACATATTTTTCTTTCAAATCATATTAAAAATGATGTTTTATTCAAACAAATGGATGATTCTGTATTGTACAGGATTGAACTTGAGCATTGTGAAGACCGGATGAAATTAATATTATTCTCTCACGAATTTGTGAATTTTTGATCGAACACTTTACATCAAGTCCGGACAAGTGTTTCATCACAATTTTTGGACGCCTTAGCCCAATTTATTTTCTGAACTCCTCCATATTATCAGCTGCCTTACCAGTATTTTTGAAGACCCTCTTTACAATCGTCCAACAGCGTTCGATGGGCCAAAGCTGGTGGCAATTTGGCGAATTGATGTCTTTCTCGACGAAATTTATACCCTTCTCCGTGAGCCAATTGACAGTTGTTTTGGCGTAATCCACCCAAAACAGTGCACAAAATGACCCAAACCTACAAGGAATTGGAGGAATTGAAAAAGTAATGACTGATTCTTAAAGGGAAAACTCTCACAAATTCAATGGTGTTAAAATCAAGAGTCAAAAAAGTTCGAGAATAGTCGGGAAAACTCTTCCTTTTGCTGCATTTAAGGGAATTGCGGTGAAATGAGCCCTATATCTCAGCGCACAGTTGCGTGCGGTGGTTGATTTTGGCTTCAATGAATTTGTGAGAGTTTTTCCATTAAAAATCAGTCATACCCTCTGAACTTTTTCAATTCCTTCACTGCTTTGTAGTTTTAGGTCCATTTTTGCCCACTGTGCAGTGGAGGGGTACTATTCTTCTGATAAAAAGGCAGCAACCTGTTCTGCAGATACTCATAGCGAATTCGTTTTTGATCTAGTTCCAAACTGGATCGGGTATCAAAATTGGGTCGGCTTGTTGTGTGTTAAACGTCAGTGTGTAGGTTTTATTTGTAACTCGCATCGGATTGAGATTTTCACAAACAATAAGTTCGGGTATCGCAGGTTGGAACTGGTTCCAGCCTAGGTTCAAAACCGAATTCGATATCAGATCGATTGATTTCCACATTTATTGTTTCGGTAGCGTAAAAGTTGGTAGACTTCATACCGCAGGAACATATTGCTTGCCATACCAGCACTTTTTGACCAAACTTCTCCACTTCAATTAACCTGTATGCATCGCTTACATCCTCCCCTACGAAGGCAGTGTAATATTATGGACCTGGAAGGGTTTTGGAATCCTCTTTGACTTAGGTCTCGTCGTCCATCAAAATACACGCATCGGGTCGCTGCAAAACGCGCGAATACAATTTCCGGACTCTTGTTGCTGAGCGTTGCTTCTGTTCTGCACTTTGTTTGGCTATTTTCTGCTTCTTGTAGGTCTCCAGGTTGTTCCGTTTCTTGATACGTTGACTCATTCCGAAGCTGGTTCCCGCTTTATTGCCCAATTCACGTATCGACCTTGATTTGTTCTTCAGAATTAGAGCTACCGCTTTCTGATCCAGTTTAGGGTTGGAAGATCCGGGTTTTTTGCCTCTTCGTTTTTTTCGATGCGCGACGTTTTGAAAACGAAGAATTTAAACCGTGCAAACAAGTAAACAAACGAAAGATGACAGTCAAACGCAAGGCATGCTATGATGAACACATTAAAATCATCACAAATACACGCGTACAATGCAATTTTACGCCTATTTTCGATCCATTCTTTAGGGCATCTTAAACGGTGGTCCAAATCGTGGTTTGGATTTGAATTTTTAGACCAAATGCAAAATCATCGCTGCACCGGTGTTGTTAATTTTGCTTTATATCGGATCTATTTTGCATCATTTTAAATCTAGTATATGTTTTGCTCTATTCTTGCAGCAATTTTGAACAAGAAAAATACCGTTCCAAAACACTACACGGTATTTGGTAAAACCAATCAATCAGCTTTTGAGCCGAAAATGGCCGTTTTTAGTGCGGGTGATGCTGGCGCCGGACAGAAAGTTGCTCGCCTCGGATGCTGATAATCACTTCAAGTTGCTGCTGGTGCTTGCGAATTGCCTTTTCGTATCATTCCTGCAAAACGAATGATTCTCTTAGTTTTTACAGCCACTGCATTTTCCGGAAAACATTTTGACTAGTTCGAAATGAGGAAGCTCCCGGCAGTTTGACTTTTTTGGATTTTACGACTAATTTTGTGCAAATTCCGATTCCGAATAGTATTTCGATTGCTCGGAAATTAAAAATAATGAAGTCTTCAAAGTGAACAATCGTTTTATTGATAGATTGGTCATGATTAGCACTCTCAAACAGATCATACAGATAAATTTTAGAGAAGCCTGTTATATAGATACTTTTGGCAGCTTTACTGGGGATCAGGATATTCAGGCCTATCTTCTGGGGGAGAGGATACATTTTACTATGACCGTTTTGATAAGCTTTCTGGGAAAAATCGATGATATGTTGAAGATAGATTCAATTCATATTTCACAGAGGAAAAGTTCGAAAAAATCTTTATTTTTTCAGGATTTGTTTTTAAATATAAAATTATTCAATTGCATATCCTACAGCTGTCAGAGAATCCTATGCACTTCTCAGCAGTTACATTAATTATGAATTATTAATTATTATTAACTTATTTAAGCTTCTAGAAACTGAACGAACTCTTTGAAAAATCTTTTATGAATTACTTTGAACTTTTGGGACGTTTTCTGAAATTCTGGAAAGTTCCCCGATCTTTGGGAAAGTTCTTGAAAATTCTTGGAAGATCCCAGGACTTCTGAGAAATTTCCTGAACTTCTGGGAAGTGCCCTTAGCATCTGCGAAGTTCTTTTAGCTTTTAGGAGGATTCCTGAACTTTTGAGAAGTTCCCTATACTTCTGGGAAAATTCACGAACTTCTGAAAAGTTCTCTGAACCTCTAGAAAGATTCACAAACTTTTGAAAAGCTTCATGAATTTATGGAAAGTTCTCTAAACTTATGGGATGTTCTTTAATTTTCTAGATAGTTTCCTGAACATTTGGTAAGCTCCCTGAAATTCTTGGAAGTTCCCTGAACATCTTGGATAGTTCTATGATCTTCTGAGAAATACCCAAACAATTCTGATAAGTTTTATGAACCTCTGGGAAGAACCCTTAACAATTGGGAAGTTCCCTGTACTCATGTAAAGCTCCCTGAATTTATGTTAAATTCCCTGAATTTCTGGGAAATACCCTGAATTTCAGGGAAGTTGCCTAAACTCCTGGAAAGAAGCCTTAACTATTGGGAAGTTCCCTGATTTTCTGGGATGTTTCCTAAAGATCAGGGAGATTCGCAAACCTTCTGAGAAGTTTCCTGAATTTATAAGAAACATGCTGATCTTCTGATAAGTTCTCTGACTTTCTGAGCAGTGCACTGAATTTATGCGATTTTTTTCGAACTTTTCGTTCATCAGTTTTTCTCCTTTTCCGGTGGTGGAGGACGTAAATACTGCGGGCCGTAAGTCTTCAGGATAGCTTTGCGAAAATTCCTCAGTGTTAGCAGGCTGGTTGACTCCCCAATCCTCACATTTTCGTCGAGAGAACTAGCTGAGGAACCATACGCCATCATTCGGAAGGCTTTTGTAACGAACTTAGGCCGACTTTTCCAGCTGCTTCGTAACTTAGCTGGAAAAAGTCATCAGATGATTCTAGTTGTCACATAATGTCAAGGAATATCTCACTTGGCATGCGCAAACGACGCAGAAAGTGCTTGTCGTCGAAGGTTGGTGTGTCACTGAAGTAGTCCTGGAACAGCTTCTGATGACCGAAATGTAAATCACGGTCTATGTGACCTCGTGTGACCCTCTCCATTTTGACACTTGTTTTTCCGCTGCCAAATTACGTATCAGCATTAACTAATATCGTTTAAATGAAATGCATGCATTCACACACTCACCTTTAGCCAAACAAAAGAGTCTGCTAACGCCGCACTACTGCCAGTAAAAACGATTTGGTCAAAACAATCCATGACAAAAAGTTTGCGAAAAATCTGCGATCTCTGAAAAAAAAAGTTCTGATCTCTGATATTGAATGATTGACAGGATGGCGTGGTGCAAACAACAAGGAATGTAACACCGGTACGGGGAACGCAAAGTTGGTCTTTTTTAGCTGGATCTATTTAAGTTTTGCTGATGCAAATGAAGAATAAAGTTGTTCCAAAAAAATGACCACCGCTGAAGATGCCCTTACATTCCTTTGTGAATTCATTGATATACACAATCTACGACGTTCATTTCATACGCTTTCATGCTCGTGTGAACAAATGAAAATGACTCATCATAGCGAAGAAGACTTTGACGAAGAATAATGTCAGTGAATGAAATCTTCCATGCATGGTTATCCATAAATCTAAAACCATACTCAGAATTCAGAATAATTTTCTTCAAATATCCTAAATTTACAAACTCGGATAAACATCCTACATCGTCCCCGATTGAATGATCTTAAATTATTAAAATTCACGAAAAAAAAATAAAATAGTTCGAGCCTATAACCAATAATGAATTATAATATCATAACTTGCTCGAATGGAATGCTTCAGTTGAGTGATGGTCAACACAAAAAGCCATTCATGATCTCCAAAGCAGCGACTCAAGCTGATTTCTATGGAAAAGCTCTTCTGTCATTATTCCATCCGGCTCGTGCATGAAAGCCCACCTCTCGTTCCCACAAAGCAAATGGGTAATCCTTTCTCCGTACCAGGGATGCGACGTACGGCCCTCAATGACAGCCCTCGGACAACGACGACATCTGTCAATTGTCGATGCTGGGCGGATCCTCCGATCTATGCACAAGTGTTGTAATATCTATCACACGGTAGGGTTCGGATTTGGTAAATTTCCTTTTCATCATCAGCCACTTACCACCCGCCGTAAATGTGGTGGGTGTGTTGAGGTGTATTCATCGTATTCATAGCTTCCGAGAACAGAAGCTACGGGAGAAAGAACACGGAAAAGAGCAAGCCAACGGAACGACGCGTCCTTCACGAGCTCGAGTTGCTGAAGCGCACACCTAGGCAGGCAGAGAAGCACCCGCTAATCCGAACGTCGGACGGTTTGGCAGGAAATTAAAATCGACATATTTGTGTGCTATCGGGCGAACGATACTCCACCGCTTGGGGATGCGATGCGAGCATGTGGTTCCGGGGAATGAGTGGCCCGAATCATGATACAACCTGTGCCTATATAGTCGCGGCAGCGTCCGATGGCAGCATGGCAACATTAGGGTGTTGCGGAAATGCAATCACTTTGCTGATCATTCGACGATGAGAAACACACCCACCTCCCTCCCTCCCCATAGCTGACTGTTGAATTTCATCAGTTGGAAATGGGTCATTTTGATATGATATCGAGATTCTTAAGGTCATGTCAATCATTACACCCTAGCACACACATTCAAATCCCGGCAGCTGCTAGCAAACAAAAGTGATGATACTGACAGCCAATAATTTCGTTTGGTGAAACATGGACAAGAGCATAAAGAACGATTTCAAGGGAGTGAAAAATCACCCAAATAAGGGTAAAGTGAAACGAACGCCAGAAAACGGGGCCGACGTTGGTCGTGCTTACAATTGCTTACAGATGCACAGTCTCAGCTCTGGGCTCTGGGCTGAATTGAACGCTCTTGAACTTTCTGAGGGCTTGGAGAGTCGGGTTTCGAATCAAACCGTGCCCAACATATACTCGTACAAATTGAAACTACTAGAGCTCGATTCAAAGTGAATGTGGACGCATTCAAGTGATCATAACTCGAGAATTAAACAACATACACGTTTGATCAAAACGTCAAACAAAAGGGTATTTATTCAGCTTTCACATACAAAGCAAGTTATTACGAACTGTCGCACTTTACTTGTGATGCTCTCTAGAATCTCTCTAGAAAAACTTTTCACCATTTTCTTCTTTAATGAAACATCAACAAATGCCTGTCAAACGTTTTTTGTTCCAACCACCAGAGACGCGGTGGTGTATTAGAACGTGCGTCCAGATTTACTTTGAAACGAGCTTAAAAAGAAACATTTTTTTTAGGAAATCACTTTTATTGCTCAGTAAAGACCATAACCTCTTCGTTTGATGAAAAATGCTTTCCACGAAGGATTTTTTTGAGAAGTGAGACCAGTCAGAAGTCAGCGGGAGCTAAATGTGACGAATAGGGTTGATGCTGCAACAATTTGTACCCCAAATTCACTGATTTTTGCGATGGTTTTTTGAGCTGTGTGAGCACGTGCATTGTCTTGATGAAAAATGATTTTTTTCTTCTGCAAACCGGGTCTTTTTCACAAACTTTTCCATCCAACTGATCCAAAATACGGTCACAATAATAATCAGAGTTGATTGTCTCATCAGGTTAGAGACCATCTATCAATAAAGTTCCTATTGCATCTCAAAAAACTGACGCTAACACCTTCTTGGCCGATTTCTGGATGTTTTGTTTTATTTGTCGTCAATCATATATGTATACCGGTTTTACATTCTTGCCTTAATTCTACTCTTACAAATATTCTGAGAGAAATACGTTTTTTAGTTGATTTTTATTCATTGTTATATCAATTGTGGTGCAGTATTTGTTATAGCAAAACATCATCTTATTTATGGGTCCATTTTGGGCATAGTTAGTTCTTTGATTATTTATGTAGTATAAATTCCTGTTTCTTAAGTAACGGGTGGGAGCGTAGAAATTGAGCTTCTCTAAAATGTCTGCGTCATTTATTCTTTGCCCAATAACATCGTTTATAAATGATAGAATTGCAAACTCACGTCGTTTTTCAAGACCATCTATTTTAATTAAAATACATCGAGATTTATAAGAAGGTAACCGAAAAGAGTTCCAGCCTAACTTACGAAAAGCATACAATAAAAACTGTTTCTGTACTGACTCAATACGGTCTTTATGTGTATTCTGATATGGATTCCAAACCACACTGCAGTACTCAAGAAGGGGCCTAACATATGTTACATACAATGTTTTTATTGTATAGGGATAATTGAAATGAAAACTAAACCTCTTGATGAACCCGAGCATATTACTTGCCTTGTAAATTATATTGTTGTAGTGTTCTACAAAAGTGAGCTCGGAATCAAGTATGACTCCCAAATCTCTAACTTGTTTGCATCTTTCAACAGGTTGTCGACCTATAGTGATGGTGTCTTGCCTTACATTGCGCGTTTTAGTGAATGAGACTGAGATGCACTTTTTTACGTTAATCTCTAGCAAGCTTTTTGTACACCAAATATGAAAATTATCAACTTCTCTTTGAAAGACTTCAATGTCAGATGATTTACGTATTTCCATGAAAAGTTTCATGTCGTCTACATATATTAAAACATTTAAATGGCGTAACATATATTCAACATCATTGACAAACAAAATAAATAGTAAAAAGGAACCCAGATGGGATTCCTGTGGTACTCCCGATGTAACATTCACAACCGATCATAGCTTTCCTTCAAATCTGTTGTGTTCTTCCAAGCAAGTATGACTGAACCCACTTTAATAAATTAAGATTGAAACCTATCTTAGACAATTTGTAAAGCAACAAAGGCATATCGACTCTATCAAAAGCTTTGCTAAAGTCAGTGTATAAGGTTTCAACATAATTACCTTCATCCATTGCATTTATTGAAAAATTTACAAAATTTTGCAAGTTTGTAGTAGCTAGCTGTAGTAGCGTTTGTAGTAGTAGCTGTAGTAGCGTCCTTTCATAAAGCCATGTTGTTTGGTAGAGATAACATGTTTAACCTGAGAAAAAATATGTTGATTGATAATGGACTCAAATAGTTTGGGAATACAAGATAATATTGCAATCCCACGATAGTTTTGAACATCTGATTTTTACCGCTTTTTAGGAAGATCGGAACCAAGTACGATTCCTTCCAAATGAGGGGAAATACGCCAGTTTTTAGAGATGAATTAAACAACCAAAACAAGGGTTTCACTAGTTCTTTAGTAAATATTTTTCAAAAATACTGGCAGTTATCCCTCAGGACCAGCTTCTTTAGAAGCGTCTAGAGTAATAGAACAAAAATAAATTTCGTTGACGGATACATTATCAACAGTCACATTTAATGAAGGCTCGGGAAGATATGAGAAAAATTGATAATCTCGATCCTTGTCGTCACAAGTTGTGTAAACATCTAGTACCTGGTACACACCATTCCTTAGCCTCTTGTTTTGATTCAGGATCATGGTGATAGTCCCTAGTCTTATCCATAGTGATGAATCGACACAGAACATCCTTTTTATCCTTTCGAAATTGCTCCAAATGTTGCTCAGAAAGTCGCATTCGAACGAGTTTTTGTTGCATTGTTAGCAAATGCGACACTCAATGTGCACACAGTTTTTTGAAACCCAAAACTTCAGCCAAAATATGCCATGTTGTTCCATGTGAGATGCCTATGAAGTCACCTATCACATCCACAGTCGATCGATGATCTTCCAATACCATATCCTGTATTTTTGCTATGATTTCTGATGTTGATGCACTTTTTGGACGTCCTGAGCGTGGATCGTCGTCAACGCTTGTGCGGCGACGCTTAAACTCCAAAACCCATCGGTGAACGGTTAGAAATGAATAAAGGGTGATACGGTCAAAATTTGGTCAAGGGAAAACGCGTGTAAATCGGTGAAATCGTTTATTTAAAAAATCAAATTAAATTTCTTTTTCAAGTTCAATTAGTATAAAATTCAGGAAAAATATTCAGTTAGGCTTCCGCTTTTCCAAATCCGAATTGCCGGGCCTTACGCTTGACCCCTGCCATCAGATTTTGTACAGCCACCTTGTCCACCTTCTTCGCCGCAGAAAGCCAGTTTGCCTTGAACTGCTGCTCGTCCTTAGCAGTTTTTTTGGTCTTCTTTAGGTTCCGCTTGACAATAGCCCAGTATTTCTCAATTGGGCGGAGCTCTGGCGTGTTGGGAGGGTTCTTGTCCTTGGGAACCACCTGCACGTTGTTGGCGGCGTACCACTCCATGGCCTTTTTACCGTAATGGCAAGATGCCAAATCCGGCCAAAACAGTACGGAACAACCGTGTTTCTTCAGGAAAGGCAGCAGACGTTTATTCAAACACTCTTTCACGTAAATTTCTTGGTTGACAGTCCCGGAAGCTATGAAAATGCTGCTTTTCAAGCCACAGGTACAGATGGCTTGCCAAACCAGATATTTCTTTGCGAACTTTGACAGTTTCGTGTGCTTGAAAATATCTGCTACCTTTCCCCTTCCTTTTGCCGTATAAAACTCCTGTCCCGGAAGCTGCTTGTAGTCGGCTTTGACGTAGGTTTCGTCGTCCATTACCACGCAGTCAAACTTCGTCAGCATCGTCGTGTACAGCCTCCGGGATCGCGCTTTGGCCGTCGTATTTTGTTTATCATCGCGATTTGGAGTCACTACCTTCTTGTAAGTCGATAGTCCGGCTCGTTTTTTGGCTCGATGCACGGTTGTAGACGATACACCCAGCTTATTTGCGGCATCTCGGAGAGATAGGTTAGGGTTTCGCTTGAAACTACCGGCAACTCTCTTTGTCGTCTCAGCGGCTTCCGGTTTTCGATTTCCCCCGATCCAGACTTCCTGGCTGTCGACAAACGTTCCCCAAACACTTTAATTACATTTGTAACGGTTGATTTGGCAACTTTTAGCGATTTTGCCAACTTTGCGTGCGAGTAGCTCGGATTTTCGCGATGCGCGAGCAAAATTTTGATACGCTGCTCTTCTTGCTTGGACGGCATTTTGACAACTGAAGAGTGAATTCCAAAATCAAAATAGGAGCAACATTCTACACACACACACCTTCAAAATGAGGGGTGTTCAGGTTTTTTAAATGCAAAATTGAAAGAAATACGTCAAGTTGATATTGACCAAATTTTGACCGTATCGCCCTTTACAGAAATATGCTCGATGCATTAATTTTTTCCGGCAGCTTAATGCTATGCAGATTTTTCTTCGAAGAGAGAGTTTTAACTCTATGTACCGTATAAGAAGGAATTTCTTTCTCTTCTCACTTCCTGATGACAAATCATGAATTGTAAACTGTCTAACAGTACCAACATATAAAAATATGAAAATATTTTTTTAGGCTCTAACGGGCGGTAGGTCCACGGCATGTAGTTTTATGATATCTTAATGCAAAACCTCGAATTTTGAACTGCCAATACTGAAAACTGAGGTTCAAAAATTGTCCTCAGTTGTCCTGGCCCCACCAGAATCAGACGTAAAGCTCCCGACAGTGATAGCCTGGACAACCAGGACCGTGATGATCATTTTGAAGATCAGCAAATAAAAAATACGCAGTTATATCAAACAAAAAAGGAATAATTTCAAATAAAATTCTATCTCATATATAGACCAATAAAACTGATGAACTGTTTCAACAAAACCATTGAGTTGAAAACAAAACTACATGCTTTATAGAAATTGAACGTCGTGTTTTATTGATGTTATCATTTTTATCTATTTATATTTGTTTATTTATATTTATATCTTTACATACATAAAAAAATAGATTATGCTTAAACTTACCACTATCGGAACTAGAGGCAGAGGCAGCAACTTACCATGTCGGCAGCATTGAGAAACAATAATGAATATCGCCGCTCAGCAGGCCTAAGGTGGTGAAATGTGCGCTTCATAAAAATATTCTTGTTAAAACATTAAATTAACCATTTTAGTTTGAAATAAATTTGATTATAAATTATAAATCAAAATTTATTAAATTAATGTCAGACAGCGATAAGTACCTTAAATAATTTTATTGGTTTGAATTGAACACAATTTTGAATTGATTTGAATCTTTATTATGAATTGAAACAAATAGGAACCTTGTAGTGAATCGCAACACAATATTTTGTTTATTCAAAGCAGAGTGATTTCTTTGTGTGAGTATGAAGAAGCTATGTTTTTTTTGTTTATTTATTAAGGCCTGCTCATAAACCACGTCCTCCCTTAGCTCAGTCGGCAAAGGCGCAGCTACAAAGCAGCACCATGCTGGAGGTGTCTGGGTTCGATTCCCGGTCTGGTCTAGGTATTTTTCGAAAAGGAAAATTTTTCCGAATCCCTAGGCATAGCGTATGATTGTACTTGCCACACCATCATACTAATGCAAAAATGGTACTTGGTATCGAAAGGCAACACTTTTAAAAGGCCGGAAGGGATCATTTTTACCCACCGAACTAAAATTACCATTACTATGGAAATATCCAACCGATTGGGAATATTTTAGCGGTTTTGGATTCAGAAACTTAACCACTTTCCAAAAAATTGTCATACACAATTTTTCTCCTGAAACACTGGAGTTCCTGAACCATGTTCCGGAAATAGGATAGTCATAAAAGATTTAAATAGAAAATGATTAATAATGACACGCAGAGAAAATAGACCTCTTTAAATTAAAAAAAATATATTGAAATGTTTTGTACCTTCAAATATTTTTATTATTGAATTCAATACTTTTTATTTGTAGTTTAAACAATTCTGGTTGTTGTTTCCAAAACCAAATTCTTAGAAAAAATAAATTGCAGTTGCAAAAGTTTTTGTGTTCAAAAATAATTTCAATCAATTAAAAAAAAATGTAGATTTAAAAACCACTCCGTTACAAATACAGTCTTACAGTTGTCAGTAAATTTGTATGTTTTCAATATTTACCGATGTGCCGATGTTTGTTCGACGCGCTAGTCGATTTATTGATTAGTTTTAGACTTTCTGGGCAATCCGTGAATTGCTTCCCTTGGTAAGAAATTGAAAATGAATATTGAAATGTGTACTTCAATGACGATTTTCTATTTACAGAAAATTAGTATTCCATTGAAATATTAAAGAAATATTGGAATCGAACGGAAGGAAAGAGAATAATTATTACCTACGCCATTTATGGCCGAGCGAACGAAATGCATACACGGAACAAAGTCTTGAAGGGTACGGCAGGTACGAATCTAAAAAATCAAAGTTTTTTTTAAATTAATGCTGTTTCATTCAAAATTAAAGGGATTTCCATCGGTATTGCCAACACAATCATTGCACAAGCCCACAACTTATGCCCAGCTGGACTGTTTATTAATGCATTTATTATTGAATAAAATTTAACAAAAATAAAATCATTCAAATTATTTCGAAGCAATACATAATCTGGTTAAATTGACAATAGGGTATTATAGGGGTGTGTGGATTATAACATTGTTCGATACTTAATATTATAATATGCCGGCATTTAATTTATTTTTTAATTTTGACAAGCGAAACTACTGAAAAAAAAACAATTTCAAAAAAAATGATTGCAAGAAAACACAATCCTATTTCACCATGAAACACGCTACAAAAAACAGACTACCTAAACTAACGAACCAACCATTGATTTTTAGCATCCACTCTCGTTTCGTTTTACTCAATTTTTGATTACAATTGTATACCATCTCTTTTTCTCTCACGGAAATGTTAATTAATTTTCATTAAAAAGTACTCAATTTATGAGTAGATCCACGTTTAACGAAAATTGAGTAACATTTCGTTGAGAGAAAAGAGAAAGTATACAATTGTACTCAAAAATTGAGTAAAATGGAACGGGAGTGTACATAAGTGGACATATATGCCATAATGGGAGCTTCCGTTACTTACAATTAAGTGCTGTCACTTTGTGAAACTGCATATCAGTTTGTGAAAAATAAAAATGATTAGATTTCTTGTTTAAAAATCGAGAAAAAATGGTTAGAGTCATAAAAAAATATCTTTGAGCTAGGAAGAACGCCCATCATCGATACGGATGGAAAAAAAACATGTTTTTCTTGAAATCAAAACCCCCTATTGAAATATTTAAAACAAAAAAAAAATCTCTTCCATTTCAAAAGATCAATTTAAGCCGCAACACTTGTTTTAGTTTCAAAGAAATTATTTTTGGGCAGCAACTATTTTTAGTTTCGTTTGACAAAAATTCTATATTTGTAAATAATAAAAAAAAAAAGTTAATTCAACTCCGGAGCAGGTTTCAATGGCGTCATGAATGGTCAGAAAATAACTTGAATTGAACCCTAGCAATTTGGGAATCAAAATTGTTGGAACCGTTCCAGAAGAAAGTTTAAATTAAGTGTTTAAATTTTTCATGACGGCAGCCATTTGTAAAATGCGCACAATGCTGAAGGTATGCAACGAAGAGAAAACTAAAATTGTTAAAGCCACCGCTGTCTGCCATTGGGTAAGCTGTTAGATAAATTCAAATTAAACAAACTCTCAAAATTAGATTGTTCGCCCTGAAAGGACGAATTTGAAATATTTCGCATTAGAATTGAAACCTTCTCGGTCTTTTCACGAAGCAGGTTATTTCTGCTATGCACTTTGTGCTATCGATAAAGATGGCTACCGAGAATATCACACACACTCAGGCACCTTATTTCGCTCCTCGTGATGGTGCCCACCGGCTGGCAACAAATCATCACCGGCGTGGGCAACCGACTGCCTAGTCGGCACCACTGCAACTTAGTGGCTGCCTAGCAACGGTTGCTTAGCCAAGGGCTTGCTACAACAACCTGCAGCGAACTCAGCCTGTCCACTGGTTGGTCGCCACTGCAACTTCTGTGGTACGTGCCGCCACCACCCGCCAAAGCCACATTGGCGCTTTGCCGCTGCGCACTATAAGGCTTTGTGTCATCGAGGTTTCCTCCAGAGCTTATGCCATCGCCAGCTGCTGATCTTCGACGGTTCGTTGGTCTGTCCAGCTCCAGTACTGCGAAACTAACAAGTAAAATTGCGAAGGTGTACCCGTTTTATGTCGTTCACTGCCGCATATGAGACCTCCCTTGCTTACATTTAAAATCTGTGATAGAAACGTACTGTGCATTTAGTAAATTTACTCTGAAAAACCGGCATTATAAGACATCATCTTATTTTTTTTTTATTTTCAATAGTTTAAACTTGTTAAAGAAGAATGTTTAATTATTTAATTGATACGCGGGAAGATTTCCAATCGATTGATGTCAACATCTTGAAAATCTACTGAGCATTTATTAAGTTATTAGCGTTTCATTTGTAACGATATTTCGTGACGGTCGCTTGTTTTTAGATTTTCAATTTACACCCTACCCTTACCGTAAGACGTAGTCTACGTCAAAAAACATGGGAAAAAGCAACCCATCTTAAGAAGCACGACCATAACACACTATGAGAGGGATTCCATTCACAACGTCCTACGCAAAGCACTCGGAAAAACTATTATTTCACCATTTATATTAGTTGATTGAAGGAATTTTTTAATTTTATTTCCGCGAAAGCGACGCAGCAAAAGCAAAATACGTCATTTTCAAAGCACGGCTTGCTGCAATCCTTCGGCATGAGCAAATTGATATATCGGTCAAAATTCGAAACAAACAGAAATGAGGTTAACCGAGATCTCGGTGAAATTGTGTGCAAAGGTTCGAATTTTTTAATTAGATTTTCATCGAAACATTGAATATTTCATGCCTATAGGCAATAGTCTGCAAAGATGAGTTTTGCGCCGAATCCGGCTGGTACAAGAAGGCTGGGTGGATCAGGTAAACCAAGACTTGGAGAGCGTGCGGCGCAACTGAGGATGGAGAGAAGCAGCCATGAACCGGATGAATTGGCGTAGAAAGCTTGTATACTCCTTCACTGTAGGGTTTTCTGGCAAGATATCTTCCATAAGTTCTCTATTTTGGGGATTTCGGAACAGAAGGTTCAATGTCTCAATGATCCTTGTATACATAAAGGTCTTGTTTACCTTTACACTGCGTTTACCTTTACCATCAACATGACGAATGTCGTCACGCGTTTGGGGCATTTGTTTTGCAGGAACAGGAATACTAACAGCCAATTTGCTCCAAAAATTGGTTTGTTTGGGAAAGTGTTGAAATTTCGAGAACAGATCGTGTACGTGGAACTGATTTAAAAAATTAAAAGTTTCAGGGGCCTCCAAATCGATATCATGATCATCCAGAAAGGTCTTTGTGTTCCTTTCGAAATGTTCACCATGCATTTGAACGACGGTTTCGCAAAGTCTGATCATTTCTTCGATTTTGGTTTGCGAAACTGACAAATTCCCAGTCAACCGGCCAATTCCCAGTGAAACGCATCTCTTAATTTCGTCAAGAGAAACAGTTTCTTCTTTCATCTGTTCCACAACTGGAGCTTGCAAATCAGCCAAGTAGACAGATTCATCAGCATCGAATTTTAACTTTAAGGTACCGGCGCATCCGTATGAAGGTCTAAACTGTCCAACAACGGCGGAAGTGGACGGGGGTTTCGCTGAACAATGTGTCTTTTCAATGATTCGAAATGGCTGAAGTTTGGTCGGCATTTTGGAACCGTTCCGTCGTAAAACACTCTATCTGGATGAAAATGCTATTAAAATGCCGCTGCGCTCTTCCACGTAGCCCACAACTACTTCTAAAGGGTGTCCACAGTTAAATTGCATCACTTTAAACTCATCCTCAAAAACAAGTCTCTCAACCGATTGTCGTGAAATATTCAGGGAATAAAAATACAATGTATAATCTTGGTTTAAATATTTTTATTTCACTGTATTTCTTTACCAAATCCAAAAGCCCGAACTTTCTTCTTAATACCACGCATAAGATTTTGTACAACGCTTGAACCGACATTGTTTTCTGCTTTCAACCATGACTTCAACATTTCCTGTTCTTTAGTGACAACTTTAGGAAGTTCGTGATCAATATAGGCCAATATTTTTCAATTGGCCGCAACTCTGGAGAGCTTGGGGGATTAAGATCCTTCAGCACGAAATTGACACCATTCGTCTTGTACCACTCCAGAACATCCTTGGAGTAGTGACAAGAGGCTAGGTCCGGCCAAAAAAATGTAGGAACGTTGTGTGTTTTGGAAACGGAAGCAGTCGTTTTTTCAGGCATTCATTCATGTATACTTGACCATTTACAATTGAAGTTGTCACGAATGGCTTGCTCCGTTTACAGCACGAACGAATCCCCTGCCAAATCCTGAATTTCTTGGGGAACTTTGACACTTGCTATTTCCTGAGAGACTCTGGAACATCGAACTTGTCTTTCGCAGTCACATACTGGTTGCCGGGAATTTATTTACGTGTGTTTCATCGTCCATGATGCAGCAGTGTGGTTTCGTCAACATTTGTGTATACAGCTTACGCGCACGTGTTTTAGCTGTCATATTCTGTTTTCATTGCGGTTTGGAGCTTTCTGAACTTTGAATGAACGGAGCCCGGCTCGTTTCTTGGCTTTCTGCGCGAAACTTTTGGTCAAGTGCAACTTTTTCGCGACATCCCGAACGGAACAACCACTCGCTTGTGATCCTTCACACATTACGGAACACTTTTTCTACCACTCACCTTCTTCAGATCTTTCTCGAAACGTTTTATGACACGAGACACTGTAGAATGGTGAATCTTCAACATCTTTCCGATGGCTCGGTGCGAAAGAAGTGGGTTGTCGAGGTGCGTGTGCAAAATGTTCTCGCACACTTGCTGTTCCTTCGACTCCATTTTCGAAACTACGACACATTTCAAAATGAAAATCACGCAGCCTAAACAATACAAGCTGAGGTCATATTTCGTTGTAATCAACCCAAACGGCGAAATGTTACAGCTTAGTAAAAGCGATGCAATTTAACTGTGGACACCCTTTAAGGTCTGTATCCGCAATAATCCGGACACCTCAAAACATGAATAAAACATAAATTTCGCATTATATTTCCGTCGTAGTTGTTTATTTCAGATTCATGGGATGAGTTTTAACAATTCGTTATTCGGTTATTCGGTATTTGCATAAAATTTTCGAACTTTGCGCTTAACTCCGTCCATTAGGGTTTGTACAGACTCTTCAGAAATCGTAGAAGCCGTCTTTGTCCAAATTTGCTGGAAGTGTTTGATGTCTTTGATTCCTTGCTTCTTTCCAAAAAGCTTCCGCTTCATCAGAGCCCAATATCTCTCGATTGGTCGTAGCTCTGGGCAATTTGAGGGGTTTGAGGTTTTTGGTACAATGTTTACTTGATTTGCTTTTTACCACTCCATCACAGTTTTAGCATAGTGGCATGATACCAAATCGGGCCAGAACAAAGGTTTTTCTTTGTGACTTTTGATGAAGGGTAGCAATCGCTTCTGCAGACACTCTTTCTGATAGATCTCCTTGTTGATTGTGCATGTAGTGACGAAAGATTTACTCTTTTTGCCACACGTGCAAATTGCTTGCCACACAAGGTATTTTTTTGGGAAATTTCGATGCCTTCTTCGTTCTGAAATGCTCAGCTGTAGCATTTCTGGCCACAGCAGAATAAAAAGCCAGCCCTGGAAGCTGCTTGAAATCCTCCAGGACATAAGTTTCATCGTCCATAACAACGCATGAAAACTTCGTCAAATATTCGCAGTACAAACGTCGAGCCCGTGATTTTGCTCCCAAGTTCTGTTTGTCGTTGCGATTTGAAACTGTTTTTATTTTATACGACTTAAGTCCCAAACGTTGTTTTGATTTTTGTACAAAACCAGGCGACATCCTTATTTTACGAGCCACCGTTCGAATGGAGAGATTTGGGTTTTTCGTTAATATCCTTTTCACCTTTCGGTCCATGACAGGATCAGCGCGTCCAATGTTTTTGTCACTTCTTGGTTTCCTCTCCACCGTCAAACGATCTGAAAATGATTTGAGCACATCGTGAACAGTGGATTTAGGCAAATCCAATGTTTTTGCAAGGTCCCGTATTGACAAGTTAGGATTTGCCGTACGCCCGTACAAAACTCGTTCGCGCACTTGTTTTTCTTTCGTCGCCATCTTGAATACTAAACATGACATGTAAACATCAATCACAGTTTTTTTCATCATAGACTCTCAGCTATACCACAGTGATTTTTTTCATTCCTGCGTGCAATATTTCAAAAGTTACAATGATTTGAAGGTGTCCGGATTAATGTGGATACAGACCTTACACAGAAGAAACATATTATGCTCGACTTTTCAAGCTAAAATGGAATAGATAAGTAGATTAATTTGTACTTTCTAAAAATAACGCACAGTCTTACATCCGCCTGCTGCATTTTATCGAGAAGTTGCTCCATTTTCACCGTTTATTCACCATTTTTTCACCGTTCCACAAACAACATACGACTTACTCCATTTACGAATGAAAACAATATGGCGCATGGCGATTGGCTGATCAAGCCGAGCCTCGGCTTACAACACTACCAAGCCGATATTACGGCATTATAGGCAGCTGAGGTCGGTTGAAGTTTGGATAACGTTTGTGCTCGGCTCCTAGTGTTGCCGAGAATAGGTTAATAATGAAGTTACCCAATATTTTAGTTTCAAGTGATGCTGAGACTCGGCATCGTTCGATTTTTGCCGAGTTGTCAGTTAAATATGAAAATGCCGAGTGAATGCAGCTAAATGTTTAATCGAGCCCGAGAATAATTTTAAAGTGTGCACTTTTAACAACGTGTGTAGCTCGTAGTTCCGAGATGTTTGCGATGTGCGTTTAATAATTTGAAGCGTTGTTCCTCTTGCTCGGACAGCATTTTGATAACTGAAAAGTAAATGTCAAAATTAAAATAGCGGCATAAGGCACACACATATTAAAAAATTAGAGCTTTTTTAAGTTCACGATTAAATTAAATGCATCAATTTTAAGCTGATTAAATTTGAATCATCTAGCCCAATCCTAGAACAGAGGTCAATGGGATAAACCACGATGAAAAATAATTCATTTAAAAATTACTTTCACTACTCTTAAATTTTGTTACCACATAATAACGACATGATACAAGTTTTTATAAAAATCCAACAACCACTCGTTCGTCGCTCTCAATCATGAGATTTACCTAGCTCACATACACATACCATCTGCCTTTCTCAAAAATTGATTCGATACCTTCTCTATAGATTGAATTTTCTTGAGCCCAACATCCTCCGGCGGCCACGTTCCTTTCTGCACCGGTATACGTAAGTCATCGTTCGTTCCCTTTACGTCGCACCGTACGGAAATGGAAATGATTCCTCTTCCCGTTTCTCGATTTCCTCCGGGAACGAATGTAGCAAAAGAAAAAGAAATAATGAAAGAAGAATCGACGACATTCGATTCCGTCGCTGCGAGAGCTATGCAGGGTGAATGGCTCTGAAATTTCGATTCCATGTTTCTTAGAAGGATGCTCCAACTGGGTTGAAAAAAAAAATACTTCACCAATATTAGGGACTCTTACCCTCGAAAACGAACGTAACATGCATGAAAAATGAAGCGTCAGTCCATTCCCCACCATGGATAATCTCCAACTTCCACAGCTTCCGCACTGGAGAGAAGGATTAACATGGATCTGGGCGGAAGAGGTTTTCACGTATTTAGAATTTCAAATGGGACGGACTGATTTTCGAATGTGTAACGATTCTGTGCGGTGTACGGTTGATCATCCGCGGGGAGCGAAAAGGGAAACGTGCCTGGTTATTGCTTTTACGGAGACAGAAGGCACGTCTCGAGTTTTGACTTGTTATCTCCAGTTGATTTGCAAGTAAATTTCTAGGGATTCAATTATGGAATGATAATTCGGAATCATGATTGAATTGAAGAATTCCTACACGATATAAGGTCAACATTTCTCAACAAACGAAACGAATACATTGAACAAATCCAACCGCTTCCCACTGCCTGCTTTGTAAACATGCATTCCACATTCCGCTCTAAGTGGGGAAAGGTCGCGAACTATTGATTTTAGGTCTATCCGTTATTTAAGGCAACACTTATTCCGTCTCTCTCGCTATCTACATACACATGGCCAACTGTAAAGTTTGAATAATACTCAACAGAAAGAAGGAAAAATATTGACATGATCGAAATTATCTAACTCTAACTCTAAGATTCTTGGCCTACGACGACTGCTACAAGTATGCAAGTGCGTGATTGTGTGCAATCTTGATCTCTTTACTAACTCACCTCGTCATTCGCTCTCAGTTTTGTTCGAGATCTCATTTGGAGCGCTCAGAAGGCTTCTTTCTCACTTATGTTTTCCGCTTTTTAATCCATACATGTCATTTTTGTATCTGTACATATATATAAAAAAATCCTTTTTTGATGGTTATGTATATTTCAGGTTTGTTTCTTTTTTTGGGATACACTCGTAATTCTTTTTTCGAGTTTTCCATAATTTATAAACTACTGTTACTGAATTTTTCTTTTGTCTCCCCTGGTAGTCGTGTGCTACTTTTACCCATACTGTCACTATCTGTCTTTATCATAGGTGTAAGGATTTTCGTTTCGTTTCGGTTTTCGGTTTCCTTTTTCAGCACACCCACTCACGTTTGAAGCGTTGAAATGTGATTACCAATTTACTAATATATGATATTTTCTCTTTTTCCCCTTTTTCTCGAACAAACCATGTCTCGTTTTCTTTTTCTCTACCCCCCTCCCCACCAAAAAAAAACCTGACACAATAAAAACAACCTCTTCACACTCTCATATACTCACACCAACAACCGAAACTTCCGACACGATAGATACGATACGACGATGAAGACGAGGATGAAGGTCCCCAGCCGGATTCCACACTTGAGCAGGGAGTGCCAATCCCTGTTCGAATGCAGGGCAGCTTCCCTCCGGAATTGGCCTCCACGCCTCTCGAGGATATCGACACCTTTTACGCAAATCAGAGGGTAAGTATTGCAGGGTGGGTCTAAGTGAAACAATAAGGAACTTTTCAACAGAACGGAATAGGAATGGAATTTTGGATGCAATTTGCAGTTTTCGCATTGAATGAGATTGGTCCTTTGTGTGTATTTTAGGCAGAGAGAAATTTTATTAAAAGCCTGCCATTGAGGGGAAGGTCGCTAAAAGACAAAAAAAGAAGGGGTGGTGGTTTTAATTATCATTTACAAAACACATGTAATTTGAATTCTAATTGTCTACTTCTAACTGAACTTTTTTTTTATTTGAACATTTTAATAGAAAAATAACACAAAATCAAACACAGAATTCAAAAACTAAAACTAAACATGGAGGTTAAATAAACTACAAAAACACATAAATGAGTTCACTCATGAACTCTAGATCACGTAGAGCCGGTACATTAGGTTCTCTACCTCGAGCCCAAAGGGAATCATAAAGCTCAGATCTGACTCCACGATGCCCAGCACAAGACCAAATAATGGTCCTAGTAACCTTGTCCACATTCACAGAGATTGTTGTCACTCAGCTCAACACGGTATAAATGAGCGTGAAAAGAAAAATGATTACACATCCATCCCTCCAAATCACGATTTCTTCGACTCCTTTGGGATGATAGAATATTGCCATCGCCCAAATCTCCTTTAATCCATTTATGCTGCCAGCTAACAAGTGACTGTTGACGAAAAATGGGGGGGAAAAATCATTAGAGGCGATTTGTCGCTCAAAATAGTACATAGTACCCACTTTTGCAAGCGAGTCTGCTCTCTCATTGCCCAGAATCGAACAATGAGAAGGGGCCCATACAAAGGTGATGATAAAATAACGCGAAGATAAAGCACTTAGAAGCTCCTGTATATTCATGAGAAAACACGAGTAGAAGGGGAATCCAGAGATTGCCCCTTTCTTTTGCCTTATTCTCCAAAATGAGAATTTATACGTTTTCTCCTAATCAACTTCCAAGCAGATTCTACAATTATCCGAAAGGTCAAAGAGGTATTTTCCAAACCGATATCCAAGTCGGATTACCTCGCGTAGGGTCCAGACAAGGATCGAAGTGGAATAAGGGTAAAAAAATAAATAAAAAACTTGCAGGAAATGTTTAGCACTGAAAAGTTTAATTTTGTTATTACTTTAGGTAGCAAGAATACTTCCTTCAGCAAAAAGATAATAGAACCGCACGGCATGAAAGCTCGAAGCTGACTGAATTATGTTAACATTATATCAGCATCTTGAATGCTATCTGTTGTAAAGTTGAATTTCAAATGCTTTTGACGAACGGCCATTAAGTATATCAAATGACATGGCACTTTTATCGAAAGATGCCGAATCGTCATCACCTCCACTCTACTATGATGACTCAAAGCTTCGGGAAATTCTGGAAGAAGTGAAATTTGTGTCTGGGGCTGTTTCTAGCTTTCAGATCCATGTAATCAAAAATACAGAGCAACATCAGAAAACCATGGAAGAAGAATTAGCAGAAAGACCGTCAGTACATAATACTGTCCTTGCGAAAGAGCATACATCTCCAGGATGGCGATTTTTGGCTCATAAATGGCATTGGAAGCAAGACGGGTCCAAAGTAGACGCCAAACAGCGGGCTCGTAGGCTACAAGAAAAAGCTTCTGAAAAAGTCAAACGCACCAGAAAAAGTATCAAACAACAATTCACCCACACCAGACGTCCAGACTATGACAACAAACCCAATAAAAACTTCCAAGGAAATGAAAGACACACAAAAAAATCTGACAAAGAACTACTGGCTACTGCAAAAGTGCAATTTTCCTGCCCACCAACGTCCACTGACCACCCAATTGCAGCCCTCTCGGTATCAAAACTCATCAACTTCAAAAGAGGTGAAACAATCAACCCATACCGAGCAGGGAACCAGACACTACAACATACTGAAGCAAGCACCATCGAAAATACCGACACATCAACACATCGGGAATCGAATGGCAGCAGGGTAAATGCACCCTTCTTTTTGGGGAAATGCTCCTTAAACTTTGGAAAAATGATCCTTAGATGCGTTTGCCCGGTATAATTCAATCGGAGGTGTTAACCTTCTGGTTAGCGCTTGCCGGGTGTTTTGACGGGTCTTAAGTTTCTTCAAGATTGTATAGCGCAATCTTCAAGGTAGTTTTGACGGATTTAAATTTCATTTTGACGAGTTCTAATTTCATTTTGAAGAGTCTTAATTTCGTTTCGACGGGTCTTAATTCCGTTTTGACGACTCTTAAATTCAGAAACTTAAAACCCGTCAAAACTATACAATCTTGAAGAAACTTAAGACCCGTCAAAACACCCGGCAAGCGCTAACCAGAAGGTTAATACCTCCGATTGCATTATACCGGGCAAACGCATCTAAGGAGCATTTTTCCAAAGTTTAAGGAGCATTTCCCCAAAAAGAAGGGTGCATTTACTCTTTGCCGAATCGAATTCTACACCTGGCCGGTCATTTTACACTATGCGCCCACCGCCCAGCGTAAGCATGGCACAGCAATCAGCTGTTTCAATCCATCCACCTTTGCTCACCGAACAACTATCATCAGCCGGAATTGAACATCCACCACTTTTGGTCCCAATGCGGCCGCCTATAGTCAGACTGACGGAACAATCAGCATCTGGCGACCAACGCTTTCTGAAGGCGCGACTACAGGACCCTAACATTATTGACTTAGTGTGGACCTACCTTTCATTCCTGCATGACCAACCACCTTCCGTATGCATTCGCGAAATCACAAAAATTAGTGCAACATTAATGCTAGCAGTCGAAGGACTACCAACAGACATAAAATTCTTGCGCGAAATTTTCCTGGACGTCCATGCAGAACTAGGAATCCCACGCAATGACGCCTTGGCAGACCTTCAGTCACATCGAGCGTTCCTGTCTAGTGAACGTACAGAACGACTGCAGCGTAGTAGGGAGGCCGCCCTGAAATTTTATAACCCTCCAAATTTTCGGAAACACTTACGCCCCCGTTGGAAGAAGTATCATTTAATAGTATTGTAAGTATGACTAATCCTCCAAAACTGTGTTCGCCTTCTCAACAGAATGCGACTGAAATTTTGATATATTGCCAAAATTTCAATCGCATGAAAAGCCCAGCCAAAATGGAAGGAATTCAACAAAAACTTCTAGCTTCTTCTTTCAACGTTATTCTGGCAACCGAAACAAGCTGGGATAAAAGCGTAAAAAGCGAAGAAATTTTGGGAAATAAATGTAATGTATTCCGGCATTACCATAATTTGCAACATAGCGATAAAAAATCTGGAGGTGGAGTTCTCATTGCCATCAATACAGACTTTACTTCTCAAGAACTAAAAACTATCAAGCACAACAAATTTGAGCATGTCTGGGTGCACTCATTGCTGATAAAACACACATTTTTGCATCTGTGTATTTCCCACCCGAACATGCCAATAAACAATCTTTCGAATTATTTTTTCGAATTTGAAAGTAAAACTGCATATTTATGGTGACTTTAATAAACAGAATGCGAACTTCATCCCTGAAATCGAAAATGAATCAATTCTACTCCCAGTCGTAGGCGAAGACGAAACTTTACAATTTCTATTCGACCAAATTTCACATTTTGGCTTACACCAAATTAATCATATAAAGAATCAGCAAAATACTTTTTTAGACTTCTTATTTACGCACTGCACTGAAGACTTTTGTGTGAGTACTTCATTGTCACCTTTATGGGAAAATGAAGTATTTCATACAGCAATTGAATATTCAATCTTCGTACACAATACTCCGTTCCCCAGCGACTGGGAATTCGAGGAAGTGCTGGAATATCATAAAGCAAATTACGAAGAAAATTGGCAGAACATAATAAGTATTGAAGGAAATGTTAACACTGAAGTATGCAAATTTCATTCAATCATTCAGTACCTTATTTCAGAAACTGTACCAATGAAAAGAAGAAGGCGAACCCAAAACAATAAATTACCAGTGTGATTCAATCCACATTTGAAACATTTAAAGAACAAAAAACAAAAAGCACACAAATTATATAAAAAGCAAAACTCTAGCACAAATTTGCAAAATTATTATGACATATGCAACCAATTTAACACGGCCATTAATTCTGCACATGAAGAATATAATCGTAAAGTCCAAACTGAAGTCAAATCATGGCCTAAGAATTTCTTCAATTATGTAAAAACCAAATTGAAAAATAGCAATTTTCCCCCACGAATGCATTTTGACGGAAATGTTGGTGATAATCCTTCTGAAATCTGCCAGCTTTTTGCAGATTTCTTCCAAGAACTATACACTACATTCTCTGAAGAAGACCGTGATCGCGACTTCTTTGCATTCATTCCTGAATTTTCCAACAATATATCTGTAAATCAATTACCTCCTCGCGAAATTCTCAATGCACTCAAAAAGTTGGATGCTTCTAAGGGACCAGGTCCAGACGGTATTGAAACAGACGAATTTTTAAAGAAACTTTCAGACGAACTTGCCCTTCCTTTAGAACTTCTCTTTAATATGTCTCTTAAGAGCGGAACATTTCTCACCATTTGGAAATCTTCTTATTTGGTTCTAATTTTCAAATCAGGTACAAAATCATCCGCAACTACCGTGGAATTGCTATCATCTCTTGCATCCCAAAACTTTTTGAATCTCTCGTGAATGAAAACATTTATCAGCAATTAAAAAATCAAATTTCAAACAAACAACACGGCTTTTTCAAAGGTCGCTCAACCACTTCTAATCTTCTTGAATTTGTAACTTTTTTGAATGCAATGGGCAATGGCAAGCACGTAGAAGCCATTTACACTGACTTCAGTAAAGCATTTGACCGAATCGACATACCATTATTACTCTTCAAATTGCAAACAATTGAAATGGAACCTGGACTGTTAAATTGGCTGCAGGCATATTTAACGCATCGCAAACAAATTGTTCGTTTTCAAAATAAACTTTCAGAACCTATCTCTGTCACCTCGGGGGTGCCCCAAGGTTCATATTTAGGCCCACTTCTTTTTATTTTGTACATAAACGACATTTCCTACATACTTAAAAAAAATCCAAATACTCATAAATGCAGATGACATGAAGCTCTTCATGGAAATAAATAATTCTAGTGACGCAGAAGAATTCCAGAACGAAATAAACTTATTCAACGCATGGTGTAGCAAAACCTTACTTCCACTTTACCGGAAAAAATGTAACTCAATAGCATTTAGCAGAAAAATCGAAACACCTTGTACGGAAATATTTTTAGGCATTATCCTAGACTCTAAACTCACTTTTGTAGAACATTACAACACTATTAAAAGTAAAGCAAATAGCATGCTGGGCTTCATTAAGAGGTTCAGCCACAATTTTCAAGATCCATACGTTATTAAAATATTATACATTACATATGTAAGGCCCATTCTGGAATACTGCAACCTAGTATGGAACCCGTACTGTGCCATACACGACGAACGCATAGAATCCGTCCAAAAGCAATTTCTTTTATATGCCCTAAGGAAATTGAATTGGACTGTATTTCCACTACCATCTCATGAAGCACGTTGCATACTTATCAATTTACAGACACTTAAGGAACGCCGCGAATTTGCAATGCTTTTCTTCGTCAATGACATTATTTCACAACGTATAAAATCAGAAGAACTACTCTCGCAATTATTCATAGAAAAGTCATACAGAACAAATTATGCAAAAAATGGCCCCATTAATCGAATGATGCGCCAGTATAACTTACATTGCGAAATCATCGGCATCACTATGTCTAAATAACAAGTAAAATCTCGTCTAAAAGACAACCGAAATAATGTATAGTATGTAAGTAGAACATTGTAACCATTGTATGTAGTCTACATTGCTTGACGAAATAAATAAATAAATGCTTGAAGCCTGTAATAAGCATTTCGAATGCAAAATAGCATTAATGAAGCATTATCATAGCATTGCAGTAAAGCAGCCGAATATTGGGCCAAATCCGGCATTTTTGTTGGATTTAAGGCGACTTAATTGCTTGATAGCCTGCCGTTAAGACGCTTTGGAACTGCTTATTGGTTACCTGGGTTATCTTGACAGATACGCGTATTTCGTCTACAATGTGCAGACTTCTTCAGTGCCGTGTACTAATACTCGACTTTTACTGGTTTTTATTCATGCCTTTATTATCTTTCTAACTATCGATGGAACCGGGACTCCGAAATCACAAAAACTCTTAAAAAACACATCAATTGCCTGGAGCGACGATTTTCGACAATCCAGAATTTCGCCCTTACCTCTACCCCTACCCTTTCGCTTACCGTATGACTCTGCGTCCAACTTTTTTCCTCCATGTTCCGTGCACACAAGTTTTACAATGAACTATCTGGAAGAATAATGTTGAAGCATTAGATTACTTGTATACAAAAAATATCATATGTCTTACTTGCGTTGTTTCGAGAGTGTTTAGTTTTTAATATTATTTTAGTTTTTATAAAATTAAAAAGCTAAAACAAGCTGCGCTTTCCACCAACGATGTTCTGGACACGCTTGGTTGTTGAACTTATTTTCACCCATGAATGTGTAAAAATATAACATTTTTTTAAAGTATGGGGTTTCCTCTAATGGGTATTTTTGTACCCATTGTATGATTGAGAAATTCCCCCATTTTATGACAGATAGGAATGCTATTTGAAAATGGGTGTTTTTTACCTATTATTGGGTCTTCGCAAACATCCGTGTAGGGTCAATTTTACGAATTGATCAATTTCAAGATCTCGTTTCTCCGGGAGCTATAAAAAAAATGCAGCGCGGTAGAACCAATTCTATAACTGAATCTGAACCCATTGTAAATAATGATAAAAAAAATTAACCTCATCTTCCGGATCTGCACTTCATAACCCTGAGAGTACGACGAACATAGAACAGCAACGGAGGAAATGCTAAAACCCTTATTTAAACGTCATCAACAGAGCAGTACGAAAACCATCTCCGACTTTCAAAGCAACCACATTCAATTAACATCAACCTAACCTCAAACTGACCAGCTACTTGGAGCGATCCCCATGTAAAAACGCCATCTGGATGCCATTCCATGAAGCTCACCGCACGTCGCCGACATCAACAAAAAACAGCCACCCAGTCGTCATCAGTGGTGGCAGCAACGACGGCAAACAGGAGCACTTTCATACGTTTACTCTTTTATCGATTGCTTTGCAGAGTTTTTCCTTTTAGGATCGGCGGTCGTCACCTTGTCGTCATAGACTTTTTCATTCCAGTCTTGTATGCTGCTTTTGCTGCTCCTAGCCCGTAATTCAGCCGGGAACAGCAAGCACACACAAACACACTTCGTCGTGGACAAATTCACGGCAAAGACCTATCCCCACTCAGAACAGCAGTGGGGCATGTTTTGCATCGAACTATATCTCGACATACCGACCGATTAGGGTGCTTCATTTGGCAGAACGAAAACTTTAGGTTTTAAGGTCAACATCATAGTCTGTGCGAAAAGTTTGCAAATGGAGATTGTAATTTTACATCGAAAATATAATCAAATATATAAAGTATTTGGTTGCCTGCCATGACAATAACCAATCAGCTTGTGGTTATTGATGTTGCGGTTCTTTCGAACATATTCAAATAATGGACCACCCTACGACCCATACATGGCCCACAATATGAAATAAGTCACATCAAATATTGATATCGTGTTGCTCCATTGAGTGACGGTGTACTCTGCGAGCGTCTCTTTCACTCTCATGCACTCAGGGGGGTTCGATCGTGGGGAGTTTGACGTTTTTACTAACTGCTGAACACGCGCGCGCTTGCCTGCCAGTGTATGTCGTGCGGACAAGCGTTTTTAGACCGAAACCCGGAACACGCAAAGGTGAGGAATCCTATAAGGCATGTAATCATGCGGAAATTGTGAAACATTGTGAAATTAGAAAACGAAACCCGAATAAAGTTTCTACTTCAGGAATCAAAACAAGTTCTAATGAAAACTCTTTCTCTTTTTCTCTTTGCAGACATTCGTAGTAGTTAGTAAAGGAAAAGATATTTTTCGTTTCTCCGCAACCAATGCATTATATGTACTCGATCCGTTCAATCCTATACGTCGTGTAGCTATTTGTATTTTAGTACATCCACTGTTTTCATTTTTTATAATAACAACCATTCTTACCAATTGTATATTGATGATCATGCCTAGCACGCCGACAGTCGAATCTACCGAGTAAGTATCCTCTTTCGCTAACTGTTAATTTCTATTAAATGAATGATGATTATTTCTTAATTTAAATCACACTTATTAGAGCAGAAAGTTAGGAAACATATAACCGATCTTAGATGAGTTTTCTGGACTATATAATCAATTCTGCTTAGGTTTACCTACATATACATAAATAGTCGGTGTCAGTTTGCTTTGTCTATTTAATGGAATCTTCCTTAAGTGTTTTTCTCCTAAATTTAAAACCATAGATGCAAAGAGAAGTTACTGTAACGAGTTTCACTAGGAAAGTAACGAGCTAAATAAATAAAAACTTATATAATCAATAGAATATGTATGTGGTTGTGAGTTTTGTCCCCTGCAAAATGTATAATCGAAACGTTTCTAGATTGAATTATGTGACAGTTGAGTTTAGAGTAAAGAACAGTTTAATATATCGTTATTGGGTTCAACCATTTATGCACTGCATCCGATTTGGGGTGACCTTATTGAAAATGTTTTCAGAAAAAAATGATTCGTTAAGTATTTTGATTAGGTTTGGTTAGTAGAAAAACGTAAGCTCAGTTGAAAAAGATTAAAGTGAGTGTATCCACGTTGGTAAGAAGTCGTTTGGCATAGTTTTAAGTTGTTGAATTTCGCGGTGGGTATAAAGAACAATTGCTACAATTCGAAGATTTCAACCCCCTCTCTAAGCAAGGCTAGAAAATGGCAATCCAAGCAGCACAGAGTCGGCATAATTGGGCTCAGTTACTTGATTGTGACTTAATTTAGTCACATTGAATTTATTTTGACCGATTCACAACAAGTGTGCTGCTAGGGAACGGTTCTTCGTCACATCCCAGATAACAGACCCTAGAACGATTGAAATAGGATTGAAGTAGCAAAGGACGCTAGCCTACTTTGATCGTACTTCCCGTTCTTCTTTAACCGTACTACAACTTTACTTCCAGTGTTACAATCGATTGACTTGAAATTTCAAAATAGCTAGCGACACAGAGAACAGACATCCAGACTCGAACGTTTTTCTCAAAATACTGTGTAAATTTTTTAAAGCAAACATTAGCGCCGCCTAGTATAGGTTACACCAAACTAAAGGTGACAGGCAGCCAACGGCTATCAAATCTCGAAGCGCAAAGGTGGTGCCATCAACATACGATTCACCAAAACTAACGGATAATTTAATTTATAATTGAAGTTACGAGAATTTACACACGGAGGGCATTCCGGTTTCGATGTCTGTTCTCTGTGCAAGCGGTTCATTTCGTTTTTTGGCAGTTGGTTGAAGGAGACTTGAAGTCCACCTTTTCTAGTAAGATTCTACTAGGAATGTTTACTTCAAATAGACGTCGGATTATTACTTGAAAAGTAAGACGAACAAATTTACTAGTGCAGAATCAGGCAACGCCGATCATTTGACCAGTCCCACTTGGTCTCAAGCGATTATATTCGGAAAATACTATTTCAACGGCCCTTGTACTTTTTGACGTTCCCTGACTCTGGGAAATCGAATTCTAATGTTTTGTAATAGTTGATGGATTCGATTAGTTTAGGTATCCGTGAGGATATTTTCAAACTGCTGAAATTCAAAGTGGCTGCCATGACAGAAATTGAGCGGCATTGTGGACTGGCTCTCGAACAAATGAGCATCGATGAAGCAGAAAAGTGGTGTGCAAGCACTAAACAGTTCGTTGGAAAGGCGACTCTGCCTCCATCTGATGACTTAGCGTCTAAGGGCTTGGTTTTGATGTTTGTTGGAGTTGCTGAACGGTGGAAGCAAGTGGTCGCGTACGAGTTTACGAAAGCATCAATTCCTCCAGAGCAACTAAAGAAGCCAGAGTATTGTCCATTATTGAAAGATCGGAAGAGATTGGCTTACGAGTACAATTTATTAACTCTGACTCCGTTTCTGAGAATCAAAAGATGTGGAAGGATATGCTGAACATCAAAAACCAGAAATTATCTGCTTTTGATAAATTTCGTCATAGATCGTTACTCCACGCATTGGGAGAGTACAACAAACAACAATCAAAGTGCAGAATATCCTGTCTGATTTGGAACTACAACATCCAATCGACAACAGCCGAAAATTGGAGATCGTGCAGATCCAGTCCATGTTTTAAAAAATGCAATTCATGGATGGATCAACAACAGATTTCTCGTCGTTCCAAAATGGTACGTCGATAAGAATGGCCTTTCATCGAATATTGTGCATCGAGATCATCTGAAGGAGTTGGTCGAATTCGAGGCAGGAAATCAATTGAGAATGGCTCATAGGTTATCTCCAGCCGACGTGGCGTTCCATGTTCCTGTTTCGTCTGTCGACAAAATGAAAGTATCTAGCGCAACAAAATATTGCAATCGAGCGGTTGCTGCGGCGCTACGCGTGGTGACTTCCGAGAAAACCCGACCTGAGCTGCTAACCACAGCATGCTACATTGAGGACATGTCAGACTGGTACGAAGTGGCCTAAACCCGTTGGTAAAAGCGGGGGACTTCAACGCTTGGGCGCTCGAGTGGGGGAGCCGCCTTACCAACCACAGGTGCCAGATTCTTCTGGAGGCCTTGGCTAGGCTCAGAGTACCTACCATAGAGTACCTACCATCAGAGTACCTACCATAGAAACGGAGCGGAATCGATCATCGATATAACATTTAGCAGTCCTGGGCTGCTCAGCAATTGGAGGGTGGATGATGGCTACACCCATAGCGACCACTTGGCGGTTCGTTATTGTATCGTCCACTATACAAGGCAGCGTGAGTCGCAGATGGAGGACGTCCTACTTCGATGTAGAGACTTTTAAAGAGTCGCTTGAGAGGGAACGAATCTTACGCGAAACCCAGGAACCTTGCGGTGAACGACTCGTTATGGCACCTACACGAGCGTGCGATGCGACCATGCCGAGGGAAGTCAAACCGAGGAATGGAAGATCGCCGGTGTATTGGTGGACAGAGTCGATCGCCGACTTCCGAAGAACATGCCTCCACGCAAGACGGAGGGTGCAAAGAGCGCGGTCAGACGCCGATAGAATCGAGCGTAGAGGGGCGCTAGTCGCCGCGAAGGCAGCACTGAAGGCCAGAAAGCGAGCCTGCTTTGAGGGCCTGTGTCAGAAAGCCAATACGAACCCGTGGGGTGACGCCTATCGGGTAGTGATGGCCAAAACAAAAGGAACGGCGGCTCCAACCGAGCAATCACCAGAGCTGCTGGGGGACATTGGGGGACTCTTTCCGAACCATGACCCGAGTCCATGGCCTCCCGCCGCCGTAGATTTGTCCCATGTCCAGCGTTCCAGTATCCCAGACCTTAACGCTGTCATAGCGACGGAAGGGTGGGCGGCTCAGCCGAACACCCGTGACCACGTGGGCACTGACAACGGCACAACGGGGGTCGGCGACGAGGCGACGGTGACGAACGAAGAACTCATTGCGATAGCAAAGTCGCTAAAGATGAACAAAGCGCCAGGACCGGATGATATTCCGAACCTGGCCATCAAGACGGCTATCTGGCTGGATCCCGAAATGTTCAGGGTGGTGATGCAAAGGTGTCTGAACGAGGGCATCTTTCCGGACGCCTGGAAAATTCAGACCCTAGTGTTGCTACTAAAGACAGGGAAGCCACCAGGGGATCCATCGGCATATAGACCTATATGTCTGTTGGATACAGCGGGTAAGGTTCTCGAGAGGCTAATCCTCAACAGACTGACAAAGTACACGGAGGGTATAGGCGGTCTGTCAAACAACCAGTTTGGCTTCCGTGAAGTGAAGTCGACGGTGGATGCCATTCTGTCCGTCACTAAGACGACCGAAGAGGCAATCCAGCGCAAGAGGTGAGGGGTCCGCTACTGTGCGGTGGTCACTCTTGACGTGAGAAATGCGTTCAATAGCGCCAGTTGGGTGGCTATCGCCGACTCGCTCCAACGCCTTTAGGTTCCTGGGTACCTGTACAATATTCTGGGAAGTTATTTCCAGAATCGCGTACTGGTGTACAATACAGAGGTAGGCCAGAAACGTGTCCAGATCACCGCAGGCGTCCCACAAGCTTCGATCCTGGGTCCAGTGCTATGGAACACGATGTACGATGAGGTACTACGGCTAGAGTTCCCGAATGGGGTGTAGATAGTCGGGTTCGCAGACTACATCACCCTGGAGATATGTGGTGAACCCATCAAAGAGGTAGAGCTAACGGCCTCCAACTCCATTGGCATTGTGAAGAGATGGATGAGTTCCAGGAAGCTGGAGCTAGCCCACCATAAGACTGAGGTCACGGTTGTTAACAACCGAAAACCGGAGCAAAATGCGACGATCAGTACAGGCAACTGCACAATCGAATCAAAAAGGTATTTGAGGTATCTTGGGGTCATGATCGATAAGCTGTCTTTTATCAGCCACGTCGATTACGCTTGCAGGAAAGCCTCTATGGCAATATCGGCACTATCCCGCATGATGTCGAATAGCTCGGCGGTGCAAGGGAGTAAGCGTTAACTCCTGGCCAGTGTCGCCCTGTCCATACTTAGGTACGGCGGGCCGGCATGGATCATCGCCTTCAGTACCAAGAGCTACGCAAGTAAGCTAGAGAGTACGCACAGGCTTATGTGCCTAAGAGTGGTTAGTGCATGCCGAACGGTATCACGCGACGCGGTCTGCGTCCTAGCGGGGATGATGCCAATAGGCATTGTCATAAAACAGGATGTAGAGTGCTTCGAACAACGTGGAACAAGAGGTCCTCGGAAGACCACTATAGCCGCATCCATGGTTAAGTGGCAAAGGGAATGGAACAACTCCACCAAAGGTCGGTGGACCCACCGACTAATCCTGGAACTCTCCGGGTGGGTTGGTAGGCGACATGGTGAAGTGAACTTCCACTTAATCCAGATTTTGTTAGGCAACGGCTGTTTCAGACAATATCTGCACAAATATGGGCATGCACAGTCCTCCGCATGCACCGAGTGTGCGGGAGTAGAAGAAACTGCGAAACATGTGTTTTTCACACGTCCTCGCTTCGACGGCGCGAGATCCGGCATGATAGCCGTAAGCAATCACGACACGACTCCGGATAATCTGGTCCAGAGGATGTGCCAAGACCGGGACGGGGATCAAATGAATAATTTCCGTTTAGTTCAAAGTAAACTACTGAATTTATCAAATTTGTGAAGCAATTAGAATTGATCTTGTAAGGTATCTTCTGAACATATTTTAAAAAATTTGTTCATTAGAACTACAGTAAACAGACATCCAGATTCGAACAACATTTCTGTAGAAAATTGTGTGAAGTATAACATTGTATTACATAATAGGTCATTTTCTAAACTCAAAATGACAGAAAGAGTTTTGAATAACTCGGTTAGCAGTCATTTTTCGACACACCTCGCCATACAATTTTAGACCGCAAATGAGGTCTATCAACTCCTTTTGGGAGTAACTCGAATTGCTAGTCACCCTGTATAAGTTAGGGGTATTAGTATTCATGAATTTAGGAGATACGCCTAGGATTTACATGAGAGGCTAAAGTTTTCATTAGCACTCATTGCAAAGAGTATTCATTTGAATCAAATATATTCAATTCATACCTTCTTGGTATCGCTTTGAAATGTAACGATTGGAATTATTTTATCCTTGACTACAGGAAGCAATAAACCGGCTTGAAAATACCACTCGTTTAATTTACGATGTACGTGTTGGAGAATTAGGCCGATGGAAACCGTGGAAGACTGGACTAGTACTATGCACGAAAGCCATTATCCGAATGATCTAACGATTTTTTGCTAGTGGTCACAAGAGAATCTTCACTTCCCGCTTTGTTCAAGACTGTCTGGAGAGCCTGTTTTCAGCTATACGATTCAAGCAACGTCGACCTACACCACGGGTTTTTGGAAGGAATTTAAAGACAGTAACGTTATCGCAGTATATGGCTCCTGTTCCAAATTCGTCATACTCATTTGACGACCAGGAACATCTGGTAGAAATGGCAGATTTTCTTTCCCAGCGTCACAAGCAATCCAACGAGCAAAATACAACAGCATCAGATCAACAGATGACAGTTCTCGACAACAGTGATGCAGTTGATATGGACTACGTAATGCTGCAGGAAGTTTCCGGTGAGGTGCTGGACCGAGGAGTGCTGAATGCGCTCTACTACGCAACGTGTTACGCGTTGAAAAGTCTAGCGAATAAGGGTACTGTTTGCAAGCAATGTATCAAAATGGCGGAGAGTCCAAAGGGTGCTCACTCCGACTATCAAAGCTTCACATTCTATCGAGCGAACACCATTAAGAGAAACATCCACTTCCCATCCATCGATACCTTCAATTTTTTCAAAGCCATGGAAATCGCGTTTCGCAGCGGCAAAAACTATATCACTTTGAACAAGGATCAAAACAATGTTGATCAGAAGCTAATGAATGAGTTGGCGTCCCTTCCGAACATTTTCCACTGCTCAACCTTCAAGATGACATTGCACAGTGGTCAAAAAGTCGATTTTAACTGATCAACTGATAGCTCCCTAAATGGTGGAGCTAGAGCGATGGCGTCTTTGGCAAAGTTGATGGATATGACAAGCTTCACATTTTGACAATTCCCCTAATAGTGAGATAAAAATTCAACTTTTTTAGGATTTCAAAACAGAGAGTTGATGTCTTCAGCAAAATTGTAGAAAAAGTCAATACAAACAGATTTGCTGGAGACTTATAAATCGCATGTCTCACCCAATTGGAGATAGAGAGCGTTTTATAAGAACTAACCTCCAATAACACATTTTTCATCGAAACATTGTTTTTAATTTTAAGGACAATATAATGTTCCACAAAAAAAAATCATTTATACTGTGAGTTATGAAAATAACAAGTTTGCTCATACTATAAAATGATAAACTGTTAGGTTTTTGGATCGCTCTTCCTAAAAATTACACTTTCTGGAAAAATGAAGACCAAAAATAAGCTTAAGTAGATTCAAAACTAACATGTATTATTTTTTTGAATTTTTGATACCATCCTTTTCTTCCCTGTAAGGCAGTTGTGTATTCTTAGAGCCTTAAATTCTTGGATCTCTCCATTTAAAATATTGAAAATTTTCAAACGTTGACTTTAATGAACATTACCAAGTTAAGTTACGTGTGTTTAACACACGACCGGCTGACGCAGACCGCGTTAAACCGTTTGATTAGTTTCGTTAGTTTCGTAACGGAACATTCACAGAAAAAATAATAATGAATTTTAGCAGACGCGTAAAATTTTCCGTTGTTCAATTGAAAGCCAAAACAAGCGTGAAAAAAGAAATTGTTTGCAATCCTTCATAAAACAGACCTGATTTCAGTTATATCGGGTTTACATTTAAAGCAAATATTCCATAAATTCGTGTCAAATCTAGCATTGCCTTTCTACACATTAGATAATACAGAAAATTAAATGTTTATTTCATACTGTGTTGCAACGCAAGTACTGTTCTAATCGTACGTTGGATTAGCATAAGTGAGTAAGTATGTTAGTCTTCTTCTTATTCTCTCTTAGCATTTCAAGCTTATTGCTTTCGCAATTAGCTTATTGCTTGCTCTCAACTTAGTATTCTAAATGCACTTTCACAGTTATTAATTGAGAGCTTTCGATGCCAAGTACCATTTTTGCATTAGTATGATTGTGTGGCAAGTACAATCATACCCATATGTCCAGGGAGTCGAGAAATTTTCCTTTACGAAAAATTTCTAGACCAGTCCGGGAATCGAACCTAGCCCCCTCCAGCATGGTGTGGCTTTGTAGCCGTGCCTTTACCGACTGAGCTAAGGGAGAACCCAGTGTGTTAGTATGCATTATGAAAATTAGGAAATTCCATTTTTCCATTCTTCAGAAAGGTTTGAATGATGATACGGCCTCAAGTTTAAGGCCCTTCTCCAGCATCTCAACCAGTAGTTGGCAACGTTTAAGTTTTGCCTGATAATCACGAATTCACTCGGCATCGGTACATGGTCGGAGGATTTTCCATATGTTCGATTTGAACGCGCTTCCGAAATTTGCGCATACGTTTGGCAACAAAACGATTAGGCATCGTACTCATTCTCACTTTCGAAGTTTCTCAAATTTTATGTCTTCCTTGGAGTAAAACTCTATCCAACGCGAATCGTTTAAACAACAGAATATCTATTCATAACTGTACTAATTGGAGTATGCAGAGAATGTTACTTCGTAATATCCTTTTCAAAAATCAAACGTAGGAAAGTTCTTGATACTTGCTGCAACGCAACATTCTTTAAAATTTTCCAATACCGATTGATGAATTGTACGCGAAATATATTCATCCTTTGTTTGTAAAATTTTAAATACTTGAGTAAATAAAATGGTAATCGTAAAAACCTCTAGTTGATCAGAGCAAAAATCTCAAAAATAAATCAATCAAGAAACGATCGAGTTATTAGCGTCCGGTGTTTAAATTTTTCTTGACGGCAGCCATAGTGCACAATGCTCAAGGTATGCAACGAAGAGGAAACTTAAATTGTTTTAGCCACCGCTGGCTGTCATATGGTAAGAATTTGGATAGTAATGATGAATAAATGCCAATCAAACAAACTCTTCAAACAAAACCTTCCTGGACTTTTGAAGAAGTAGGTTTCAGCCGGTGCACGTTGCGCCTTACCAAAATGGCTACCAACAAGATCACACACACAAGCACCTTATTTAGCTTCCTCGTGGTTTCGCCCACGGCTGGCAACCGACTGCCTAGTACACCACTGCATAATTAATGGCTGCCTAGCAACGGTTGCCACTGTCAGCAGCCAAATCCAACGTTGGCGCCTTACCGCTCCGCACTGCCGATTGAAGCTAGCGCAC
The DNA here is from genome assembly GCA_024533555.2 of Aedes koreicus. NCBI lineage: Eukaryota > Metazoa > Arthropoda > Insecta > Diptera > Culicidae > Aedes > Aedes koreicus. The sequence goes on from JAHHFK020000533.1 coordinate 231,578, forward strand.
ACTTCAGGGTACATGCCATCGCCAGCTGACAATGAATACTGGCTCGTTACTCCGCACAGCTCCAGGACTGCAACACGAATGAGAAAATTTGCATTTATATCGTTCAGTGCTGAATATGAGACCTCCCGTGCTCACATTTGAAATCTTTGATAGGAAACTACTGTTTATTTAGTAAATTTAGCCTGCAAAACAAAATAATAAGACATCACCTTTTATTTTCGTTATTTTCAATAGTTTGAAATAGTTAAAGGATATTGTTTGATTATTGAATTGATACGCGGGAAAATTTCCCACCGATTGGTGTAAACATCTTGAAAATCTATTGAGCATTTATTTATATCGAATTCGTTTTTGAACCTAGGTTGGAACTAGTTTCAACCTGCGATACCCTAACTTATTGCCAGTGCAAACCTCAATCCGATACGAGTTACAAATACAACCATACACAGTGACGTTTGTCACACAACAAGCCGACTCAATTTTGATACCCGATCCAGTTTGAAACTGGATCAAAAACGAATTCGCTATTAGATACTAGCGTTTAATTTGAAACGATATTTCGTGACGGTCGATTATTTTTCGATTTTCAATTGACATCCAACCCTTGCCGTCAGACATTTCAATGTTTCATGACGGCAGCCATTTTTAAATTGTGCACAATGCTCAAGGTATGCAACGGAGAGAAAATTAAAGTTGTTTTAGCCACCGCTATCTGCCATTTGGTTAGTTGTTAGATAAATTCAAATTAAACAAACTCTCTCAGATTTGGATTGGTTGTCCTGAAAAGGACGGGTTTGAAATAGTCCGCATTAGAATTGAAAGCTTCTCGGTCTTTTCACGAAGCAGGTTATTTCCGCCGTGCACGATGCGCTTTAGATAACGAAAGGGTACCAAGAAAAGATATCACACACACACATAAACACACACTCAAGCATTTTATTTTGCTCCTCGTGGTGGCACCCACCGGCTGACAACAAATCATCACCGGCTTTGGCAACCGATGGCCTAGCACACCACTGCATATTTAATGGCTGCCTAGCAACGGTTGCCTAGCCAAGGGCTTGCTAGCAACAGACTACACTCAAAAAAATCGACACGTTACTTCCACGTGAAGCGCAAGTAATTTTCGTCCACTGCCAAAACCAGTAAAAAACACATGGAATTCACGTAAAAGCTACGTGATTTCCGCGTAAATTCACATTCTACGTGATAATCACATAAATTTTACGTGATTTTTCACGTACAATTCACTGGACACGTAATATTTACCTGATTTTTCTGAAGAAGATTTGGTTACGTGTTCAGGTGGAAGTTACGTGAAATTTCACGTGAAAACGTGTCGATTTTTTTTGAGTGTACAGAGCGCAATCAGCTACCAGACCACTGCTTGGTCTACTGTTTGCCAATTGGTTTGATCGAATAAGTCAATTTAAACAACTCTTTGATAATTGGATTGGTCGCCCTGAAAAGGACGGATTTTAAATTGTGCGCAATAGAATCGAAACCTTCTCGGTCTTTTCATGAAGCAGGTTATTTATGCCGTGCACATTACGCGTTAGATAAAATGGCTGCCTAGCCAAGGGCTTGCTAGCAACAGCCTGCAGAGCAATCAGCTACCTGGCCACTGATTGGTCGCCAGTGCACCTTCTATGGTACGCGCCATCACTAGCTGCCAAATCCACATGGCGCCTAGCCGCTCCGCAATACAGGCTTCATGCCATCGGCGTTGCCACCAGAGTTCATGCCATCGCCAGCTGCTGTTTCTTATTGGCAAGACAAACTGACCAGCTTCGGCACTGCACTAATGAGTAAAATTGCGAAGGTGTACCAGTTTTATATCGTTCAGTGCTGCATATGAGACCTTCCTTGCTTACATTTGAAATCTGTGATAGGAACGTACTGTGCATTTAGTAAAATTAGCCTGCAAAACAAAATTATAAGACATCACCTTTAATTTTCTCTATTTTCAATAGTTTAGAATTATTTAAGAATAATTTTTGATGATTGTATTGATACGCGGGGAAAATTTCCAACCGATTCATGTAATCATCTTTAAAATCTATTGAGCATTTATCAAGTTATAAGCGTTTAATTTGTAACAATATTTCGTGACGGTCGGTTATTTTTAGATTTTCAATTAACATCCTCGCCTTGCCGTAAGACGTAGTCTCCGACAAAAAAAAATCGACAAATTTTGTTATTTTTCAATTACTTTTTCAATGGGATTACTCTGTAAACATATCTGGTAAATACTGGAGCGACCCCCGTATCATAACAAACATAAATTTATAAGAGGGCATCTCTTTCTTAGCTGGCAAGTTCTGTCCTAGGCGGAAACGTTTACTTGTATCGCGAGTTTCAACGCCCAATCTGCAAATGGTCAGTTGTAAATAAACAAGCGCGCCCACTAGGTACACTCTAGATCTTCAGTGGGTCCACCATGATCGTATTTGGAGCAAGCGAATTGAATAAATCTAGGGAAATTGCTCTCTACATTAATCTCATTAGTTCCTATATTCATCCTACGATGAATCAAACAATTGGGCAGTTGAAGGATCGGTTTCGTTTTCTAATAATGTTTTCTCACGTTAAATAACTACAACAAACATTACTAACTAATCCTGTCACGTGTATATCGTTTTATTTCAAGTAGGATGAATATAGGAACAATGAGATTAATATAGGTACATCTTCCCTATATCAGTTGAACAACTGTTGCAGGGTAATTCATGGTTAATTTTTTGATAATATAATTTTTTGAATAAATAGACATGTGACACACGTTTTGTATTTCTTAAAATGTCAATAGTAGAGCTTTCTTTCGGACAGATAGCAAGCAAATTAACTGGCTTTTTAACGCCATGGTTTAATAACAAACATTTTAGTGAGAAATAATATAAGATCAATGTTATCATTATTCATGTTTAGGTTGCTGCATTGAGATGTGGTCTGATGATCTGTCGCTTTTCTCTAAAGCAGAAAAGTATATTTCAAGTTTTTTTTTTAAGAATGTGTCCACTCATGATCAACATAAGTCTAGAACCCCTCAAGATCATTTATCCTAGTTAGTTTGAATCATGACTTTATCATTAATTTGCTAACTTCAATTCTGGCAAAAGCATTCGTTCGATGCTAGATAATTTCCCTTCACTGCATCATGGACATCATTTGCGTCTGCAGAGAATAAATTACGGGCTCTTGATTATCAGGAATTTCAATTTCTACCTCACCGTTCAAATTATGTCAAATCCCTTCGCTAGCTGATTTGAAAGTAATTCGTCGAGTGCATATTCCATTGCTTGTGGGAAAGACTCTCCCCAGTCCGTATTACCTTTGTTACTTCGACACTGTTGACGAAGCGAACTGTGAAGTATTGGCTCAAACAACTCTTTTTACTCCCTAGAAGTCACTGAATTACTGTCAAGGCTAGAAGCCTGGGGAATACGAAATAGATGGATTTGCAGATGAGCACGTAATCCGGATACTAATGGAAAAATGCTCTGTATTTGCTTTCTTGGGAAATATTCGAACAATCGAGCATCAAGTTACGTGCTGGGCAACGGTTTCTTAAATATCGCTAAAAAAATATGTTCTCTATCAGTAAATTAATCATAAGTCAATCCAAATAACGAATTTTTGTCTCACCACAACCCGTTCACTTTTGTCCAGTCCTCTTTTCTGGACCATCTATGCCAAACGGCTTCATTCCGAAACCAAAACAGGATACACTCTCATTCCTCCCGAAGCGATCAGAAATACCAATGTTTTGTAGAATATTGATTTGCATATAAACGCTTTCATCTGGAGGGAAAACAGCAATAATCGAATATAGCCATTGAACTAACCGGAGTCGATGTCAAGGATAGTGACCCACACGGTCGCCCTGGCAGTATTGATACATGTATTAAGAATCCAATCGAACAAGCAATGAAGAATGAATTTGATCCAAACCCTAGCTAGTTCGCATCTGCACCCGCGTCGTCGTCGTCGTCGGTCGAAAGTTAATGATGCAAAAACTGCGGCTCGGCTAAAGCACGAAAAAAGAAGGTCAACCCTTTCTCTCCGCACCGCTTCGCTAGTGGTTGGTTAAGGTGTACTTACGTAGAGGCCACATCACAGCTTCGAATCGAGCCCACAAATAGCACGAAAGCCGGTGTTGTCTCTGTGTAAGACCACCTTTAGGTTTTTACCAGGATGATGATGCCCCTGTACGTATGCAATTTGATGTCGGCAGGGGAAGAAAAGCAGTCAGGAAAACGAAAGTCCATTACACTAGGCTATAACTGGTAGGCTCTAGTGGAGCCAATTTCGACAGGCAGGCTAGAGAGAGAGAGAGAGAGAGGAGAAAATAACCCAAGGAAAATCGATATCTCATAACAACAACGGGCCAGGTAGATTGGTCTGCATCGTTGCGTATTAAAGTGAGCTTAGACTAGCGGGGATTGCGAAGACGGTGAACCGAAGGCTTTTTGTTATTTCATTATTGATCATAAAATAAGGTGGTCAGTTACATACGGACGAGGGTCAGCGGGGCGATTTTTTTTCCGATTTGATACTGCTCGCTCCTGGGGAGGGTTCTTCCGCTTTACCACAATCACGTGATTGAGGCAATTGTTATTTGCGACAAATTGCGGTTATCATTATCCTTCTTCATTGGAATGGTTGGAATGGAGCAAGGAGGATACTATGGTCAAAACAGTTTGAATAATTCAGGGAAGTTTTATTTATTCCGGCCCTTGTGAACTTTACTCAGTGGATATGAACAGCAATTTCTATTGCCGATTCTAGAACTTATGTCAAAGAATTAATTTGAAAATTTCAAATATTTCAAATTTCAAAATCAGATATTAAATAAAAGGGAACTGTCTGGAATATGTCAGTTGTCCTAGAGTGGTAAAGTTGATTTCATAGTATAATTAGAGTGCAATCTATAATCTTTCGATCAAATGTCCCTACAGCTTTAGAACGATTTCAAACGATCCCAAAAATTTGTCCAGATCCGGAAATTCACCACCCAGAAAAAAAAAGGCGATGCCAACCGACCATTCCACCCGGCGAGTGACCCTTTTATCCTAATTTGGCACGCCTGTGGCAGCGAGTAGGAGGGCGGGGGCAAACCGGGCACGTCCGGTTGGCCCACTTGGGAAAGTGTATCGTCGCAATTTCTTTCGCCGACTGCCAGCGAACGCGAAGGGCACTTACAATTTTTCAACATGGCACACACGTTCGATCGCTCCCCGTTTCTCCACGGGGACGCTTGCGAATGAAGGGGGGTGGGGGGTGCCTACTCGCTGCAAGTAAAGCTTTCCCATCACGTTTCCAGTGTGCCATTAGGATAACGGGGCTGGTTGCTCGCTGCAAGTTCGTGTCTACATGAAGGCAAGTTCTAATTTGTGACTCCTTGCGAGCTCGGGAAGGTGGCCGTCTTCATCTTCCCGGATGAAGGCATCGACGGTTATAGACTTGCCATTTCGCCTTCCTGCCACAAGTGTTTCCTCTTCCGAGAAAAGGGGGAGCAATGGATGCGAGGGTATTAAATGTTTGGAACTGTATCCGTCGTCGTCGTCGTATGAAATAGCAAAAGCCACCAGGACGAAAGCAAATCCCCGATAGCGATTAGGTCAGATTCGTGTAACGAAGCATTAGGATCATAGGAAGGTTAGGCATTTGCACACTGATTTCTGTTCGATTCAAGTAACGCAACAATCAAACTTAACCGGAATTCGTTGTTTTCCTCCCTCGAACCAATTAATCAACTACAACAACAACCTACAACAACACAGGGTGATATTCACCGGCATCTACACGTTCGAATCAGCTGTAAAAGTGATGGCGCGAGGTTTCATATTACAACCGTTTACTTATCTTAGAGATGCATGGAATTGGTTGGACTTCGTAGTAATAGCATTAGCGTGAGTTTTCTTGATAACCTAAATTTTATATAAATATATCATTCATATAACCACTTTTAGATGAGTAGATTAACTGGTAGTGATTTCCTTTTTTTTATCTTGTTTTGTATTTATCTTTAGGTTATGGAATTCTTTCCATTTTTGGGTTTAGGTGATTTAGTTATAATTGGGTTGAAATCGGTCTTGGTTTAGAGTGAAAAAAAAGGTATACACAAGTATGTCGCCGAATTTCAAATTGACCAATTTTTCGAAAATGAAATTTCGAGTAATGTACGAACGTTTTCTAAATCTCGCGTTTTCTTGATGACATTCGTTTTTGATGCATTTTCTATTTTGAACTGTCTTGGAAACCGAAAATATTCTAGGAAAGAAGGGGCTATTAACTGCAGAAAATACAAAGGAAAGGTCTCGTTTGCCACACAGGATTGCTTTTTATTATTCTGTGCTTTTTCCAAAAAATAATTTGATATTCATGCCTTGGAATGGCACAATGGTTTTATTTATTTATTTTATTAACACAGATAAAAATGTGCATCCGAATGACAATTAGATAAAACTGAATTACATAAATAACTAACACATACATCTTCGGAAACAACGCTTAGTAAAATCACGGGATACATTAAAATTAAACATACCGTCTAATCTAATCTAATGACTATATCACTAAAGGGTGTCCACAGTTTAATTGCATCACTTAAAACTCGTCCTCAAAAACAAGTCTCTCAACCAATTTTCATGATATATTCAGGGTATAAAATACAATGTATAATCTTTGTTTAGGTATTTTTATTTCACAGTATTTCTTTATCAAATCCAAAAGCCCAAACTTTCTTCTTAATACCACACACAGTGGGAAAAAATGACATGAATCGCGAAAGAATTCGATAACTCAGCTCCAAGTAGCACAAGGTTAGTGAACAATAGCACTTTTTATGTGCAAATTCCTGGGAAATCGAATGAAAGGGGTCCCACTTGCCGCAAAATTCAGTGGACGGTGATATTGGGCTTATTTTACCCCAATTCCCCCGTATTTTCGAATAATGCCCAGTAATCTATGCTTAGAGGGGTCTGCGGTAGTCAAAATAGGCCTATTCTTATGTAAAATTTCCATAAAACCAGAATAAAGGTGAATGCAGCCACCGCTTGGGTCGGGTAACGGAGATATTGCTGATTTTACCCCACTTCCCCCATGTTTTCGAATATTGTTCATTAATCTATGGTTGGAGGGGTCTGCGGTAGTCAAAATAAGCCTATTCTTATGTAGAATTTCCCTAGAATTCGAATGAAGGTGATTGCAGACACCGCACGAATCGAATGGAGGTAGTTGTAGCCACTGCACGAGTCGGGAAACGGAAATATTGCTGATTTTACCCCACTTTCCCATATTTTCGGAATATTGCCCATTTATCCATACGCTTTTCAGATGTCTTTGGAATAAAACAAGTTAACTGGGCCCTTTTGGACCACCACAAAAAAAGTATATTATCCATTACCATCAGATAATTCATCCTCACTCAAAGTTGTCGCTCATCTTCACTATATTCGTCATCGTTTTCGCTAGATTGGGAAATGTTTTCCTGTTCCTGTTCGTCAGATACATAGAACTGTGGCATCTGCGCTTCGAGCTCTGGGTCATGCTTCCAGAATGATTTTTTCCCGCTTGATTTGACCGATAGATACGCCATCTTGGGATCAGACCAAGTCAAAGCTTCTCTCATCATATCAGTAAGGTAACCCTCCGCAGAAGTTTTCCGTGCAAAGTGCAATCGGGAGAACTTGTGTCGCTTGTGACTTGTTTCTCCAGCCTGCTCATCGACGAAGTTCATCGTAAATGGCTAGAAATATCAAAACATTTATTAGCATTATATACTTCCACATACCTCATTTTTTTATTAAATTTACTAAACGTTCAATCAATTCCGGTAGATGCTCATATTTATGCAGACATGGATGGAGCTGCCGTACAAACGGAAATTCACAACGGTATTGTTGCTCAATGTCAGTGTACAACTGTTTGATTTTATTGTTGTCCAACTTTTTAGAGGAAAGTGCCAGACTGCTGATGATCCGAATGTTACTTATCAAATCCACGTCAACCCCAAAAATTTCAGCAAACTTTTGAGGTCGCCAAGTAGCCTCCTCGCCATGTTGCCATTATTGGAGATTCCGCAGCCACCAACTTTGCGGCGATTAACGTTCAGTTTGAAGTGAGCTACAAGCTCATCTGCAATTCGGCGTGCTTCCTTCTTAACTTCTGGGTGGGACATGGCTGGATGGTTAGGAACAGCTTTCTTAGCAGAATTTCGTATGAGGCCTTCTACCAAGTTCAATCCTGAATGAAAGAAGGATGGTCCGATTCGTTCATCATCTTTCAGACATAGTGGACATGCCTCAGTGTTTCGGTTTCCTACAATGGCGTTTGCCACCTTGCCATCTATCATCAAATAGACTGCTCTGATCTTCACTCGCAAAGTCACGTTTCCAGCGTCGAAGATGATGGGTGAGGCATTCAGTTCATTCACCTCCTTAAAAAACTGGTCGAGAAGCTTTAATGTGATTTCATCCGTTTCCTTTGTCCAGTGCATAGACCGAACGCGACAAAACATGTCGGATTGGGGATTTGGATTTACGTAGATTTCATGATACCAGTTTCAAGGACATAAAATGCTCCGCCAATAAGGAATCATCTTTCCCTAGAAACTTAGCCTGGTTATAGTGGCTAAAGCCGGTTGCAGAGCCAAGTCCAGCAGCCACATGCATGACACAATCAATGATCCCACTGAAAGCTATTTCAGTGAGATTGTCCCGTACATCCATAATCCGCATAACATCGTTCGAAATCATGTCCCGAACCGAAACATTCGAAGACAAATATCCTTCGTCATGATTGGGTTCTGTAAATTTCGGAATTATGCTATTACGGTGAGCTATCGTATCTACCCATGGAACAAATGTTTCAGTTCCTTCCGCATGAATGTGGTCATTCCGGTTAAATTGCTCTTTGTTAATCCCAATCTTGTTTTCATCATCAAAGATGATTCCGATGAAGGCCCTTTCGGATCTTGCTCAAGTTTTGACGCTCTTAGTACCTTGCTTGCCTACGCTTCTTCTCCTTTAACGAAAAACCCAAATCTCTCCATTCGAACGGTGGCTCGTAAAATAGGGATGTCGCCTGGTTTTGTCCAAAAATCAAAACAACGTTTGGGACTTAAGTCGTATAAAGTAAAAACAGTTCCAAATCGCAACGACAAACAGAACTTGGCAGCAAAATCACGGGCTCGACGTGTGTACTGTGAATATTTGACGACGTTTTCATGCGTTGTTATGTACGATGAAACTTATGTCCTGGAGGATTTCAAGCAGATTCCAGGGCTGGATTTTTATTCTGCTATGGCCAGAAATGCTACAGCTGAGCATTTCAGAACGAAGAAGGCATCGAAATTTCCCTAAAAAATACCTTGTGCGGCAAGCAATTTGCACGTGTGGCTAAGAGAGTAAATCTTTCGTCACTACAGGCACAATCAACAAGGAGATCTATCCGAAAGAGTGTCTGCAGAAGCGATTGCAACCCTTCGTCAAAAGTCACAAAGAAAAACCTTTGTTCTGGCCTGATTTGGCATCATGCCACTATGCTAAAACTGTGATGGAGGGGTACCAAGCAAATCAGGTGAACATTGTACCAAAAACCTCAAACCCGCCAAATTGCCCAGAGCTACGACCAATCGAGAGATATTAGGCTCTGATGAAGCGGGAGCTTTCTGGAAAGAATCAAGGAATCAAAGACATCAAACACTTCCAGCAAATTTCGACAAAGACGGCTTCTACGATTTCTGAAGAGTCTGTGCAAACCCCTAATGGACGGAGTTAAGCGCAAAGTTCGAAAATTTTATGCAAATACCGAATAACTATGTTTTGTCTTCATGAATTGTTAAAACACATCCCATGAATCTGAAATAAACAACTACGACGGAAATATAATACGAAATTTATGTTTTATTCATGTTTAGAGGTGTCCGGATTATTGCGGATACAGACCTTACGGCAAAGAATCTTAAAAAAAACTTCACTTATCTGGAACGGCAAAGCGAGCCAATCCGCCTTTCGTTCGAAGAATCTACTCTTTCTTCGAACATTCCTCCAATAATTTTGAAATGTGTGTATCCAAGTGTCAACACTCCTTTCAACAACATCTTCTTCCACTTTAAGATTCTGCCGAACAAAATCCAAAACATGCTGTTTCTTCCAGCTTTTCAAATAAATTTTCATAACTTCCTGATTTGAAAACATTTTGAATCGAAAAACACAGAAAATTTGAATGATTCGTTTCATTAGTGTGCGTGCAACAGCGGAAACAAAATGTCAGTCATAATACTGTAAAGTGTTGCGTAGGATTGAACGATAAAGAAGAAATATCTCCGTTATCCGACCCGTGCGGTGGCTGCAACTACTTTCATTCGATTTCTAGGGAAATTCTACATAATAATAGGCCTATTTTGACTACCGCAGACCCTCCAAGCATAGATTACTGAGCATTATTTGAAAATACAGGGGAAATTGGGGTAAAATAAGCCCCATATCTCCGTCCACTGAATTTTGCGGCAAGTGAGACTCCTTCCATTCGATTTCCCAGGAATTTTTACATAAAAAATGCTATTGTTCACTAGCTTTGAGCTACTTGGAGCTGAATTATCGAATTCTTTCGCGATTCATGTATTTTTTTTTCCACTGTGCACTGTCGGAAAGTGGATGATGAATAGTAGTCTGGAATTGGCTCACTGCGTGGCGTTATTGTACATACGAATATCTTGTGCAAGCTGTATCTCGAGATCCTGGCCATCTAGGAAGATGCCGTTTTTGACAAAGTTGTTCGAGTGGTCACCTGAAGGCCGTAACTGGATACCTGACGCTATTTTGGAACCTAGTAGTGTGATTAGTGAAGATGAATTCACAGCTTTCACCTCACAGCATGTGATGCGTTTTCTTTTATGTAGAGGTAACCAAGTACGATAGAAGAGGACCAGTGATTGGCTGGTTCGCACACGAAATTCATTTCGTATATTGTATGAATACGGTATGATGACATTTTACGAGGTGACAAGCAAAGCGAATGTTTCTTTCAATTAAGTAAGCATCTGTTTTATGCTCGAAAAGCATGCTTACAATACGAGTGTTAGCGAATTTACGAAAAAATATTTTCAGTGTACAATAGAAAATCTTAGCAATGTAAATAGATAAAACTTATATCCTGAACAATAAGCAGGTAAAAATCATCTTCAAGTCAGATTCATGTGGTGAATGAAACAACTTAACTGGTCATCGAAAAAAACAGCATGATTGAGCAATATGTGATGCCTAAAAACTGCGTATTTGGCATTTAACAGATTTATATTCCAAGCTCGATAGCTCCAAGTCATATGAACTCAGTTTCTTATCGACACTTAAAACAAACAAAACTCATGAAGTCTTCTGATTGCCAAGTAACAAGTCACGGATGGAACAAAAACAACCAATAATGGAAGACAAAATTCAAGACTATTTACATCAAAACCTATAACTTGAAAACATTTATTCTTAGACCGATTTCAACCCTCGTCGTTTGTTATCTTTATCATTTCTTTAATTGTAGATAAACTACCTTAATTTCATACCGCTTACACATACATAATTCCACACGGTAGACATCATTCCAATTACCATCAACCACCAAATCCTTCCTCATAGACGTAATAGATAGCGATAAAACAATAACAACAAGAAAAAAGCAGTCAACGATCAAAAATAACCTTCATCGCGTGTGTGTTTGTACAGACTTCCTATCGAACGGCGGAGGTGGCAAGGTCACCAACATACCCTAATATTTCCCTGCCGAAAAAAATAAAAAAATAAACACAAAACATTGCGAAGCAGGCGAACAACTGCACCGCGCACACAGTTCGAATGCACTCACGTCCTTTTCCTAGCTTCACGGAACGCTGTTGTTACGAAACACCCAGGCTCCTACGACTAGGCGATGGTCAAATTGGGTGGAGTGAGCTAAATTAAAAATAGAATACAAATGGTTTCCTAGATGAGGGTGGTGGTGTTGGTGGCAGCACCTGAACTTGGAAAAGGAATACATAATGAAATTTCGCTCCTTCTTCGGTCGATATCAGATTGTGGTGAAAAGAAAATGCGGAAGATTCTGAATGGGACTCCCAGTTTGCCCATGAGTGGAATTTTGAACAACTGTCAGCCTTTTTCAGCTCCTGAAATTGTCGGCGATGCTATTAATAGAGCGGTTTAGGCAGCTGATGAAATTTGTTTCTAAGACAACTGTACGCCGGGGAAGGAGAAAGTTATGAATGCGATCACGCAATGCCTCACGTTCGAATACAGCCTTTTCCAATAATGAGGAAGAACTTTGGCAGACGTCTAATTTCCTTCCCTTCTTCAAGCTGCTTATCAGACTGGAAAACACTGAATCTCCCCACTACCGCACGCACCTGGGACCTTGTCAGCCTCCCCCAAGAATCCGTTTTCCGAATGCGTCTTTTGATAGTGAAAGTGTTACCCGTGTTCTTATGACTGACAAACACACGTACATAAAACAGATATAGTCCACACTTTCCCCCGTTGGTTGTTGTGCAATAGAATAGAACGGATAGAAATAGTTTTGGCTGCGTCATGAATAGTCACCAACCAACCAGTCAGATTCGTTGAAGCTTGAGTTGCAATGTGACATTTTTGTATAAATTTAGATTAGAATTTTGCCTATGAAATGGTTACTTAATTAGGCGGTAGAAGTTTTGTTTCTATAGGGAGCACAGACTGATGCAAGGTTTTGAGGTTTCTAATTAAGATTACAAGGTTAATGTTCTGCGATGCTACTGTTCAAGTTGTTTGCTATGGCGTTTTGTGGCAACATTTACAAGGAATATGCTCGTTTCAATAGATGAATGAGATGATTTCCTCCACTTTGTGGCTAGCTTCGTTTACAGGGTGTGTCAAAAAAAAATTGCAAAAATTCCACTGCGTTAACACGTACGTCCTCAACCCCTCTGAAAAAAAATAATTCAAATTTAAAATTGATGAAATTCCATCGTTAGCCATAGGATTTTGATGCGGTTTTTTGCAATGGATCACAAAATTATCCTTGTTTATAGATCTGCACTGGTTATTCCGAAAATGTCCGTAGTTTCGGATTCCAAGGTGGGAGTACTGGGGTAAGTACCCGTCCAGGGATGGTGGACAACATATTTTTAGATGCGAAAAATGGCATGCGGCATATCAAACTTCATGATTATGCAACACTAGGTCATCAAAAGAAATTTTGAGGATTTCTGGCCATACTGGCCACTAAAAGATGCCTTGCGGGATCCGAGTTCCTCCGTAAATGTGGTCATATTCAAATCTTTCCCAAAACCTGGCCTGTGACATATCAAACTTAATAATTTGTCAAAAATTGGTCTTCAGAGGACATTCTGAGGGTGTATGACCATACTGGCCACGTAGGGAGGCCCTGCGGAATCCGAGTTTAATCCTTCCCGAAACCTGGCTTGCGACTTATCAAACTTCAGGATTTTGCAAAGCTCGGTCTTCGGAAGACATTCTGAGGGTGTCTGACCATACTGGCCACGTAGGGAGGCCCTCCCAAGTAACATTGCCAAAACCATCCAACTTTATTAAGTTTTATTAAAGTTTTATGAAAGCCACTAGAAATCAATTCGGCTTTATTATGGCAGCAAGAGATGCCAATAGGTTTCAAATTTTTAGTCAGGTTTATAAGAACCTACACAGCTTCTTTACAACGTTCTGAAACCCTTGACTTCTAAAATTCCTTTTACTCCTATCAAAGGTTTTATTTTGACTTTATTAACTCATAAAATGCTGTTTTAAAATGCCGTTTTAGGACTCATTCATATTATCTTATTATGGTCAGTTGAAAAAGCATTTTAAAACCATTTTGCCTCCAGTAAATGCATTGAACGGCTAACTGGCATTGAGGAAAGCAACCAAGCGGCCAGATAGTTTTATAGTAGCCATTGCTAAGATAAATTGGCTTTTTGGCAAAACTGTGATTTCTTGCAATCGCCATATTGAAGAATATGAAATAATTGAAATGTGGAAAAATAAATAAACCAAATTTTAAATGTAATACAATTGAACTGTAGATCTGAGACAAACTTCGGTATTCGTTTAGATAACCTTATTGAATTCTATCAATTTTCAGGAGTTTCATGATTAATTTACCGAATATATTTCTTTCAATTTTGTTTTTGTTGTTGTAAACTCGCATAATTTCCAAGGCGCATTAATTTTCAGCTCTTATCGTGCCAATAATCACCATAAAATTTAATGCGCATATGATTTGGAGCATGATACGCTATAAAAAAAACTCAATTTCTTTTGTATATTTTGCTATCAATCATAATTTCCCGCAACAGTAGAACTTTTTTCTTAGCCATTATTTACTGTTTAATGAATCAGAAGAGCAACAAAGCAAAACAACAAAAACCAACTACGATATCGCCGTGAAGTTTGACAGCTGTGGCCATTCAGCCCTATGCTGGTTTGATGGCGGCCAATAGGTTTTATGATGGTTCTCAAGTTGTCATAACAGCTTTCACTAGAACATTTTCAAAATCTTTATGGTCTTAGAAAGGTTTTATTAATTTGTTTTCACAACCGTCTATAGAGTGGGCCACTTTGTACACATTTCGGCTTTAAAGATGCATAGAGGAGGTGTTGGTGGATAAAACAGTTTTGAATGTAGTGTCAACAACAAGGCCGAGAGGAGTGCTATACGGCTGGAATAGAACTGAAATTGTTACTTGTGCTGTGGAATCCGAGTTCCTCCGGAAAAGTGGCCATATCCAAATCTTTTCCAAAACCTGGCTTGCGACATATCAAACTTCATGATTTTAAAAAACTTTTTCTTCGGAGGACATTCTTTGAATTTCTTACCATATGTCTAACCAAATCATTTTTCAGGCAACTTTATCGTGCTGCCTATGCTCGTAGGATAGATTGAACAAAGTGGACCTCGCCTCAGTTTTGTAATCCATCGGTCCGCTTCGTACTTTTTTTTTCTGAATTTCGGTACGCTTTGGTACACTAAAATGTGCGTGTCTTTTCCAGCTCGACAGTATCCTTTTGTATAAAATGGTTTAGTTGGAGCATGTACCGCTAGCCAAGACAAGCATAGTTAGAAGAGCTTATGTCAAAATAAATATTGTGGTTTTGCGGTTGAAACGGGATTTTCACATTTTTGTTTTTGTTTTGTTCGATAGTGTGAATAATTTTTGTTCAAAATTTTCAATGGCTCGGGATTAGAGGTTCCATTTCCCGAATTTGCTTGTCCCGGGATTCGGGATAAAATTTGTTGCTTGTCCCGGGAAATTTTTCAATGTTCTTAAAAACGCAATTTTGTGGTTAGGAATATGTTTTATTCATCAATTAATCAATTAATCAATGGTTCAAATCAAGTAACTGGTCTTATCAATTTGAATTCGTTCTCTGAAAATACGACTTCAAGAAGCAAATGTGATTAATGCTTTCATCGGACAGTGAGGTTCGCTTTTTAGAACAGATATTTCCGGAGTTCGAAAAGATGCGCTCGCTATCGGTTGACGTCGGTTTGATTGATTTTAAGCCGCCGAAAATGATTTCAAGATTCGGGCTCAACTTACCATGTAGCGCACAAAGTGACAGCTCTTTCGCAATTACTTTTGAAAAATCAATCATTGCCGAATCAGTCTGGGACGTGTTGGCATATTCCTTTATAGCCGATTCCAGTTTTTCACGCATTTGGCTGAAGAGCTTCCTAAAGGTTTTTTGCAACCTCGAAATCACTGTCCAACATAAGACCTGAAATCAAAACCGCGAATGAAGTGCTCCAGCATCGTTTCAGTCGAGTTCCAACGAGTTTTGACGTCCACACACAGTTGAAGTGGTTTATGTAAAATTTTCGTGATTTTTTCTTGAAGCAGTGTATTCTTAACAGGCGATTTTCGAAAAAATATCACGACTCTTCGAATACGTTTCAGAGACTCTTAAAAAAATTAGCTGTTTTCTTTAATATGAACATGAACATTCCAATATATTTACCCGAAGAACCAACTTCATCATAGTAGTTATCACTATCCGAATCGTCGCTATCTGAATCCTCATTTTCAATTGGTACCGGTGGCTGATGCTTGTACAGGACATCGCAAACCCCCAAGTGAATCGCATGGTTGTAACACTGCTGATGAAGGTAATCCGACAATCTTCCAAACTTCGTCATCACTCGAGCTCCGTCAGTCGTTGATAATACAATGTTTCCATCCTTAATACCGAATTTCCGGACCATATCCTTGACCATTTCCAAAACCTTTTCAGCAGGTTATCCACGAATTTTGCCGAGACCCAGGTTGAAGAATGATCCGTCAGTGAAATGGGCATTCACGTTTAAGTAGCGCTGAGACGCTTAGTAGCGCTTTGCTTAGACTTGTCCGCTCGTCCAAAGTGAGACTAACCAGTTCACCGCTATCGATACGCTTCACTATTTCATCCTGCGTTTGCTGCTGAGCGTATCCATAGTATTCGGCGACCAGCTTCATGACGGATGTATTAGACGTTGGCAGAGAATATCCACGATCGATTGTCTGATGAACGTGCTGTTGGTGATTGCATTGATCGAAAATCCGTCCTTTGCTGCCAGCCGAGCTACAATTTCCGCCAGTGACTGAAGTTTAACGAACTTGAGCATCGATACTTGTTTCACTGGGACATTCGGTGTGGATGATTTAACTTTCGCAGCAGACTCACTAGGATTTGTGGGGGGTTTGGAATCCATGTCGTGTTTGTTCTTCATGTGCCGGAGCAAGCCACTGGTCGAAGAGCCCTTGCACGACAAAATTTGCTCGCACTTCCGACATCGTGCTTTTTCTTTGTCATCCGCAATTCTATCGAAGTGTTTCCAAATTTCAGCCATGCCTTTAAAATAGTTGGGTGTAAGGCTACATTAGCACAAATTTTGTATTACGACTTACTTTGATGTAACGGCAATCCGAAATTATTCAATGAACACAGAAGCAGTAATCAGTGAATGAAAACAATGTTTTGAATGGAAATGACAGCTTGCGTCGAATTGGCGCGAGCGCGTGTGTGTGTGTTAAATGTGTAGGCAAAATGCGAATGCCTACTGAACCAACACAAAAGGAATGATGCATTTTCATGAATGATGTATAACATCGATGTAGGTACAGTAAATATGTATGTTAGAGTTGTAAGGGTTATATTGAATGCGCGTAAACGGTACACTGAAATTTATTGGGAAGTATCAAAGCGAAAAAATATGTAAGAAATGTGTGTCCCGGGAATCCCGGGATTTTCGGGACGGTGAAAAATCTTATCCCGGGATTCGGGAAATCCCGAATTTTTCAAGATCCCGGGATTTTTTGTCCCGGGATATCCCGGATTGGAACCTCTACTCGGGATCCGATAATATGAACATCGTGGATCCGGATTCAGCCTGGGTGGAAAAGGATATTGATCTTTATTGATCCAAGGACAAAGTTTTGCAAAATTATGAAATTTGATATCTCGCAAGCCAGGTTTTGGAAACAATTTGAAGTTGGACACTTTTCCGGAGGAACTTGGATCCCGCAGGGCCAATCCAAGTAGCCAGTATGGTCAGACACCCTTAGAGTGTCCTCTGAAGACTTAGTTTTGTATGAATGCAATCATGAAGTTTGATATATTTGATAAGTTTGATAAGTTTGATATATAGCCAGGTTTTGGTAACGATTTGAATATGGTCTCTTTCCCGAAGGAATTCGGTTCTCGTAGAGTCTCCATAAGTGGCCAGTATGGTCAGACATCCTCAGAATATCCTCCAAAGACCTATTTTTGCAAAATAATAAAGTTTGATATGTCGCAAGTCAGGTTTTGGAAAAGATTTCAATATGGCCACTTTTTCGAAGGAACTCGCAACCCGCAGGGTCTCCCAAAGTTACCAGTATGGTCATAAATCCTCAAAACGTCTTTTCATGACCTAGTTTCGCAAAATCCTGAAGTTTGATGTTTCGTAAGCCAGGTTTTGGCAATGAATTGAATATGGCCACTTTTCCGGAGGGATTCGGACTCCGGAGGGTCACTCTAAATGGCCAGTATGGTAGCCACCCTCAGAATGTCCTCCAAATACCTATTTTTGCCAGATCATAAGGTTTGATATGTCGCAAGCCAGGTTTTGGAAAAGATTTGAGTATGACCACATTGAACGTATTTCAAAGTGGGAAATCTCTGAGGAAACGTCATTGTCAGATTATAGACACTTTGTGTTCGAATAGAGTGGTGGAAATCGGTCAACTACTACATTTCAAAATCCGAGGAAAACAAACTGGGATCAATATGCACAATATTTAAATTCGGAGTTATTTACAGAAGGTGGAAAGATTGATTCAGTTCAGAAATTGGAATCATTTTCCCAAAAGGTAAATGATACGATTTCAAATTCTTTCTATATTAGTTGTCCTATCAAGGAATCGTCCTCTAACAGGGATGTTCCGTGGTGGAACTCTAAGTTGGAACGTCTGCGTAAAACATCTCATCATGTTTCATAAAGCGAAAAGAACCTCAGATTGGACCCCCTATAGGAGTGCACTTACTGAGTACAATAAAGAAATAAGAAAATCTAAACGAAGATCCTGGGTTCTAACGTGTGAAAACATTAGCAATAGTCCGGAAGTCGCAAGACTTCAGAGGGCTCTTGCAAAGGATCATACGATTGAACTTGGGAATCTGAAAATGAGGATGGAGTTATTACAAAAACTCCTAGTGAAACGTTAAAGTTGATTATGGAAACATATTTTCCTGGATCAGTTTTGTGTGTAGATCCAATCAGAGATGGATCACTTGAAGGTGAAAAAAGTTCTGCAAGGACATCTCAAATGTCTGTTAGAACAAAAATCGCCGCAAATGACTTGGTTGATAAAATCTTTAAGAAAGCCAGGGTAGAAAATGCGTTGAGATCTTTTCAGCCTTACAAATCTGCAGGAATAGACGGGATATTTCCAGCATTACTTCAAAACGGCGAAGCAGTGTTGATCTCGCCATTAATTGAGATTTTTAAGGCAAGTTTAAGACTCAACCATATTCCAACTTCATGGACACAAGTAAAAGTTATCTTCATACCTAAAGTAGGAAAGCGAGACAAGGCGCATCCTAAATCATACAGACTCATTAGTCTTTCATCAGTCCTACTAAAGACTATGGAAAAAGTGTTGCATGATTATATCAATTCAAATTACATGAATTACTCAGCATCCACTATCTGAGTTCCAGTTTGCTTACCAGTCTGGTAAGTCAACAGTTACGGCACTGCATAGTGTGGTTCTAAAGGTAGAAAAAGCTCTGTCGGTAAAAGAAATAGCACTTTGTTCTTTCTTAGATATTGAAGGAGCTTTCGACAACGCTTCCCATTCGTCTATGGCTCGTGCCATGAAGAAAACGAAATTTGACATGAACATAATTAACTGGGTTCTCATACCATGCTCGCAAAAAGAGAAATCACTTCAGAGCTAGGAAGTTCGTCTAGTACAGTACGGGCAACGAAAGGTTGTCCCCAAGGAGGAGTCCTCTCACCACTAATGTGGTCCTTAGTTGTAGACGATCTTCTAAGAAGCTTAGAGGAAAAAGGTTTCGAGGTTGTAGGTTTTGCAGACGATATAGTCATTATAGTGAGGGGAAAATTTGACATCATTTCAGAAAGAATACAATCCCAAGTAACAATTTTAGTTTTATTCCAGCCGTATAACACTTCTCCCGGCTTTGTTGATAAAACTACATTCAAAACTGTTTTGTCTACCAACACCTCCTCTATGCTTCTTTAAAGCCGAAATTTGTACAAAATGGCCCACTCTATAGACGGTTGTGAAAACAAGTTAATAAAACCTTTATAAGAACATAAAGATTTTGAAAATGTTCTAGTGAAAGATGTTATGACCACTTGAGAACCTTCATAAAACCTATTGGCTGCCATGAAAACCAGAATGTGGCCAAATGGCCACAGCTGTCAAACTTCACTGTGAAATCGAGGTTGGTTTTTGTTGTTCTGCTTTGTTCGATTTTCTGCTCTTCTGATTCATTTAGCAGTAAAAAAAAGGTCTAGTGTTGCGGGAAATTTTGTTTGATAGCAAAATATCCAAAACAAATTGTGTTTTCTACAGCGTATTATGCTCCAAATTATATGCGCATTTATTTTTATGGTGAATATTGGCGCGATAAGAGCCGAAAATTAATGCGCCTCGGAAATTATGCGAATTTACAACAACATAAATCAAATTAAAACAAATAAATTCGATAAATGAATCATGAATTTCCTGAAAAGTGCTTGGAATTGGATGAGATTATCTAAAAGAATGCCGAAATAAGTCTCCGATCTACAGTTTATTTGCATACCATTGAAAATTTGATGCATTTATTTTTTCACATTTCAATTATTTCTTATATTTCAATATGGCGATTGGAAAAAAAATCACAGTTTTGCCATAAAGCCAATTTTTCTTCGCAATGACTATTATAAAACTATTTGGTTTTATGGTGACTTCGTTCAATGCCAATTTGCCGTTTAATGCATTTACTGGAGGCAAAATGGTTTTAAAATGCTATTTCAACTGACCATAATAAGATAATATCAATGAGTCCTAAAACGGCATTTCAATACAGCATTTTACGAGTTCATAAAGTCGAAATAAAACCTTTGATAGGAGTAAAAGGAATTTGAGAAACAAGGTTTTAAGATCGTTTTAAACAAGCTGTGTAGGTTCTCATAAACCTGACTAAAATATGAAACCTATTGGCACCTCTTGGTGCCATAATAAAACCAAATTGATTTCAAGTGGCTTTCATAAAACTTTAATAAAACTTAATAAAGCAGGATGGTGTTAGCAATGTTACTTGGGATGGGCCCTAAAATTTACCCAGTCTTGGTGTATCAAGGAGGGCTTTAGCATTAAAAAAAAGGATTAAAAGAGTATGCTTAGACTTAAGCGGTTGAAAACTTTCATGTCTGGTGACTTAGTCGGTCACCTGAGCATTTCACAAAGCTTTCAAAATGGGCCAGTGATGTATATGCATTAGCCTGAGACACGGATATATGAAAGAGAGGTGTGGGGCGTTCACTCAGCATGGATCAAAGCCGATATCTTGCGCATAGAGTCTTCGATTTGGATGATACTTTGCACACGTTTCCGGTAAAGTGGACGAAACATTTTTAACGGCCGCATGGGTTATTTATACGCAAGCGTTATTTTTAAAAAGGACTATGTTTTTGTAAAAAAATCATCTAAACAATCGAACATTGAAACATTGAAACATTTCAACGGAAAACACAGAGTATAGAGTAAGACCGCCTAAAAGATAAATGTAGGCTGAATCTGAAGCTCCGCAAAATGAGATATGCTCGAATAATAACGATGAAATTAAAGTCGTAAATCGTATGTACCGAATCCTGTCCTACTACTATTCAATCTACTCAGAATCCAATACTTCAACGGCTTGATTGTTCGGTGGTACACCATAACTTGCTTACCTCTTAAATATTCTTCATTAAACTCCCAATTTTCTGGGATTTCACCGGTGAAATCGGTGGAGAAGTTCATCACAAAAAATAACTCGTTTGTGGCCTCAGTAACAAAATCCGAAAGGGTCGAATGGTCGTCGCTGATCTTACTAGCTCTGGCGGGAGCTTTATAATCGTTGATCGTTGATCGTTGATTATTCAAAGCGGCAACCATCTTTACTTTTTCGTCGATTTCAACTTCGAAAAAAGCAAGGGCCACATTCCATTCTGTTTCCCATTTTCCCCGCATGGCACAGCACAAGGTAGCGGAGCGGACTGTTTTCAAAAAGTTTCCGCTTTGCTCCGCCATTTTTCGTACAACTTCTACAGACTCATTTGCACCTTATCGACGCGTTTAGTCGTGTAACCAATCATTTTTAACTTTATAACAATTTAAGCCATTTATTTGATGCACTCTGGGATGGCATAAAGCTTCAATTAATTATAATAAAACATCACTTGAAGCACTTTTTGATGGCATTCTATTTGCTCTGAACGCGTTCACAACTGGGCCAACCAAAAAAAAAATCGACGCTCTTGGCCGCAAACATTGTTTTGCTGTAAACTCTTCCATATCCTTCAAACAACAGTTTATAATTTGAACGGAAGATTTGTGTAATTTTGTTCAAACGGTGTCAACTCAAGTCAAGTTTCCCCATACAAAATCGTATGGAAAATTAAAACCGCTAGCGAGCGCTAAAATATAGTTTCACCGATTGAGCTGAAATTTCGCACAGTTATTATAGGACCCCAAAGGTTGCCAAAAATCAAAGGGGAACTGGAATATAAACTTTGTCTCAGGCTAATATGCATGGAGACTGGATGAAACCTGTGGAAAACCATGACATCCCTTACAACATATGTGAAACGTCACGTATAGATTGGGAAGTCGGAGGTCCCACTGTTCGTCATGGCTCTATAAAATTCTTCACAGGTGGCTCAAAAATTGGAACAAAAACGGGAGCAGGAATCTTCGGCCCTGGGGTAGAAATCTCAAAGGCGATGGGAAACTATCCAACGGTTTTCCAAGCGGAGATCTTTGCTATAATAAAATGTGTTAACGTTTGTCTGAAGAGGAAATATAGATAGCATAGCATAGCATAACATTTTCCGACCATACACAATCCTGGGTTGGCTCTTGTAGAGACGATGGAAGCGCCAGAAGAGCTGCCTTGGGTATGACAGGCTCTTCATCCATCGATCTCTTTGCACAACACCTGGCCAGGTCCTTATGATCAGCAAGGAATGGGAGGGAAGTGTTGATTAGATGCCTACTTAAGAAGATGCTGAGAACTCATGCTAACTTCATAGACATTTGGAGTTGGAAGTTGGATGGGATTGTGCGGGAGGCTTTCCTTGGCGAGAAAGCATATGCCTGGCAGACGCTGCTTATGTTGATGTTATAGGGGATGGACTAAGGTTGCATTTTATATCAATGTAATTTCAATCTTTAATTTCAAATGTATTTTTCACACATAAAGTTGTATTGAAAACACCGTTCTATCCAACGAGAAAAAACGGTGGATATCTGTCTCCTCGAAGAGCGGAACATAGTTTGATTTTGATACATAATACTTAGCTGAATCCTTTTGATAACTCCAACGTAATTCCCTGCATCATCCCGACTGCGCCTCAGGATTCCCACTTCCAAGGTAAAAATTCCGTGTCGCTTGAACCAATGTGGTGCTCGGAGCCGAGAAAAAAATGACTGAAGAGAGCATTTTTCTTCAAACAAACTTGAATCACGACGAAATTATTAAATTTTGTCACTTGCATTTCTCTATACATTCTAAAACCACACCACAAATTGAGTTTTTCTAAACCTGTCTCAAACTACCAAAAGTTGCAAAATATCGGACGCTACTTTTTGTAACAACCGTCGTGGGGGTAATCCACCTCTCACTTCACATTTCTCGAATGGCTCAAATGTCTCATTAAATAATATTATAAAACACTCCTTCAGAACTCTTAATCACTAAAAGTATGTTTTTGTAAGAAAATAAAATATCGCAGTGGTATTACTCCATTATTTTTAGAATTTTCAAATTCAGCAAAATACACAAACGTCACAGTCGATTCGCGGCACAGCCTCCTTTTTCAGATTACCATCGTGCGGAGGTGATACCTAAAATATTTGCAAGCAAATATGGGCACGTCAGCGAGGATCGTAAGTTCTTCACAGATGGGTCAAACCACATGATTCCAGTGGTTTTGGCGTTTTTAACATGGTTCATAGCACCTGCTTTGTGCTAGAAAAGCCATGTTCTGTACAAACATTCCCGGTCTTTTAATACTGCTACTCTAAAGCTTGCACGGCGGGACAATTTAACTCAGTTTTCAATCGTTTTGGACTCACTTTCGTCAACAGTGGAGTCACTCATATATGAGTCAATGTTACAGGGATTGGCAAGTCGACATATATAAAACATTGATCTGATTTAAGTCGTTGCCTTAGATATATTGACTTGTGAATCCCAGTCAGTTCCAGTTTTGACGAAAGTGAGTCAAAAACGATTCAAAATTGAGTTAAATTGCCCCGCTGTGTGGAGATTTAGGGGATTCTCGATCATACCTGCCAACTGACACTCTAACTGCGCTCCCATCCTGCATTCGTTGCATACTCTTTTCTGGTTAGCAAACAAAAACACTTTCACGGCTCTATCACCTTCAAATCACTCAATGGATGCATTTATGGCCAGTTTAATGATGAATCAAATTCAAAAGCTTCAAAATAATATTCGATCCATACATTTATTGCGAAGCAAAATGTGACAGCAAAATTCGTCTGAAAATAAAAAAATTATAAAATAATAACATCCCTGCAGTGGAATCCAGAGATCATAGGGCCTGAGTGTGAGACAATTGGGAAGGAGCAAAGTAAGGGCAAAATTCGGGAACAGGAATCTTCGGCCCTGTGGTAGAAATCTCAGTGGCGATGGGAAACTATCCAACGGCTTTCCAAGGGGAGATCTTTGCTGTAATAAAATGTGTTAACGTTTGTCTGAAGAGGAAATATAGACATGCAAATATTTGTATTTTTACAGACAGCCAAGTGGCACTCAAAGCGTTAAGTAATTATAAATGCACATCCAAACTTGTCTGGGAATGCATTCTTTCATTGCGAAAGGTGTGCCAAGAGAACTCGGTAAATTTATGCTGGGTTCCGGGACACTGTGGCATTGAAGGCAATGAAAGGGCAGACGAGCTTGCTAAACAAGGTTCAAATGCACAGTTTATTGGCCCAGAACCATTCTGCGGTATATCATACTGTGCCATAAAAATGGAATTAATATCTTGGGAAGTGCAAAGGGTAATGACCAATTTGTTCGTCACCACAAAGTGTGTTCAATCGAAAAGGTTTATAAGTTCAAATGTTACAATTAGTAAAAAGCTTCTGGAGCTCAATAAGAGAGTTCTTTGTACCTATACTGGCCTAGTACCCGGACATTGCCCGAATAGATATCATTTGAAAAACATTGGCCAGGTTCAGAATGATATCTGTCGTTTCTGTAACATGGAACGTGAAACCTCGGAACATCTGCTTTGCAGTTGTGGTGCTTTGTACAAGAGCAGACTCAAATTTCTGTACAGTGGCTATATGCAACCTAAAGAAATTTGGACTGCAAATCCTGGAAAGGTGGTGGGTTTTATAAATTTAATTTTGCCTGACTGGGAGACGCCTCTTAGGCTGGTCACTTGACAAATGGTTATCTAGCTTTAAGATGCGAATTAGAATAGTAAACAGGGGTATACCACAAAAGTTCAACAAACTCGCCCCGAAAAAAAAAAAAAATTACCACATTTTCGGCCAGTATGGCCAGAAATCCTCAAAATTTCTTTTGATGACCTTGTTTTGCATAATCATGAAGTTTGATATGCAACATGCCATGTATCGCATCTAAAAATATTTTGTCCACCATCCGTGGACAGGTACTTACCCCAGTACTACCACCTTGGAATCCGAAACTACGGACATTTTCGGAATAACCAGTGCAGATCTATAAACAAGGATAATTTTGTGATCTATTGCAAAAATCCGCATCAAAATTTGATGGCTAACGATGGAGTATCATCAATTTTAAATTTTAAATTTTCTGTTTCAGAGGGGTTGGGGACGTACGTGTTAAACATGTTCTAAACTTGTAACCGATTCCAAAGCTCAGTAATTTTCCTAAGCATTGCTCAGATTGGTCACTTCTCATACCTGTCATGTATAATGTTAATGTCGTGTATAATGTGAATGCAAGCAATATACTCTCCTACGGTCAAAATATAATTAAATCGCTGTTGTCATCCTTGCAAGTTGCGATGAAAAAAAGGCTCCTCTAATGTTTAAAATGTGAAACCGAGTAAAAAGCTTTCAAAAGTTCCCGCCAGAGAGGAACCACAGGCACATGCGGAGAGTTCAGCTGCAAACATTATTGTCGCTAAACATGCGATGAAATATGTTGAAGCTCAACGGATGGAAAATAACCTAGAATCCCCCCCCCCCCCCTCCCTTCCACGCGTTCTCAACCTTCTTCGGTGCCAATTTTCCACAGTGCACTCACAAGTGAATGTTGCAATAACATCGGCATAAGCACCATTTCACCATTCTATAGTCGTCGTCGTCGTCGTCGTGTTCCCAGTGCAGGTGACCCGATGATCACCATGATGTTGATGACGCTCGTAGTTGGAAGCTCACTTTTCGCACAAAGTATTGCACCCGCCCATGTTATTTTTCTTGTTTGGTTATGGTCGATTTGGTAAATTTTTATTCGACGATTGTGTTATCACGCAAAGTTTGTTGTCGGTCGTGCTTCATAAACACATTGTCTTAATTCGTCATGCTGCCGTTCGGGGCAGTCACGTATGGGGTGCGTCTTTTAGCCCGAAAAAAAAATGCTGTCACGATAAGCCACCTCCCGTGGGAAATTGCTCCAACCCTTAAGTGTACACCACACAAAGCAGCTACCCACATTCGAATGGAGCGTTCAGGCTTATAAAACAGCAACTTCAAGCCGTTCCTTCTTTGCTGCGCATTGACGACACATCAACTGTAATGATAATAAAAACACCAACCCCACGAGGAATCCCACCTACTCGGAGATGGGGTGAATCGTTGCATTTACCATGGCGGTACCAGTGAATGTTCACTTGTGTATAGCGAGTATTATAAATTTAGCCTAGGACAGGTAGCACGGTCGGGACAGATGGGCACAGGATACAGCGGAACTCCTTCACTCAGTTAATACTGGGGGCATAAGGCCTTACCTGGGACCTCGGGCACTGCGGGATTAACTACTGTTAGTTTGCCAAGCTCGTCCCAAACATCAACTTGATTTCCTACAATTTTGAATTTCTACCCTACAAACTCCCACTGTGCAACGCCTCATCAAAGCGGAACAACACAGTTTCCCAGTGTGCTTATCTTGCTCGACTTCTTTCCTTCTGTTTGCCAAAGGCTCTCATGACTCAGTCAACAGCTTTCCACTTTCGTAAAACCAACCGTGACAAATGTATGGAATAAACAATAATTGCAAATGAGTGTTCAACCACATTTTCCACCCATCGGCAACAACGTCCCGGCAAGAGTTGTATTGAATCCTTGGCCCTCCCTCCGGGGGCCTGCCAGCGAACAACTTGGAACAGTAGCATTCACAGCTCCCGACCTTCACACGCACAAACACACATACTGACACGCACATGCCGAGGATAGGGCATCCGTCATCGTCACACTCACCGTCGACCAACCATCCACAACCCACCGGGTACACTTTGTAAAAGAAGGAAAATATTACAAGTACTATCATTAATGCTTCCTTCCGTAGCATGGCAATGGAAGGCGTTGTGGATATATGACGGAAATACGACGGCTTAATGGTTACCATCATCCTTTCCCTCTTTGCCGGATTCATCCCTTCACAACTGGCGGCTATCGTCATTTTGTCGTCAGGTCTCAGAGAACCATCGTTCCATATACTCACCATGATGCACAATTTTCTCAATTTCTGTAAAACAAAGCAAGTCGTGCAAGAGTACTTCATGGGTACGACTAGTTCACACCTACCCATCCGCGCACACACACACACACATTCACACATGCTCATGACATAGCATTGATTAAATTCACGGAACGCAATCCTTGCAAATGACCTATTCTAATTAATGTTTTCTTTCCGTCTATTTGGCTGCCGCTTTCCCAAACCGCCCTTCCGTGATTCGTGCTGAAACCGGATGCCAACCTGAAATCCACGACTTGATTGGACCCAACCAACAGATATGTAACTATGGGTATAGATTTGGGTAATCTCGCTGCATTGAGAACATTCAGGGTACTACGAGCTCTCAAAACGGTGGCCATCGTTCCAGGTAAGTACACGTTCCTGTGGACATTTGAGTATGACAGTTGGTTTGCGTGTTTATGATTTTCAGATAAAAACTTCTCACGTTTAAGGCTTGCTTGGATACGTTTGCGTTTCGTTGACAGCAGTTTGGCAGAAAACCTATGCAAACACTGTCAAAAACACGCAAACGCAGCGTATCCATTGTGGGCTACACTTTAGTATTATAAGGACATACAAAGGGAAAAGTTTGACGGTCAATTTGACCATTATACCCAGATAGCAGAGCCTACACACCAAATCCTAATTTTGGTATTCAGTAAAAAAAAATACGATTTTGATCAGTAAAATAGAATTTCTACTGAATTATCTGTAAAATTTCTTCAATTTATAGCTATCCGTCAAAGAATCACAAGTTTGCAGCAATTTGTATGAAAATATTACTGAACATTTGAATTTATTTTACAGATGTACTTTATAAACTAATGAACTGTCATTGAAAACCCGCTGTTCAGTATATGCTTTACCGATTTTTAGTAAAACCATAATAAATGCTGACGCAAAATGTGAAAATTACTGAAATTCTTTACTGAACGCGTGAGTGTAATTTACACTTGTCAAACAGCTGGCAGCTGATCGAAATTATATTTTCTTTTATTCTTTCCATTGATTTTCTGAACGAGTTAAAGGCACCAGACTTATTTGCAAGTGTTAAAACGTAGGCAACAAAAGATGTTTCTAAAATCGTTAGCTGTGAATGTTGCTCAGCCAACTTCAAAATGCATCGGAAGCCATGACGTCTTTCGCTGTACTGATGTTGTCAACAAAACTATCCGTGTCTATGAGCCATTCATGTATATCCCCATAATCCAAACCTTGTAGCTTTTAACTATTTCGGAATCCTGAGACCAGATCTCTTCAGGCGCTTGAGCATACAGCTCATCTTTCACAGGATTATTTTATGAGAAAAATGATTATTAAAAAAAACCCACCCGCTGTATGCGTTTAACTTAAGAGCAGGAAAAAACCAAATTTTAACCTGATGTTTCGACAGATTCCACTTGAACTGGATTTCGGACTGTAAAATGGATGTAAAAAAATACTGTCGTCCCGGAACAACGAATAACTTTTTATTTTGGAATGAAAACTCGGTCGGATAGTAAGAGCGCAGAGAACAGGCATTTATGTCCATATAGCTTTTCTTGAAAAACGTGATGATGATGATGATGATGATGTAATACTACCATCTATTGCAGCAAGGAAACTTTCCATAGCAGTGGAATAATCTGAAAAACGATTTGATCAGGATTCTATTATTGTTTGTGATCATCAAGCTCCTGTATGAAGGGCCAAAAACGTTTGGGCGGGCCAGTAAGCAGAGACACTTACGCGAAACCTGCGAATATAGGGAAAAGAATCTCCTTCCAAAAGCAAGTTCACACGCACAGCACTAGAATCGAGCCCTCGATTGACAGAATAAAACCAATAGATGGGGTCGAAGAGCCCGCCCTCGTTCCACGAAATGTTAACACTAGGGAGGAGGCAGTCCCATGCTCCCTATCCAAATCGTTTTACTTGGGTGCCCTGATGGTCCCGCCCTTTCGCTGTTATTTAATATATAATATATTTTGTACACAACAAATTAAGATACCATTATAGACAAAAATGCTAATTTATTCAAATTTCAAACTTGAATGGATTGTTACTGAAATATAAATAAAAGTTGGATATGTATCAATATTCTACTAGTCCTGGGAAAGCTGAAAACAGAATAGATCATTCGAAATATAAAAGATAAAATTTCAATAAAAGATATTATTTTATAAAACATTGTAATATTTGTAATATTTTTCTTTATACTGTTCTAGCAACATTTCAAAGATAGAGTGAACGAAGAGTCCGGTGAGATAATTTCTGAAAGAAATGGCTTATCTTACCATAATACCATAAACACAACATTAAAATATAATCCTACATTACGTATAAGCACATGCCAGCCTTTTATGAATATAATAGTTGAAGTTCAGAAGTGCAATTTTAAATAAAATGGTATGCTGTAATGCTGAGATACAAATTCCACCTTTGATGCCTGGCATGTTGCTCCAGGCTCTTACATAGTTTTGGAATGCAAAGATGATTCCAAAGGTTGCTGAAATTATTAATAAAATGAGAATAGAAAATATAGAATATGATTTTAAGGTATAAGATCTTCGGTCGCACCCCCTCACTTCGCTATTGTCAGATTGACAACATTGCCCAGGCTACGCCAACCAGCGTCTCCATGTTTCAGCTGGCAGTCTTTTGTGATCATATGACTCGTGGAGGCGTGAGGTAGGAACTTGTGAGGACGAGAGGTCGGTCGCACCCTCCTTCGAAGTTGTCAACTCACCATTTGAAGCCCATATACCTTTTCTTGAAAAACGTGTGTAAAAGTTAATATGGGCAGCCGGTATAAAACGCAAGTGCAGAGAAAAACAAACAAAACTTTTCAGGTTTTGTGCTAGGCTTTTTATTGATAAATATTTATATAACAGTTATCGCACAACTGCAGCGCCGCCTACCAGGAGCATAACGACATACATTTGAAATGCCGGTTTAATGTTTTACACAAGTAGCAGACCGAAGATGAACGTTTCTCTGTGGTAAGAGGTCTACGCGCAAGGTCTATTGGAAAAGCACTAACTGCTATATATTGTGATCGATCGTTTGATGGGTGGATGGGATTCAATTGGTTATGAGAGTGAGTGATCAATACATTTTCTGACTGGAGAACTGGAGTGTGAGAGTGTGGAACTTATCTAACTTAACGTTAGGTTGCCAATTCAAGCAAATTTTTTGTCCGTGAGTAAAAATTGATGAAAATCTGGGTATAACTAGTTTGAAGCAAATTGTTTCCATGCGCAAAATTTCAAATCGGTTCAGTGGTTATTGAGATGTCATCGAAACAAGAAGAAAATCACCGGATAGTTTTGCGCGCCGTCAAGGAAAATCCGACTGCGACCGTGAGATGGATCGGAAGACAACTGGGAATCACCCATACAACTGTGTCTCGGGTGGTAAAATCGTTTAAGGAGTCCCAGACGACCGAGCGGTGGGCTGGAAGTGGAAGAAAATCGAAGACAGCTGACCCTGTGAAGGCCCGGAAGGTGTTCGATTATTTCAAGTGTAATCCGAACCTTTCGATTCGCGACGCGGCTCTGAAGGCAAAGTGTTCCGCCTGGTTCGTTCAGCAAAGCATGAAACGAGCTGGGCTTCGTGTATTCAAGGTCCGGAAGGCACCGAACCGGCGTGATCAACAAAACAGGGCGGCCAAATCCCGCGCAAGGAAGCTGTATCGAGAGTGGTTAACGAAACCGATGTGTGTGGTTATGAATGACGAAGCCTACATCAAGGCAGACGCAAAGCAGCTACCGGGTGGAGTTCTACGTTGACATATCACGGTTTGATGTTCCGGAAGACATAAGGAAGAAGAAAGGGGACAAATTCGCCAAAAAATACTAGCTCTGGCAGGCCATATGCCAATGCGGTAAACTAAGTAAACCGTACATCACAACGGGTACCATCAACAGCGAAATTTACCGCATCAAGTGCCTCCAGAAGCGTCTGTTGCCCTTCCTGCGGTCCCACGGCCAATCCGTCATCACATTTCAGCTTCCAAAATTCTTGTACAAACATCTTTGCGACTTCTACAACTGGTCCCACTAGGCCGAGGGGATCAAATAACCGAGCTGTGTCCGCTAGTACAGTTCGTTTGGTAATGACAGCATTCGTATTCCATACAGGTGAAAGAAAAAGAAAACAATCGGTAGTTTTATCCCAGAGCAAACCAAGAGTTTTCACTGGACCGTTCGACGAATCCAAATTTAGTGTCAATCGACGGCCAACAAGATTATTCGGTAGCTGATCTAAAAGCGCGCTGGAGTTGGAATTCCATTTTCTTAAATTAAATCCACCGGAGGAAGTCAGTTCTACCATCTCGTTAGTCAACTGAGTTGCGATTGCAATGTTATAAGCCCCGGTCAACATGTCGTCCACATAGAAATCATCTTTCAACAGCTTCGCCGCCATGGGATACTTCTCGGCTTCAAGCTCTGCCAGATGCTGCAGACACTTGGTTGCCAAATACGGAGCACATACAGTTCCGTACGTTACTGTAGTTAGTTGATAAATACGGATTGCCTCGTCGAGAGAATTCCTCCATAGGGGGCACTGAAGCCGTTGATCTTGCAGATAAACCAGAATCATCCTATACATTTTCTCCAAGTCAGCGATAATGGCGATCCGGTGGAGACGAACACGTAGCTGAAATGCCAGAAAATCATCCTGCACAACAGGTCCAACCATCAGGGCATCGTTTAGTGGATGTTTTGCAGGTTTGGTTGTTGTACTATCTGGCTTTAATACATCTGGCTTTAATACAGCCTTTGGGTCAACCTGTTTCATGTGACCTGGCTGCTGATATTCATGGATAAATTGATGATACTGTGCTTTCAGCTCGAGATGAGCATCTAGTCGTCGTTCCAAGGATAAGAACCGTTTGATAACGATTGCCTCAGATTCGCCAAGCTGCTGCATGACGAATTCCTTCTTCGGTAACGCAACTATGAACCTTCCACTGCCATCCCGAGTTGTGGTTTCTTCGAAGATGTTTTCACACGTGAATTCTTCCACCGATTGGATGCTCTTTGACTTGCAGGATTCCAATTCCCAAAACTGCGCAACCTGATCGTGGATGTCAGATAGGGTGCACGATAAGGAAATGGATTGTGGAGGACTTGCTGTTTGTGTTGCAAAGCGTCCAGACACGATCCAACCAAAGACTGAATTTTGGAGCGTTGGACCCCTTCTCGCATATCTTGCTACGACCATCGGTTAGAAGATCGTAGAAATGCTCGGCACCAATGATGATGTCGACCTGCGCCGGCTCACAGAAATGCGGATCGGCCAATACAATAGCACGTAGAATGACATTTCCTCACTGTAAGATGAAATTTCGCTGACCCGGGGAAGAATGCGAGCATTTACACGCCGTCGTGATACGGATTTTGATCCTCCGAGTCCTTGAACAGTCAGGCAATCGGGAACTCCACGAAGTTTCAACCTTTGACTGAAATTTGTGGTCATGAAACAAAACTGTGAGCACGAATCTAACAGAGCTCTAGCTAGTCGTGTCATGCCGTACTGGTCCTTGACGCAGACCACGGCTGTAGAGAGAAGGATGTTCACAGTACGGTGTCTCGCACTGACTGATAGTGAAACTGTGTTGTCGTTTGTGGTGGAACTTGCTTGCGTGTTGGGCAAGTGAGTGACAGGAAGAGCGCTTGTAGAGGGTGTAATGGTCTTATTGTGTGGCTGTGTTTGGTGTTGGTGCTTGTTTGACATTGGAGGTTTCTTCTGCAGTGGGACGGAGAATTTGACAGGGGGTGACTGCTGGTACGGCTCAGTGTGCAACAGAGAATGATGCTTCTGCTGATAATGGTGACAACAGCCCTTGATGCACGACTTCGCTTGATGACCTGCACTCAGACAATTGAGGCATAGTTTTCTCCGCCGAACCACGTCGTACCTTTCCGACGCCTTCATTTTCAGGAACTTGAAGCACCGGAATGCAGAATGGAACGCCTCGCCACAAAAAATACACTTGTTCCATGACTGGACTGCCGCATTAATAATACCGAACTTGGAATGCTTCTCTTGGACTGGTTGTGATTTGCTCTATGACAAAGACTGTAGTACTGAACAGTGCCCTCGTAGAAACTTGATTAAGTTCGTATACGTAGGGACTGCCTTCGAATTATGGTGGGACTCCCAGTGCCTGAGGGTGGTCGGACCCAAGCGTGCGCATATCATGTACACCAAGATAGTACTCCAGTTACCTGTATTCTCTCCTATCTGGTCCAGCATCAACAAATTCTTCTCAAATTCAGCAATCAACTTGTTTAATGCCTCGTAACTACCCTTTTTCATCACTTCAGCCGAAAATAGCGAGTCCAAATGCGCCTTCACGATTAATTTCCTATTCTCATACTTGTGTTCCAACGTAACCCAGGCCACCTCGTAGTTTGCGAATTAGTACGTGAATTTATCCATAGCTGATAGGTGTTGATTTCCATGTATCAGGCTACGGAAACTGTAACGGAAGGTGGTCCACTCCATAAGTTGTCCATTGAAGTTCGGCAGACGTATTTCAGGTAGCTTTACCTTGGAACCACCGACTGGAGCAGTTTGTTGTACGGGTTGTACAATGGGATCGGGTTTGGGTAACATTCGTGTAAGGGCAGCTTTGATTTTGTAGTAAACATTCTCGACCAGTAGCATGACGTTGGCAAACCGGGTTTACTTTAAAGTACTAAGCCTAAGCTTCAATATAAGAAGCTGTTCTTGGTTCCCCGTTTGCCATCTTCTCCCCTATATGCAGTCAAAGTTGCGGTAAAATGAAGTTAAAAAGTGCCCTAACTTAGCAAGGAATGAATAAATCTACACGCTGTCTTCACCAAAACATGTGATTTTATGAATTATGGAGAGTGTGAGCTGTTTAGTGGAATACCTGTAACTAGAAAATAAGAAGAATAATTAGTAATTTTCATTTAATTCCAACTACCTTTATTGCTTATCTACAGTTGCTACAGTCGAGTATTAGTACACGACACTGAAGAAGTCTGCACATTGTAGACGAAATACGCGTATCTGTCAAGATAAGCAATAAAGGTAGTTGGAATTAAATGGAAATTACTAATCATTCTTCTTATTTTCTAGTGTGATTTTATGTAGTTTACATTTTCTCAAACCATTGTTTACATAAAACATGTATATATGACAATTTAAGTAATAAAAACTAATTTTAAAGGGGTTGTCCCTAAAAATTACTTATATCTCCAAAACTACTTGACATTGAAATTGTTTGTCTAGGATTAGGTTTCATATTTTGAGTAGAGCTACAATTTTGCCGAAGAAAATATCTTTCTATCTATTAAGGAAAATAAGTTAGTATTTTTTATTTATATTTTTTTCATAGTAGGCGATGACATTTTTTTGATGTTACCAAACTATGCGCAACACGTATGTCAACAATTCGTCTGCAGACACTTTTTGGTTTAAGTTAATATTTAAGGCACTATACAATTAAGTTCGTGATTTGACCATCTCCGACCACTGAGCAATGGGCTCTCCTCTCTGCTAGACTTGATCAAGCTTTAATAACCACTGATTATCCTAATCATGCCATTGTATAAAGGGCCAAAAACGGGTTGTGTGGATCGATAGGCAACATCACTGATACGTCTCCACAGGGATATAAAGAATCTCCTTCCAACATCAAGATTGAACAATTGGTAATAAGAGCAAGCTATCTAACATGAGGATGCCCCTATGGGCGGGAAGAAGAGTCCGCCCTCTATTCACAAACTGTTGGCAATGGGAAGTTGGCATTCCCACTCTCCTCATCCAGAGTGCTTCAATCGAGTGCCCGGATGGTCCCTCCCATTCCCATGAAATATTTATATCATAGCGTATATATTTATGTAAATGAAAAATACTACAAGCATTCGTATCTATTATACATGATCTTCATTCGGTTGATCCTGAAATGCAAGAAATGTTGTAAATTGTTAAGATGTAGAGTTCTGTGGTGTCGCGCTTAAGCACGGTTTCGTTCGTATTAAGCGATAGCAGCAATTCAACAAAATCTTGATTTGCGGAATTCTGAAAAAGTTTGTTGAATCTATTGAAATTTTACAGAACAAACATTTATACATTTTAATTTACTGTTGCCATTGTCACTATTTGCTGCTTGATGCTGATTTTATCACAGCAATCCGCTCTTATTTTTGCTGGCCGGTAGATATTGCTCCTGGGTTAGGAAAACAGGGAAGATTAAATTAAAAGGGAGTTAAAGACAAATGGATATAGAAAAACAATAAGTAATGTTTAAATCATCTATGAAGTAAAGTCAATCAAACAATAGTATCAAATATAATGATATTGTGAGTTATGATAAAGTAATGAACTGTAAATTCAGACGCTAGCCAAATGGCATACAGCGCTGCATGAATCAGATCAGCTCAGATTTCTTAAAATGTCAATTTGCAAACCGGTAATGAAAACATTACTTATTACATTCAGTAATAAGTTCCGTTGCAGCTTCTTGTATTCAAGGCACTAGATACTTCTAAATCATAAGAGGAGAAGCTAGGATCAATATGATAATTGAACATATAAGGCATAATTATAAAAGTGTATATAACCTATTGTGATGTGATGTGATGTGATAAGAACCCACCATCAGTGCAAGGATTACCTATGTCTGCAGGACTATGCTCAGCAGGTTGCCACGAGACAATAGCCTACGTGGTGGCTTGTTGTAGCAGGACCAGTCGATCTCAATGAGAACCTTCGGATAACTACGACCAAAAGGCCGCATGTCTTCACATGACTAGAGACTGGCGACTTGTCCAGTCAACAAATCAATTGACCGCCTTAGGCTACTCCCCAATCCTAGTTATATAGTTGTTATAGGAACAGTGGAAATTTTTAGAATAAATGGGTTATAAAAAATGTATTGAAACAAAATGTACGAAATTTTACGGCTTTATGTAAGGTTTGATTTAATTAACAAATTTATTTTTGTACAAGTTAATTTATGCTGAGGTATTGCAAATTTCTACTGTTCCTAATTAAATAGTTGTAACGTTTAAAAAACTTACCATAAAGGCATACCAGTCTCATCATATATTCAAAGAATAAAACTTTCAAACGAATCTTTCACTGCTTGTTATTCGTATAGGACTAAGCCGATCCAAAATTATATGGATCAAAATATTAAATAAAATTTCAAAGTAAGATATTATTTTATAAAACATGTTGTCAAAACACTCTGGTCTTTCTTCAAATGTCGAATGTGGTCAAAAAAGTTCTTCATACTGTTCTAGTTACATTTCAAAGATAGCAATTGGAGTGATCGAAGAGCCCGGTTTGATGATTTCTGAAATAAATGGCTTATCTAATCATAAAACCACTAAACATGAATATAGTATATACTGTATACTATATCTATATCTGTATATCTGTATTCTCCGTACTTGGAGTAATGATTATGATGTAGAAGGAGATGTCCGATCATCACCATGAGGCACCATGAGTGGACAGGAATGTTTGCTAGAATGAAAGATATGAAGAGAAAGTGATGAAAGTTCCGTCAGTGCACAGTGGTCCAGTAAGCTACTTTAGGCGGACATGAGGTTTTCAATTGAAATTTGTGGTTTTAGAGTTTTGGTTACTCCTAAGAACTTGTTGCAAACTTGTTGTACTACAATTTGTATGAAAGTAATTTTTTCTTGCATTAAACGCAAGAGTGGCGTATACGCTAACTTTTTTATGAGCAAATGTCGTGAGATGGTATGTTCAGCAAAGTTGTAGAAATTTTTATTAAAAAAACTTTGTAGAACATATTTTTTTTCTAGTTTCAGAGCCTACTGCGATAATTCCGAATTTTAGTAAAAAATCGTATTTCGACTAAAAGTCCTGCATTTTTAGTTGTTTCCAGCTTTGTACGGTAGGTTGAAAAATGCAGGACTTTTAGTCGAAAAACGATTTTTTTACTAAAATTCGGAATTATCGCAGTAGGCTGTGAAACTAGAAAAAAAATATGTTCTACAAAGTTTTTTTAGTAACAATTTCTACAACTTTGCTGAACATACTATCTCACGACATTTGCTCATAAAAAAGTTAGCGTATACGCCACTCTTGCGTTTAATGCAAGAAAAAATTACTTTCATAAAAATTGTAGTACAACAAGTTTGCAACAAGTTCTCAGAAGTAATCAAACCTCTGAAACCACAAATTTCCATTGAAAACCTCATGTCCGCCTGGAGTAGCTTACTGGACCACTGTGCAGTGTACGGTAGGTTGAAAATTGAGCGAAAGGGCATGGGTAAAGTAGTACTCGAACCAAGGACGTTACCATTGCCTAACATCCCACTGCGGGGTAGGTCGAGGCACGGACGAATCCGCCACCTCAACAGGCAATAGTAACGTGATGGATCGCGCTCATGTACCACTGATAGCTTGTGATAGTTTCTAGCGGTAGTTTTTGGGTCTGCTCATCGACGATGAAACTCACGTCAAAATTGATTTCGGACAGCTTCCTGGCCAAAAATTCTACATGGCGACGGCACGAGGAGATGTTCCTGCGAAGTTTAAGTTTTCTTTTATGGACAAATTTGCCAAAAAAAACTGATGATTTGGCAAGGGATATGCAGCTGCGGAGCAAAGACCAAAGTGT
The DNA here is from genome assembly GCA_024533555.2 of Aedes koreicus. NCBI lineage: Eukaryota > Metazoa > Arthropoda > Insecta > Diptera > Culicidae > Aedes > Aedes koreicus. The sequence goes on from JAHHFK020000533.1 coordinate 269,678, forward strand.
TCGTGACAAATAAGACGATGGACTCGAAGCTGTACAAGGAAGAATGCCTCAAAAACCGCGTACTATCTTTCATTAAAGCCCATAAAGGTCCCGTTATGTTTTGGCCAGATTTGGCGAGTTGCCACTACAGCCGGGAGGTCATCCAGTGGTACCGCGATAATAACGTAGATTTCATCGATAAAAACATAAATCCACCCAACTGCCCACAGTTCCGGCCCATCGAGAGATTTTGGGCAATAATGAAGCGGAAGCTTAAGAAAGGTGGAAAAACGGCTCGGAACGCGACTCAGATGACCAAAATGTGGAACAAATGTGCCAAGGAAGTTGACTCCGGAAGTGTGCAGCGTTTGATGGGAGGAATAAAGAAGAAAGTGCGATTTTTCATTAGAAACGAAGAGAAATGATTTGTATTGATATCTTTTTCTTAAAATACAGTGAATTATCTTTGTTTCGATGTATTAAACTTATTTGTACGTCAATCCGTTACCGAGATACCGATGATTTTATTATTCCGGATTCTAAATGGACATAGCTTTACTGTGCCATAAAAATGGATCTGAAATCTTGGGAAGAACAAAGGGTGATGACCAACTGGCTAGGGTTTAAAATTCCAAACGTCAGAACCAGTAAAAAACGTTTGGAGCTCAATAAGAGAGTTCTTTGTACCCATAGTAACCGGACACTGCCCGAGTAGATATCATTTGAAAAACATTGGCCTGGTTCAGAATGATATCTGTCATTTCTGTAACATGTAACGTGAAACTTCGGAACGTCTGCTCTGTAGTTGTGATGCTTTATGCAAGTGCAGATTTGGTTTTTTTTTTTTTTTTGTAATGGCTATATGCAACCTGAAGAAATTTGGACAGCGAATCCTGGGTTTATGAACTCAATTTTGCCTGACTGGGAGAAAACGCGTCGTAGGCTGTTCATTTGACAAATGGTGATCAACCTTGAAGATTTGATCGACTCAATGGACGCACAGCGGTTCTTCGCTCCCAAAAAACAAAAAAGCATTCGAAACGTGATTTTAAATGTGCCAGTGTTTATTATCTTGAGTTACAAATTAGGATTTAAAAATACATCAAATAGAACGTACAATTAAGTCATATTTATGTTTTACTCTTAAAGTATTGACATGATACAAAGATTACATCACTCGTAACATTCTTTATTTTAAAAAATGTACAGAGATAATAATAATAAATTTTGACAAACAAGAAAAATTTCGTTTAATTTCTTGCCAATGCAAGTGTAAACAACGTTCAAGCCAATGCAAGTGTAAACAACGTAATTGTTTGCAATCTTTCACACAACATTCAACATGTTTTGCAACTTTCCATACAACAGACCTGATTCCAGCGATATCTGGCTTATAATTACACGAAAGATCGCATCAATTTATGCCAAATCTAGCATTCCCTATATGTGCATTCAAGAACGCAGAAAATTGAATGCTTCTTTCTATCTGTGTACTGCTGATGGTGTCATAACACATGAACTGATTCTTATAAGTGCTCGTACGATGAATATTTATATTAGAGTACCTTTAAATTGTTAAATAACTCCAAGATAATCTGGTGATTTTGAACACAGGAAAATCCACGTAAAGAGGTTGATGTAACTGTAATAATGCGCAGAACAAAATCTGAATTTTCATTTTGATGTAGAAATCAGAGTATGTAAGATTGTGTTACATTCCACATGAAGTAGTAACTTACATGAAATAGTTCTAACAAAGACGAGCTTTTGCAAACAACGTTATCGAAATGTATGGAATGTCCCAGAACTTTACACGATTTATATTGTTAGTTTATAAGTTTTGTGACGCTCCATTTATGTGCATGATATAGCACCGAAATTCACACTATTTTTTCGAGCTGTGCTTATAAACTTCAATCAATTATTCATTTGTTCAATTAGTGAATCATAAAACGACGCAAACCAACCGACGCTAAGTCTATCCACCGGCTCTCAAAATATGCTTGGTTCATTTGAAAACCAGAACAAACCACACCCAACAAAGGGGTCTTTCTTCTGCTCTATACATTAAAACTTACATCGGACACAGTGCGCTGTACAGCAAATCTTATACGCTATACAGCGCACTCTGTCCGACTTTGGGAATTGAAGTAAAGAACGGGAGAAAACCCCACTGTCATTCCGGGTTCCAAGCACGATGACAATACTATACTAATATACTATCGCTTTCCTCTCCCTACAGGTCTCAAGACCATCGTCGGCGCTGTCATAGAGTCCGTTAAGAATCTCAGAGATGTGATAATTTTAACAATGTTTTCTTTATCGGTGTTTGCTTTAATGGGGCTGCAGATCTACATGGGCGTGCTAACGCAAAAGTGCATCAAAGAGTTCCCGATGGACGGTTCGTGGGGCAACCTGACGGCCGAAAACTGGGAACGGCACAACAATAACGACTGTGCGTAATCTTCGTCGGACATTACTTACAAACATTCTAACAAAACCTAATCTTCCTTCTACTTTCAGCCAACTGGTTCTTCTCGGAAACCGGAGACACGCCTCTCTGTGGGAATTCGTCGGGTGCTGGGTAGGACTTTGAATCTAGCGTTAGACCGTACGACCGTCCCCGAATCGTACTAACCAATCAACTTGTTTTTCTCATTTGCCCGCTGCACCAATCATCGCACTGCCACCGCAGGCAATGCGAGGAAGGATATATTTGTTTACAAGGTTATGGAGATAATCCAAATTACGGGTATACAAGTTTTGATACTTTCGGATGGGCATTCTTATCTGCCTTTCGTCTAATGACGCAAGATTATTGGGAGAATCTATATCAACTGGTTCGTATCTACTGATCGATGTGTGAATGAGAATGATTATCTATTTCCGACTCCTAACCAAATAACGATATAACCCTTATAATCCCCAAATAGCCACTTTTCCCCCCTGTAGCTTCCAAATCATTGAGAAATGACCGATCTTCATTTATTAAATATCAATTCTATTGTATCTTTTTCTTCTGTAACCAAAATGCCAACAACCATCATCAAAACAACCAAATATCACTGAATTTCCCCACCAAAAAAAAAAAAATACCCTCCACAAAAAAAAAACCTTAACCTTAAAATCTTCGTGGTGTGCAAAACAGGTGTTACGATCAGCTGGACCGTGGCACATGCTCTTCTTCATTGTGATTATCTTCTTGGGTTCGTTCTACCTTGTAAATTTGATCTTGGCCATTGTCGCCATGTCGTACGACGAACTCCAGAAGAAGGCCGAAGAGGAAGAGGCCGCCGAGGAAGAAGCGCTTCGGGTGAGCGAAACTTACTTAAACTATGTTTTCCTTTTATGTTTGTCATATTTATGCTTTTCTTCTCACCGGTTGTCTCCTATCACTTTCCATGATCTGATGTTTTGTTTTTGTTTTTTGTGTTGTGTCATATTGTTATCATCCATTTATCCGTCAAAGTGTTCCGCTTTCATTCTGTAAAATAAACAATCGATCAAAGTGTGCTGTAGAAGAACGAGAGCGCAGCAATCCTCTCCTTCTCCCTTCCCCAGTGAATCGTTATCAATCGAACGGAAGAAAAGAAATGCGATGCGACAAAAGTCATCGGTACGTAATCGGTTGGTTGGTCGGGTTGTTGCCGGCTGCCACCGGTTATTACCGGATGTACCCAAGCGTGTCGTCATCGATGTGGATTGATTGATGTGCCTGGAGATTGTTGAATTTTTAATGGCGATATAATCACTTAACGATACGAACTTCTACATACTGTCTGTGTGTGTGAGTGTGCGTGTGTGTGTCTATTTTCCTGCTCTGTCGTATTAGTCCTAAGTGTTTTATGTGTACTGTATGCCGGTGTTTGTCTGTGTTGACGAGTGTTGCATGTCAGTAAGTGTTGTTCAACTACCACCGGTATAATGCGACTCAGGTTAAAAATACCCCGGCAATGATTGATGAAAATGTCAATGAAACTACGCAAACAGGGAATTTGTGCTGCAGGACCAGACAAATGTCAAAGGCCGCCCGATGTATTTCAGTAATGGGATTATTGGTTCGGATATTGCGTTTATGTGATTGGGATATCGGCGCTTTGGTTCTTTCGATTCCAAATGAATGAAACTTTCGAAAACTTCTTGAAATGTGTGGGCTCCCAACTCTCAATTAAATGGGAAGTTGGCCAAATTTGAACAAAACACATATGACAAGGAAAATAATTAGTCCGCAAAAGAATGATGTTCAGTTTATTTGAACCATCTGGATACATGGAAAATTTAGGATCCTAATCAAAACAGATAGTAACTAATATTTTTTGCTTCGATTTGAAAACGATCATTCCTTCTAATAAACTAAATAAGGCCAAAAATGCACCAGACAAAAGTGTTCGCCAAAAAATTATTTTGAGTCGGATTTTCTTGAAACTTTCAGGGAATGAACTAATACTTATGGATTATGTTTCGGCATAATTTACTTTATTCAATTTCCTTTCCATCGCTGAAAGCCCGCACCTTTCCCTCATTACATGTTGTGCAATGGTGCAGCCGACCTTTTTGGTCACTTTCATCCAGTCTTCAACTCCCGTTCGTCCTTAAACACCTTGGACGATTTTGGCCTTCATTATGGCCCAAAATCATTCCACCGGACAAATCTCTTGCGAATTGGGGGGGTTGGCGGTTTTTGGTACAATAACAACGTTATTATCTCTGTACATATCCAACGTCCATCGCGCGTAATGGCATGATGCCAGGTCCGGCCAAAATAATGTCTCGCCTCCGTGGGACCGCATGAAGGGCAACAGACGCTTCTGGAGGCACTTGGTGCGGTAAATTTCGCTGTTGATGGTACCCGTTGTGATGTACGGTTTACTCAGTTTACCGCATTGGCGTATGGCCTGCAAGAGCAAGTATTTTTTGGTGAATTTGTCCACTTTCTTCTTCCTTATGTCTTCCGGAACATCAAACTCCAGGTATCTGCTTTGCGTCTGCCTTGATGTAGGTTTCATCATCCATAACCACACACATCGGTTTCGTTAACCACCCTCGATACAGCTTCCTTGCGCGGGATTTGGCCGCCGTGTTTTGTTGATCTCGCCGGTTCGGTGCTTTGTGGACCTTCAATACACGAAGCCCAGCTCGTTTCATGGTTTGCTGAACGAACCAGGCGGAACACTTTGCCTTCAGAGCCGCGTCGGGAATCGAAAGGTTCGGATTACACTTGAAATAATCGAGCACCTTTCGGGCCTTCACAGGATCAGCTGTCTTCGATTTTCTTCCCCTTCCAGCCCGCCGCTCGATCGTCTGGGACTCCTTAAACGATTTTACCACCCGAGATACAGTTGTATGGGTGATTCCCAGTTGTCTTCCGAGCCATCTCATGGTCGCAGTCGGATTTTCCATGACGGCGCGCAAAATTCTCCGGCGATTTTCTTCTTGTTTCGATGAGATCTCAATAACCACTGAACCGTTATTGTTATGAAATTTTTCACATGTAAACAATTCACTCCAAAATAGTTATACCCAGATTTTCATCAATTTTTACCCACGGATAAAATGGTGCATTTTTCGAGTACAGGCCTTACTTCCAAAAAGTAAGCGTTTCTTTTTGCTTAAGTTTTCACAATGAGCTAATCACTTCCTGTCAATAAGCGCTCTTGATCAATTTTCGCACTTATTGAGTGAGAATTGTATACGCCAGGTACCATTTTTTTTACCTACTTGTCAAGCAAGTAATACAATCATACGCTTTGCCTAGGGAGTTAGGAAATTTTCGTATACGAAAATTTGTACCCCAGTCACCTAGTGTTGCTTTGAAACCTGATTGTGCAAGCCAGGCTTTTTAGGATGCCGGCGATAATAGTCACAGGTTTCGAATAACGTATGCATAAAAAAATGGACAGGCAATGAAAAAATAAACTACAAAAGATAATTAAATGTAACGAATGTTCCTTAAATCCTACGTTTATAACACATTCTAGAAAAAAGCTTCGTCGCCCTGCCGGACAGCTTTACGGCAGTTGGCCGGAACTTAAGCCATGGCTGATAAAAAAAAACTGGATGTCGGCAATTTCTTGGGCCTTTTTCTAGCCTTGGCGATCAGCTGGTCCTTCATCTGAAAAAAAAAATCTATCAGTCGCAGCTGGGAGACATTGGGAGGGTTCGCGGTCTTCGGTATCATGACGTCGCACTTCGTCGGAAAGATGGCCGGCCTCGACTGACGCTTCCGAATAACAATGTCTATCTTGCACTTCTTCACCATATGGCTGGTTCCACCACCCCCTCGGTCACCCTTTTCAGCTTCTGCTGCACTTTACTGTCGTGCAGAACCGTTCTGGCTGCCTGAAACAGGCTTCCATTCGACGCTCTCGCGTTTCTCCAGAAGGGAGAGTTGTAAATGTCGAATCGGTTATATCTGGCAGACACGAAGTGCCTCACGATGCCCAATTTCGTCGCTCCGAGGTGGAACTGGAAGTACAAACAAACTATCGAGCGTAGCTGTTTGAATGTTTCCGGCAAGACTGCTGCAAATCAACTGATAACGCAGTTTATTTTTTGACCTAGAACTACGCCTGTGTTTTGAATACTGGGGTACACGTTGCGAGTGCGAAAAGTTGAAGCGTGACGAAATATTGTTCGATTTTAAACGTTGTTAACTCAGCCATTTCACGATCTATTTTCAAAGTGTTTGCACCAATCGATTGGAAAACTTACTACGCGCCGATTCGTTGATACTAAAAATGCTGAAGCAGGTTCCCGATTAGCCCAAATAATTTGGTGGATAACTCTCACGTCGCGGGAAACGCAAACCGTTTGACGTTCGAACACCGCTGCCGGGAGAGCTAGCCAAACACGGCGTCTCCGAGCGAACCAAAACCGTGACCAAGTAAACCAGCTTCATGATGAAGAGAAGTGGGGGCGGTACCTTTACTCTTGAACCCAAAACGGTCCATTTCAAGGCCCCAAAAATCAGCGATAAAGAGATGAAATATCTTTGGAAGTGCTGAGGGCTGTACTCTGGGGTCGTGAAAAATAATATCCGTAGTCCTACGTCACTTTTGCATACAACCCCAGTAGGCTGTCCCTTGCAGTTTTTCTGTACACAACAGGGAGGTAGGATATTCACATGAAAAATCTCTTGAATCAGTCCATTTTTTTTAATGCATACGTTAGCTATGAAGGCAACTGCAACTTACTCGCAAATTCTTAAGAATCATTCCTTTGAAACTTCACGGATTTTGCTTACTGGGTCTCCCCAATTCTTCTTCTAACTGGCTTTGACGCTCTTTTCAAAGAGCTTACGCCTGCTCTCAACTTCTAGAAGCACGTTCACAGTAATTGATTGAATGCTTTCTATGCCAACACCAATGCCTGAATTGTATATTGGGTGGCAAGCAAAATGAGTTTCTATGCCCAGGAAGCCGAAAAAATATCCAACCCGGACGATTCTTTCGACCAGACCGTCATTCGGACTCGCCTCCACCGGCATGGTAAAACGTGCTCTCGCCGACTGAGCTTTTTGCGGCTCCTAAAGGTCACCCCTTACAAAAGATAATTTTAAATTTTGTTTGAAGGGAAAACGGATCAGGGAGTTCAAAAGGAACTCATCAGAAATTGAAGTCCGAATAGGATTTACCTGATGTTCACTAGAAAATTTCATGTAGTTTGCTGAGTTTTTTTTTTAATTCATTACAATTGATACAGCATATCAATGGATCTCTCTTAAGCTCCGATGTAGTTCAATAAATCAATCAGAAGACCTGAAGACTTCCCTGCAGTTCCGTGATTTCCATTGACTGTTCGTGCATTCCTTTGATGTTTTGTAAACTTCTCTGAAGTTCCGTGAACTTTACTGAAGTTCCGTGAACTTTACTGAAGTTCCAAGGACTTTATTGAAGATCCGTGAATCTTCTTTAGGTTCCATGAACGTTTCTGAAGTTCCGAAGATTTCTCTGAAATTCCGTGAACTTCTTTGAAGTGCTGCGAACTTCTCTATAGAACCGTGACCTTCTCTAAATGAACGTGAACTTCTCTAAATGAACCTGAACTTCTCTAAATTAACGTGAACTTCTTTAAGGTTCCATGAACTTCTCTGAAGTTCCAAGGGCTTCTCTAAAGTTTCATGTACTTCTCTGAATATCCGTGAGCTTCATCGAAAGTCTATGAATTTCTCTGAAAATCTCTCATAAGTTCCGCAAAAATCACCCGTAAGTTCTCAGAAGTTTCGTGAGTAATCTTCTCTATTTCTCTGTAATTTTAATGATTTCTGGTATTTCAATGATTTCTCTGAAATTCCGTGATCTCATCTGAAGTTCCGTGATCTTTTGTAAAGTTCTGTGAACTTCTCTAAAGTACCGTGAATTTCTCTAACGTTCCGTGAACTTTATCGAAACTAAACCTATTCCATAAACCCCTAAAAAAATCCGTGAATTTCTCTGAACTTCCGTGAACTCCTTTGAAGTTCTCAGAACATCTATGAAGACTCGAGAACAATTTTGAAGATCCGAGGATTCATCTGAAATTCCGTGAACTTATCTATAGCACCGTGAACTTCTCTAAATTACCGTGAACTTCTTTAAGATTCCGTGAATTTTTTTTTAAGTTCCGTGAATTTCTCTGAAGTTCCAAGAACTTCTTTAAAGTTTCGTGCACTTCTCTGAATATCCGTGAACTTATGTGAAGTTCCGTGATATTTTCTAAAAATTGTCTCATAAGCTCCAAGGACTTCTCTGAAGTTCTGAAGACTTTTCAAGGACTTTTCTTAATCTTCAAAGACTTATCTGAAGATCCGTTAACTTCTTTGAAGTTCCCTGAATTTCTCTAAGGGCCTGTTCATAAACCACGTAGACTCATTTTTGAAAATCTCAGCCCACCCCCCCCCCCCCCCCCCAACGTAGACTTTTCTCCATTCATTTTTTTGAATTTTTGTATGGAGCGTAGACTTTGGTCAGACCCTCCTTCCCCTAAAAAAAGCCTACGTGGTTTATAAATAGTCCCTAAAGTTTATCTCATGATTTTATCTGATGACTTCTCTTAAGTTCCTTGAACTAATCTGAAGTTCTGAGGAGTTCTCTAAAGTTCTCTTTTGAGGATATCTCTGAAGTGTCGAGGACTTCTAAAAAAAAAGGACTTCTCTATAGCACTGAGAACTTCTCTGAATTACCGTGAACTTCTTTAAGATTCTGTGAAATTTTTTTTTTGAAGTTACGTGAATTTCTAAGAAGTTCCAAGAACTTCTTTAAAGTTACGTGCAGTCCTCTGAATATCCGTGAACTTACCTGAAGTTCCGTGAATTATTCTACAAATTGTTTCGTCAGCTCCAAGGACTTCTCTGAAGTTCTGAAGACTTTTCTGAAGTTCCAAGTACTTCTCTTAATCTTCGAAGACTTATCTGAAGATCCGTTAACTTCTTTGAAGTTCCCTGAGTTTCTCTAAAGTTTATCTCTTGATTATATCCGATGACTTCTCTAAAGTTCCGTGAAATAATCTGAAGTTCTGAGGAGTTCTCTAAAATTCCTTGAATTTCTCTGAAGGGTCGAGTATTTCCCTGAAGTTCCAAGAACTTCCCTGAAGTTCCGAGGACTTTTCAGAAGATTCGTCAACATCTCTATCTTTCCGTGAACTTCTCTGATGTTTCTTTCTTATGGTCCGAGAACTTTTCTAAAGTTCCGTTATATAATCTGAAGTTCTGAAGACTTCTCTGTAGTTTTGAGGACTTCTCTGAAGTTTCGAGGAGTTTTCGGAAGTTTCCGAATTTTTCTGCAGCTCTCGGAGCTTTGATGAAGTTTTTGGAACTTTTCTGAAGTTTTCAGAACTTCTCTGAATTTTTCTGAACTCCTCTGAATTTTTCTGAACTCCTCTGAAGTTCTTGGAACTTTTCTGGATTTCTCGGTACTTCTCTGAAATTCAAGAGAGTTATCTGAAGTCTTAAGGAGTCCTCTGAAATTATAAAGCAATCTAAAATTTTTGGGACTTCCGTAAAGCTTTGGAACTTTACTAATGTTCTTAAGACTTCACTGATGTTCCCTGGAAATCGCAGAAGATTCCTGAAATTCGCTGAAGCTCACTTAAATTCTCGGGACTTTTATGAAGTTTTCAGGACATGATTGAAGTTCTTTTAACTTCACTGTCGTTCAACGGACATCACTGATGTCCTTGGAACTTCAATGAAGATATTGGGACTTGGATGTAATTTTCGGCACTTTCGTGACATTCTATGGAGATGTTTTCTGGGCTGCACTTAAATTCTCAGGACATTTTAGAGGATCTCGGGACTAAGTAGAAGTTCTCCGACTTCCCGAAGTTCTCCGACTTCCCGAAGTTCTCAAGACTTCCCTGAAGTTTTCTGAATTTCTTTCTAATTATCGAGGCACCCCTGAAGATCTGCGGACTCCATTTATGTTCTCAGAACATTCCTGAAGTTCTCGGAAGTTCACGGAACTTCTTTGAAGTTCTCGGAACCTTTTTTAAAATTCTAGTGACTTATCCGAAGTTTTTAGGGAAGTTTTAGAAATTCCATTCGCGGGACTTTGAAGTTCTCAGCACTTCATTGAGGTTCTTGGAAATTCACTGTTATGCAAGCAACATCCCTGAAGTTTTTGGAACTTCATTGGCGGTATCGGAGCTTCGATGTTATTTGTGGAATTTTGTTGACACTCTAGGGGTTTTCCTGAAGTTCATGGGACTCTCTTGAAGTTCAAAAACTTTCCCCAAATTTTTGAAGTTCAATAATCTTTTTCTAATTTCTCGAAGATTCTCTGAGGCTCTCAGACTTATTGAAACGTCACTTAAAATCACCGGATATCTCTTAAATTCTCCGGACTTCTCTGAAGATTTCTGAACTTTCTTAAATTTTTTGGGCTTCGTGATTTTTATGAAATTATCAGAACTTCTCTGAAATTTTAGGAACTTCACTCAACTTTTCAAAGGCTTTCCAGAAATTCTCTGGATTTCTCTTAAGTTATCGTAAATTCTATGAAAGTCTTGGTATTTCACTTAATTTATCGAGATTAAGAAGACGTTCTTGGAACTTTCCTGAATTTCCAGGAATTCAGCTGAGGTTTTCGACTTTTCTGATGTCCTTGAAATAACTCTGATATTTCAGGGGCTTTCCTTAAGATCTAGAAACTTACTAAAATTCAAGAACTTCATATAAATTTCAAATTAATTTCAAAGATGAACTTTCCGAGAAATCGGTCTCTGTTCACATTTATAGCCAAAATCAATTTTAAAATTTTAAGATAAGTGGCATCCAGCTCGGGTCTAATTTCAGAAATATTTGACGCAAAGTTAATGTCAGTCTATCTCCAGCTGAAATCGCTTTCTTCATATACGACTCCTGTTTTTGAGTCACGAAATTCTGGGTCACCAAATTCAGCACGTAATGAAAATCGTGACAAAGAATTGGATGGTCACATTTCAGCTCGTTTAGCAGCCTAACGTAGCATCCTTCGATTTGCCATTTTTTAACCCACTCCCCAACCCAAACACTACGGAATATTTTTTTTCTGGTTTGTCTTTTTCCAACAGCAGATATGCTGCTCCCATAACAGTAGCGAACTCGGGATAATCCATACTTTTAAAAAAAAAATACTTCCCAACTTAATCACAATGCTGTAATACAAAAACAGCGATTGAATGACAAACAAACAACCTAATATATAAATGCAATCATTTGCAAACAGTGTCATATCAAAAATACTATATTAACAATATAAGTCACTTCACATTTTCCAGGCGACCCTTTTTTTGCGCTTGTTGCGCCGTAAGTGAGAAACGTGGCAACTACTACACTCTAAATGCACACGCTCAATCTAAGTTATCCAGCTTTTGTTATAACTTGTGTAATATTTCGAAAGTACTCAACAGACAAATTGAAACGAATCACGAATTGTAAAACTAAGGCCCTAACTAAGGAATCAATTTCCGAACAACTCGCCGCAACTCCGACTTGTCGCCAGCTGCGAATGTCACGACAAAAGCAACACGCAACTATGGTTTGGAATCAACTATTTTAAATGGTCATTTTAATCATATTTAAAGTTTATAGTCACTATTCTGCCATAGTCATCCTAACCCTCAATAACCCCCAAAAAAGAGTATGTTAGTTTTACCGTGGATAGACGGTAAAATGAAGTAAACCAAAGGGAAAGGTATAATATATTTTGATTGCCATTTTTATTACTAGATGGTGCTGTTGACAGCGCTACAAGGGTCGACAAACGTTGAGCGTTGGTCAAATAAGCGATTTCCATATTCGGTCAAACAATTTTAAGTCAAATATTTTCCAAAAACAATCAAAGTGTGATAGTGTGGACAAACCACTTTACAAACAGCATTACTTGACAAAATATAACGAGACAAATATTTGGCGTATTGTCAAACAGAGTGATATTTGCTTAAATTGTGCTATAGAATGGTATCAGAACCCAGTTTATTGACATTTCCGTTAAAGGCCCTTTTCAAATGTTATGCTAGAGTCCACCCTTTTCGCTGATCGTTTCCGGTGGTGCAGCAACAGGCAACTAAACATTCAACACCTACAGAGCACATCTCAGCCCTCGCATCGATGTTGATTGATAACGATCCGGAGCAAAGGCAACAATCTCGATAACAACAATCACGGACTAGTCCTTGCATTGTAGCAACAGAGATTGTGGCCTTTCGCGCCTTCATTAATTCAGCTCAAATTTCGTCATTTATTTATGTTTATGTTTGATCAAATTTATAATCTTCTAGCTAATTTAGAAATGAGTGGTGTGACTCCCTGTATGTATGGATGAATGGTTGAATGATATTCTTTGTACGATTAAACAAATAATGCGAAGCTAAATCATTTGCTATGTAAAACATATGTGTGGTAAGTGTTTGTCCGTGAAATCGCTCTTCGTCAACGTGTATTGTCAAAAAAAAAAAAAAAGCAATTAATCAGCTATTTCGATTGTGCAGAGCTGTGTAAATATGTGTGCTGTCGAAAGTGGCTTGACGTTTTGAATTCCAAATAGATTCAATGCGAAATGTAGTACTTTCCAGCTTATGGTTCTAATGTTTCTCTGATTTATTTCCCCCTACCCCATTCTCGTAAACATAATGCAGGAAGCCGAGGAGGCGGCTGCAGCGAAAGCGGCCAAACTCGAGGCCCAAGCGGCGGCAGCGGCGGCCGCAGCCAACCCAGAGATCGCCAAGAGCCCATCGGACTTTTCCTGCCACAGCTACGAGCTGTTCGTGGGCCAGGAGAAGGGCAACGACGACAACAACAAGGAGAAGATGTCGATCCGGAGCGAAGGATTGGAGTCGGTGAGCGAAATCACAAGAACAACCGCACCAACAGCTACTGCAGCTGGCACTGCAAAAGCCCGTAAAGTGAGCGCGGTAAGTATAGGAACCGCTTTCTGCACTTCCCGTCCCCCCCTCCGTATTCCCACGAGGTCCCTGGTTTAGATTACCTGGTAAGCCACAACAATTGATTGAATGCTCCCGAGCCGCATCCCGCTTCCTCATATGTGTGTGTTTATCCCACTTCCTTTCCCATTGTCTTTTCGATGTGAGAATCCCACGTAGGAAGTCTAAAAGTAAAAATCATGTCTTTCAAAGGAAACAATTGGAAATTTCAAATCCTTAATCGCAACTGCCATGAAATTGAAACAGAAAGGCATGATAATCCTCCCCTGCTCCCACAGTTCAATGTATTGAATTTTGTGAAATCATTATGACAGTGATGAAGACGTCAGATGTAAGAATTGCAAATCACTTCCCCCCACTCTGGGAGGAAATGAACCGCCTTCCGATCAGAGCTTCCAGTTGTATCGAACTTCCACTGACATAGATGATCTCAAATTCTTCGAGTCGTCACGTACTTGTCCTACTTATACAGTTGCTTCCCATAGATGTTGAGAACCGTATTTCCTCCCCCTAATTGGTTGTATGCAAATGTATCTTCAAATAATTTGACAAAACTGAACTAGATCCTCCATGAAGTATCCTCTACGGAGCAAAATCAAAACGAATTAGTTTGAAATGACCACTTCAGTTCCACAAAATCAACCATGAAACACGAGAACACTGAACAGATTCACCATCCAGTACACAGTAACAAGAAATCAATAGAAAGTAGCAGCTAGCTGATACCTACAGAAAAGAAGATAAACAACACTGCTATGGTGTCTGCTCATTAGATGCAATGTAATGTTACCTTTGAGAGTAGTATTCGTCTCACAAATCATAGTTTTTCTTTTTTTGACAAAATTAGATATTTGTTTTGTGATTCCGTGAAACAATAGGGTATTTTAGGGGTAGGTGGATTATGACATTTTTCGATGAAAAATATAATAATATACCCGCATTCCATTTAATTTTTAATTCTAGTGCAACTATTGAAAAAAAAACAATTTCAAAATGTTATGAATATAATGATGATTGCAAGACAACAACATTCTATTTCACCATGAAACACGCTAGAAAAAACAGACTACCTGAACTAACGAACCAACCATTGATTTCAAATATCAAAAACGTCAAAAGACCGTTGCATATTCCGACAGACCAGCTTGCTGTCAATTTGCATGAATGTCACTTTGTGAACTTCATGCCAGTTTGTAAAATTACAAATTATTAGTTTTTTTTTTTTGATGTTGAGAAAAAAATAGTTGAGATGTAAAAAAAAACATTGTTGTGCTAGTAAGAATGCCCGTCATCGATATAGATGAAAAACCCTTCTTTTTTTTCTTTTTCCGTTTTTAAATTAAAACTCCCTATTTGCAATGAATTCCGTAGAAAATTTTGAACTTTCTGTCAAATGTAGAGGTGAAAAAATGCGCTCTTTATCAGTGCCACTATAAATAAATTCATCTGCTATCAAATGAGCTGAAAATGAAGACAATCTTAACGGACAGACCAATTATCTTCGTGAATTTGAATTTTGAAACAAAAATATTCTCTTGAGCAGAGCAACCGCTGAGTTTCGAAGTCATTATTTGGTTTAGTTCATTCGTTGATAGATGTTGTCAATATCAATATTCAATTTCATCTGAGTGGGGATGATTTGAAGTTCAAATGAAGAAACAATATTTGTTTCTTTTGATGTAGAACATGATGTGTAATTTGTAAGGCTCAGATCGATAGGTTACAATTACTACAAGTTGTAATTACACACTACCAAAATGTCATGTAAATTTCTGTCCCCTGCGACCGACACATGCAAGCGTCCTTTAGCCCATAAGAATGAGTTGAAAGAGATGAGAAAATAAAGTCAATCAAACGCATCTTTTGTCGAATTGCGTATTTGTCAGTTTCAGAAGCCTTAATTTTACACGAAATCTTTTTTTACGTTCCCCGACTTTTTACAAACATGAATAAGGTCCGGTGTAAAAATCATAATTTCTAAGTGTGTATGATAATCGAGGGCAGTAAGACTCTTTGATTGAAACTATTCAAAATAATAATTTTGGTTGAATTGAAAATTACTTTTTGACGTTTGATGAGCACTTACGATTTTAACAAAGCTGTCCTGAAAACTCAAACTCTAATGAGTATCAAGAAACGAGTAGTCATAGAAGCATAATGAGTTGATTTCCCAAAAAATATCGGTGTTGAATTAGAGCTTGTTCATACAAATTTGGAGAAGCTATTCAGCTATTCTAGAAGAAACAGCTGAATAGTTTCTCCAAATTTGCTTGAACAAGCTCTAATTCAACACCGATGTTTGTTGGGTTGTTCATCGTCCTTGATTTTACCATCTGAGATTTTCAAAACAAATAAAACTCATCTACACTGACTCGAAATTCTTTTCATTGCGTATGATAGTAAGTGATAAAAACAGACACTGCTCTTAATTCATTGATCATGGCTGTAATCTTCACTCTAAAGTGTGGTTCATTTTCCCACTTGTTTATATTAGATAAAGTAAAGCTTCAGTAATGAATACAATAATGAATAGAATTGCTCACGTTGTAACTAATTTCATCACACGATTGGCGACAAGAATTTTATAGACTGAAATCATTTATTTGAACAGACTCAATCGAATTAACTTGACAGCGCCAAGTTTTCATATTTATATACATCATTTATCTTAAAACTTAAGTTAGGGGAATAGAACCGATTACTCGCGGCCGTCTAGAGGTTAATAGGAATAACAATTTAACGGATGGGAAGATGGGAGGGAATTTCAAGTATGGTTTACAAAACAAATTTATTTTAAATTAGGAATTGGCTAAACATTTATAACTATACAACTTTTGGTTTTTTTTTTGACTTGAACATTTCTGAGAAAGAAAAAAACAATTCACAACCACAGAAAAAAAAAAAAAACATATAGTAAACATACATTTTAAACAAACTACAATCTACGGTTAATGTTAGTCAAAAACATATAAATGAGTTTCATATACTCCAAATCACGAACAGCCAAAATGTCTCGAACTGGCACATTGGGTTGCCTACCTCGAGTCCGAAAGCTCAGATCTGACTCCACGATGCTCAGCACATGACCAAATAACATGATCTGCGACCTGGTAACCTTGTCCACATTCCCAAAGATTGCTATCGTTCAGCCCAAGTATAAATGAGCGTTCAAAGAATAATGAGGGACATGAGGCGAGACATCACACGAATGAAGTCTCGACCCACATCCATCCCCCCAAACAAGATTGACGATGGGTGATGGGAGGGTGCGGTCCCCGCGCCCACCTCTCTCCATTCTACCGCGAGGAGGGGGGGGGGAGGAAAAAGAGAAAAAATAATGGAGGGGAGGGGTTGTCGGCATATATATCTCCTGCGATCGCGCCGCTTGCGAGGGGCGCGCTCTCTTGGGGGAGAATGGGATGGGGAGGGGGTCTTTTTTCGAGGAGGTAGAGGGAAAGACAATTGAGATGATCCCACTCGGGAGTGGAAAAAGAATATTGATTTGTGTCTTTTCTTTGCCTTTTTGTTTTATTATTTTTTTGTTGATTGTTTTTTTTTTTTTTTTGTTGGGGCGTAGAACCACTGCGTCCACTGAGTTGAACTTTTGTGGTATACCCCTGTTTACTATTCTAATTCGCATCTTAAAGCTAGATCACCATTTGTCAAGTGACCAGCCCAAGACGCGTCTCCCAGTCTGGCAAAATTGAGTTTATAAAACCCACCACCTTTCCAGGATTTGCAGTCCAAATTTCTTTAGGTTGCATATAGCCACTGTACAGAAATTTAAGTCTGCTCTTGTACAAAGCATCACAACTGCAAAGCAGATGTTCCGAGGTTTCACGTTCCATGTTACAGAAACGACAGATATCATTCTGAACCTGGCCAATGTTTTTCAAATGATATCTACTCGGGCAATGTCCGGTTACTAGGCCAGTATAGGTACAAAGAACTCTCTTATTGAGCTCCAGAAGCTTTTTACTGATTGTAACATTTGGAATTATAAACCTTTTCGCTTGAACACACTTTGTGGTGACCAACCAATTGGTCATCACCCTTTGCACTTCCCAAGATTTTAATTCCATTTTTATGGCACAGTATGATATACCGCAGAATGGTTCTGGGCCAATAAACTGTGCATTTGAACCTTGTTTAGCAAGCTCGTCTGCCCTTTCATTGCCTTCAATGCCACAGTGTCCCGGAACCCAGAATAAATTTACCGAGTTCTCTTGGCACACCTTTCGCAATGAAAGAATGCATTCCCAGACAAGTTTGGATGTGCATTTATAATTACTTAACGCTTTGAGTGCCGCTTGGCTGTCTGTAAAAATACAAATATTTGCAAGTCTATATTTCCTCTTCAGACAAACGTTAACACATTTTATTATAGCAAAGATCTCCGCTTGGAAAACCGTTGGATAGTTTCCCATCGCCACTGAGATTTCTACCCCAGGGCCGAAGATTCCTGCTCCCGTTTTTGTTCCAATTTTTGAGCCATCTGTGAAGAATTTTTATGGAGCCATGACGAACAGTGGGACCTCCGACTTCCCAATCTATACGTGACGTTTCACATATGTTGTGGGGGGTGTTGGTTTTCCCCGGGTTTCATCCGTCTCCCTTTATTTTCCTTAATTGGCCCTTTTTTTAGATTTGTTGTATGGTGCGGTGGGGGGCTGGTACCCGAAGAGAGAAGAGTTTTTGCTTTTTCTAAGCATACTCTTTTCCGCTTCTAGTTGCACGTATTCGTGCAAAGGCAGCAGATTTAGAATTGCATTCAACGCATTTGATGGAGTGCTGCATGGGACCCATACAAAGGTGATGATAAAGTAACGCGAAGATAAAGCACATAGAAGCTCCTGTATTTTCATGAGAAAATACGAGGAGTGCTTTACCGGCCTCAAGGAGCGAATAGCCTCTGTAGAACTGAGACTATCCGTGAAAATGGAATACTGATATTGACTGAGGCAATTATTTCTAGCGTACACACTTAGAAAATTTACAGTATTCGGTAATTTTTTAACGAACTTTCAACAGCTGAACCTTCGGTAATCCGATATAACGGATTTCGGTAAAATTTGACAAGTTTCGGTAATTTGTTTATGAATACTGTAAAATGTCACTGAAATCCGGTAAATCGAATAACCGAACGTTCAGCTGTTGAAAATTCGGTAAAAAATAACCGAAATTTTCTAAGTGTGTCGCTAATTCAGCGACATATACGGAACAAGGAGCTTGAAGCATACGATTGGCGCTATAAATTTCATTAAATATACCAAAGCCTGCTGACTCATCTATCAAAGACCCGTCAGTGAAAAACGTTTTGGTGGAATCAACTAGGCCAAACTTTGCAGAAAATATCACAGGAGCAATCATAGGACGATGATGCTCTGGAATTCCACGAAGCTCTTGCTTCATGGATAAATCAAAATGAACCGAACTGCCGAAGTCGGAGAAGCAAACACGGTTCGGAATATTCGGCGAAGGGCTGACATCCTGTGTTATGTACCAATGGTACAAAGTAATGAAGCGAGTTTGAGGATTCAACTCGAGAAGCTTCTCAAAGTTTTCGATTACCTGGAGGTTCATAACTTCACACCTGTTGAGGAGCCGGAGAGATAACTCTGAAAACCGATCCGAGAGTGGCAACACGCCAGCCAGCACTTCAAAACTCATGGTGTGACTCGAGTGCATGCAATCTAACGCGTTACGAAGACACCGATACTGAATACGTTCCAGTTTAATGATGTGCGACCGAGCCGCTGACTGAAAACAAAAACTACCGTATTCTATGACCGACAAAATCGTTGTCCGGTACAATGTTAGAAGATCTTGCGGATCTGCTCCCCACCAGGTCCCGATAATTGTTCTAAGAAAGTTGATCCTCTGCTGGCACATCCGCTTAAGATACTCAATGTGGGATCTCCAGGTGCATTTCGAATTGAACCAGACCCCAAGATATTTAAATGGCATAGAATGAGTTATCGGTTTACCCCAAATTTGAAGCTTCGGTTGAGCAGGGTTATGCTTCCTAGAAAAAATTACCAACTCAGTTTTCTCCGTAGAGAATTCGATACCTAGCTCTAGAGCCCAAGTAGACAAATTGTCTAAGGTATCCTGTAAGGGTCCTTGCAGATCGACCCCATTGGGTCCCGTGACAGACACTACATACGCCGTCATCTGCAAGTTGTCTCAACGTACAGTTGTTACTTAGACAACCGTCAATGTCTTTGACATTAAAATTATACAAAAGAGGGCTTAAACATGATCCCTGGGGGAGACCCATGTAGCTAAATCGGGAAGCTGTAGAGGTTTCATGAGAGAAGCTCATATGTTTCTCTGACAGCAAATTGTACAAAAAATTGTTCATTAATGGTGAAAAACCACAAGCGTGGAGTTTATCGGAAAGAACTTCAACAGATACTGAATCAAAAGCCCCCTTGATATCCAAGAATACAGAAGCCATTTGCTCTTTTTTAGCAAAAGCTAACTGAATATCCGTGGACAGCAACGCGAGACAGTCGTTCGTTCCCTTACCCCTACGGAAACCATATTGAGTATCTGAAAGCAGGTTATTCGTCTCAAACCATTTGTCCAGGCGGAAAAGGATCATTTTCTCCAACAACTTTCAAAAACAAGACAACATCGCGATGGGTCGATAGGAGTTGTGGTCGGACGCAGGTTTACCAGGTTTTTGAATGGCAATCCCGCATAAACAATAACCATAAGAAGTGCCTAACCACCAATTCGGGGTATCATCCCAACTGTAAGTGGTATGGTCACACCATCTATAATATCGTTCTTGTATGGTACATGTTTATTAGGGATAACTCTCACCCGTCTCCAGTCATCCGGTACAATGTTGAGAGCCAGAAACTGATTAAACAAGTGCAACATGCGCCTCTTAGCGACGTCTGGAAGGTTCTTGAGCAAGTTGAACTTGATTCTATCAGCCCCTGGAGCCGTATTGCCACACGAAAGAAATGCGAGAGGGAGTTCTACCATTGAAAAAGGTTGGCTAATCTCATCTATTGAATTCGAGGAATCATCCGTGCCGGCACAGAATCTGGACATACTTTTCGCGCGAACTTGAGGATCCATTGGTCCGAGTACTCTTCGCTCTCGTTGTTCGTAGTCCGGTTACGCAAACTTCGCGCCGTATTCCAAAGAGTACTCATCGACGTCTCGCTCGATAGCCCGTTTACGAATCTTCGCCAGTAACCGTGTTTCTTGGCCTTGAAGAGGCTTTAAAGTTCGCGTTGAAGTGCCGTATATGTTTGGAAATGCGCAGGTGTTCCACGTCTACGGAAAACTTTAAACGCATCGGATTTTTTTACGGTAAACCTCGGTGCATTGCTGATCCTACCATGGAGAAGGAGGTTGCCTGCGAAATGACGCTCCTGGAACTGGTCGAGTTTGAGCTTGAAGCGCGCTTTCCAAGATTTGGTTGGAAAGGAAGTTAGATTCCTCCAGCGGAGGAAGCCCTTCTACCGTCGTTACCGCTTCATCTATTGCAGTTTTGAACTTTGTCCAATTGATATTACCAGTGATGTCATACGCAACATTGATGGATTCCGATAAATTGGACCCAGTGGCAATCGAAATTTGAATACGCAAATGATCAGTACCGTGGGGATCCTGGATGACATTCCATGTGCAGTCCAACGATAATGAATTCGAGCAAAGTCTGAGGTCTAATCTACTGCCAACTGAGGATGGATCAGCCAAACGTGTTACTGGAGGCACTCGGTGCTGTAAATTTCGCTGTTGACGGTACCCGTTGTAATGAACGGTTTACTCAGTTTACCGCATTGGCATATGGCCTGCCAGAGCAAGTATTTTTTGCGAATTTGTCCACTTTCTTCTTCCTTATGTTTTCCGGAACATCAAACCGTGATTTGACAACGTAGAACTCCAGCCCCGGTATCTGCTTTGCGTCTGCCTTGATGTAGGTTTCGTCATCCATAACCACACACATCGGTTTCGTTAACCACCCTCGATACAGCTTCCTTGCGCGGGATTTGGCCGCCGTGTTTTGTTGATCACGCCGGTTCGGTGCCTTGTGGACCTTCAATACACGAAGCCCAGCTCGTTTCATGGTTCGCTGAACGAACCAGGCGGAACACTTTGCCTTCAGAGCCGCGTCGCGAATCGAAAGGTTCGGATTACACTTGAAATAATCCAACACATTCCGGGCCTTCACAGGGTCAACTGTCTTAGATTTTCTTCCACTTCCAGCCCGCCGCTCGGTCGTCTGGGAGTCCTTAAACGATTTTACCACCCGAGACATAGTTGTATGGGTGATTCCCAGTTGTCTTCCACTGAACCGATTGTTATGAAATTTTGCACATGCAAACAATTCACTCCAAACTAGTTATACCCAGATTTTCATCAATTTACCCACGGACAAAAAAGTTACACACGGACAAAAATGGTGCATTTTTTCGAGTACAGACCTTATCTATACAGCAACCTTAGAATATTAAATGCTTAAAGAAAAATTGCTGGAAATAAATTAGTTAGTGATAACTCGAAATTAACTCGTCTTCTGAATCATCTTTGAAATAAATACCGACACTTGTCCGCATATTAAATAATAACTTCCTCAAAAAAAAACTTCAAATAGCAACTTTGGAACAGCATTGCAAAAACATTAGTGTAATTCACAAAACAAGAATGAAAATCATCAATACTTTTCTTTGACTGTCAAAAATGACAGCTAAATTGATGAAAGTCCTGAACTATGCATGCTATAATTTTTTAATGACATTTTGAAAAATTTCAACACTACAGTTAGCAGTTGAGTCGCCCTCTTGCCTGACTCGACAATGACAAGTGTCGAGTCGAGTTGCTCAACTCGACTTCTATAATTGACCCCTGTTTGACAAATTTGACAGCATTATTTTTGATTTCGTCATGTTCATTCAAAAAATCTTTGCTTAAAAGTCTAACGTTTCTGTTGAAACATTTAATTCAACGGATTCGTCTTATCAACTAACACATCAGTCTCCATTTGCCATTTTCTTTGACAGTGGCCAAAATGACAAGACAAAATGTAGAAATACCGGGTTACTTCTTATTTGATTCTGATGTCCGTTCAGAGTTTTTCGTTCTCATCATGTCGTTTGGCTTCTGCACTGATGTCTGCGTTGGCATAACTTATTAAATATTACAGGCTTCGTGGAATTATGTAACATTTCATTGAGGCTGTGTTCCGGTTCACGAATTAATTTTCACTTAAACTTGACAGATGGAAAACAATCGATTTAGTCTGCTACTCGAGATGACTTATTTCTGACAGACGGGAATTCAATTTTGACAGACACATTACCGAAAGTTTGTTGATCATTAACAATGGGATTTTAATCGATTAATCGATTATTTTCCATCTGTCAAGTTGAAGTAAAATTAAAATTAATTCGTGAATTGGTACACAGCCTGAAACATCAATTATATCCTTCAAACACAAACATTAACCGTAACAAAGCTATAGTGTATTTTTATGTTGGTTGAAACGTGTTGTGATTACTGGAAACTCTGCACACACAAAAGAACATAAATAAAGTGACGCTTGTAAAGTTAACACGTTTCTGCTTTATTCCTTCTACGTTCTCAACATTTTGGCGACAAGAATGGGATTAAATTGATTGAATTCGCAGCCGGAAAGTATAACCTCGAAGAGTGTAAAATCCGCAGCTGCGAAAAGTAGAAGAGGAAACAAAAGGTGCGGAAAATGAACACAAGCAAATCAACCGTACCACCATTTGACGTGGTGGACAGTACTTCGATTGGGAGCCGCTGGATGAAATGGAAGCGTTCGTTTGAGTTATTCTTGGACGTTAATTGTATAGCTCTGCCCTCTCAGAAGCGGTCTCATCTGCTTCACTACGCTAGTCCGGAAGTGCAGGACATATTCTTCAATATCCAAGGGCACGATGCAAATCCCCCGGCGGGTTCTGACGTTTATAGAGAAGCTGTTCGTTTGCTGGATGTCCATTTCGCACCGCTAAATAACACACCGTATGAACGATGCGTCTTACGGAAGATGGAACAATTGGAAAGTGAAGCAGTCGAAAAATTCATTCATCGTCTGCGAGATCAGGCTAGACTTTGCGATTATGGTGCTGCTTTGGAAATGCGGATTACCAAGCAAGTATTCGATGCCTCGATGCTCTACGTGAGGCATTATTAAAGAAGAAGCTGTTGACAATTCAAGAAATCGCGGATGAAGGTCGGATTCTGGAAACGGTGTTGAGGAACCGAGAGCAAATGTAGAAACCGGTAGAAGTAGGCTCTGTAAACTTGGTGAAGAAAAGTGATCGCTACGACGTATGTTTCCGATGTGGAAACCACGGACACTTTGCGAACGATAAAAAATGTCCAGCCAAGTCCAAGGTATGCGACAAATGTGGAATCTTGGGCCACTTTAAGAAAATGTGCAAAACCAAAACAGTGAAGGCAACGTCAAGCAAATCTCGGGTACACCAAGTTCAGGAGGGTTACGGCTCCGTTTCGGATTCGGCTGAAAGTGGAGATGACGATGCAAGGCACACCGACGTTCAGCATGTTTATGCAACTGGTGTATTTTCGGACAATGTAACGTGTTATGTCGGTGGCGTGGAACTTAGTTGGATTGTAGACTCCGGGGCACACGTAAATGTGATTACTTGTGGAACGTGGAAATGGCTAAAAGGACAAGGCTGTGTGGTGAGCAAAGAAGAAAATTCGGACAAGGAGTTACGAGTGTATGGCGATGGAAAACTGAAAGTGAAAAAAAATATTAAAACCGATATTGCAACAAAGAACAATAAAGTGCATCATGAAATCTATGTCGTCGAGGGAAACAAAGGAGCAAATCTGTTAAGCAAAAAGACGTCGATGGAGCTTGGGATCCTCGAAATACATGGTGAAGTGTGCAGTGTTACTGAAACGGAGAAATGCTTAATCGGGAAACTGAAGGACGTCCAGGTCGACATCAAAATTGACCGTTCGTTAACTTCCATGCAACAACCTTGTCGACGGCTTCCGATTCCATTGAAGAAGTTTGTCGACGAACGAATCGAAGACTTGTTGAATCAGGACATCATTTAACCTGCACCGCTCAATATCACTTGGGAATCGCCGTTAGTTGTTACTGTTAAAGACAACGGAACAAATGTGAGGCTCTGTGTGGACATGAGGAAAGCCAATAAGACGATTATCCCGGAAAATCATCCTCTGCCAACGTTCGACGAAATTATGCCCCGCTTGGAGGGCTGCAATATGTTCAGTAAAGTGGATCTCGTAAAGGCATTTCATCAAATCGAACTTTCGCCTAGCTCTAGAAAAATTACGACTTTTGTAACACCAGATGCCTATTATCGTTACAAAAGATTAATGTTCGGCATGAGCGTTGCCCCCGAGATTTTTCAACGCTGTATTGAGAGAGTGTTGAGAGGTTTAAAAGGAGTCAAAGTCTTCATAGACGATATGCTGGTGTACGGGTCCTCCAAAGAAGAGCACGACAGAAGACTCAAAGCGGTTATCGATCGCCTGCGCGAACATGGTCTTACCATCAACAAATCAAAGTGCGAATTTGGGAAATCAACGGTATGCTTCATGGGACATCAACTTTCTACTGATGGAAGCCTACCCGCTAACAACAAGGTAATTGCAATCCAGAACCTCCGTCGTCCTCAAAGTGTCACCGAAATGCGTAGTTTCTTGGGTCTGGTAAACTACGTGGGAAAATTCATTCCAAAGCTGTCAAATGATCGTGAAAGGGAACAAAATCCATTGGTCTAAAGACGCGAAGAGATCCTTCAACGAAATCAAGAGCTGTATGTCCAATCCACAAAATATGGCTTTCTACAATCCTAGCCATCCAACAATGCTAGTGACGGACGCCAGTGACAAAGGGCTTGGCGCTGTTCTACTGCAATCAGTGAAATCTAAACTTAGGCCTATTAGCTATGCCAGTAAGAGCTTATCCAAAACCGAACAACAATATTCAACACTGGACAAAGAAGCCCTCGCCATTGTCTGGGCGACAGAGCGGTTTGAAATGTACCTGAGAGGTTTGGAGTTCACCATTGCCACGGATCACAAGCCGCTCGTACACATCTTCAGCGAATCATCACACCCAAATCAACGGCAGGAGAGATGGATACTACGTATGCAATCCTATCGATTTTCGGTTGTCCATGTTCCGGGTGAAGTCAATATCGCTGACCCATTATCAAGGCTTTGTGATGCAGCTAGATCCACTACATTTGACAAGACAACGGAGGAATCCTTGGGACTGATAGTTGAGATGAATAAACCAGCAGCCATTACGATGGACGAGATAATACGCCACTCACAGGATGATGCAGAAATTCAAAAAGTGAAGCAAGCACTTCTGGATGACCGCTGGGACGGGAGCCTAAAAGGATTTGTACCGTTTAAAACCGAGTTCCGCTTCGTCAAGGAAAAACAAAATAGTCATTCCTGAGGACTTGCGATCAACATTACTGGAACTTTCGCATATTGGACATCCGGGAAAGAAAAAGATGAAACGGCGATTACGCTCCGCCGTTTGGTGGCCAGGACTAGATGCCGACGTCGAGAAGTTTAACCGAAAATGTGTGGAATGCCAAATGGTTGGACCGTTGAATAAACCGGAACCGCTTCGTTTACGAAAAATGCCATCAGCTCCGTGGGTGCATTTGAGTGCTGACTTTCTCGGTCCTCTCCCAAATGGTAAATATATCTTCGTGCTAGTAGATTTGTACAGTCGCTTTGTAATTGCCAAGTTTACGACCCACACTACGTCGTCTGATGTTATAAAAATCTTGAAGCAAATTTTCACGCGAATGGGTCTTCCATTTGTATTGACAACCGACAACGCGAAAAAATTTTCGAGTCAAGAACTCAAGGACTACTGCGTTGATTATGGCATAAAACTTACTCACACAACATCTTATGACTGGCCCACAATTGATACGTTGTGGATACGTTGACGTAAATTTGACAGAAAACCTATGGGAAAACTGTCAAATCCACGCAAACGCATCCGCAACGTTTCAATTGTGGGCCAGCCATTACTGGCCTGCTGCCGTTCGCTTATGAAGGTACTCAAGATTAGTCGGTGCCAGGCCACCAATATGGAAAGTGCGCTACAAGATTACTTGTATATGTATTCGGTGACAGCTCATAGTGTAACCGGAGTTGCACCTGCGACACTGATGTTCGGACGCCGATTTCGAGACCTGTTTCCACACATGGATGAAGTCATCTTCGACGAGGAACTGCGAGACAGGGACGTCGTTATTAAGCACGGAGCAAAGGAAAATAGAGATAGAAAAGTTGGAGCAAAAGAAACAACAATTAGAGTTGGTGACGATGTTTTGATGAAGAATATGCAGCCTCATAATAAGTTAACCCCTACATTTTTGCCCACACCCGCAACGGTTGTCGAGTAGAGCGGTAGTATGGTGACCGTTCAAACACCTTGTGGTCAAAGGTATAAGCGTAATACATCTCATCTAAAGGCTTTGAGACCATCTGTCAACGGAGCTCCAGAAGATCAAAGTGTAACTGAATTCGAATCCTCCGCGTCGCTAACAGAATGTTCTTCGTCAGACTCAAGACCTCGTAGGGAAATCATTCTTCCTAAACGTTACGACGATTATTCCATGGAATAGTTTAACTATCATTTTAACATGTTTACATTTTCAAAATGAAATAAGAGAGATATGTTGTGATTACTGGCAACTCTACACACACAAAAGAACATAAATAAAGTGACGCTTGTAAAGTTAACACGTTTCTTTTTTATTCCTTCTACGTTCTCAACAAAACGGAAACAAAACAAATCATTAACATCGATCGCAACTGAAACTAGCTCTATTATTTTGAAACTAACAAACATCAGTCGATGTATGATCCTCAAACAGAACAATGAACACCAACACCACTCTCAACAAATACTTCTTCATTTCATCTCTAAATGTCTATTCTGCTTCTAATTCTTTACCTAGAAAGTTAGTTTTTATTCTTCTTTCAAATGAATTTTGCTTGTATCACTGTTCTAACAGAATGATTTCTACAAAGCTCAATCCTCACCCACCAAAGAAGCAATACAAAGTTTCAAACAGTCAAACAAGTATCCTCTTTCCCCACTCTCTCATCTCAAAACTTTATTTCTACCAACCCAAAGTTGACCAACTCAATTTTACACCCGTTAGCGCTTTCTGATCCCTTTTTGCCGAGTTCAACCAACTAGTTTTCCCCCTTTGTTTTAGAAATCATAACCAACAAAAACTGAAACCAAATAAGGGCATGAACCGCTTCCGCTTGACTGCTTTACATTCAAATTTTACTGTTTCTATTCCTCAATATATGCCTATATTTATCTCTTTATATACCACATACTTTCTATTTCTATGTATTTAACAAAAAAAAACAAAACAAACAAAAACAACTCTAATCCGACCAATATCAAAACGACGACGTTTTCGGAAGAATCTCGATTGTGTACTGTCAAAAGAAAATCATTCCTCAAGCTGGACCCGAAGTAGGCGGTGAGCAGTTTGGGAAGAATTTCGCTCAAATTTTTTGAGGGTGAAATGTTTCAAATTAAAAGCCCCTCGTCGATTTCGGGTGCAACTATTTTGCTCGCCTCTAACTTTATTGTTTTACGCATTTCGCCCTAAATCTTGATTTTCCTATTCTAATCAATCAATCCAGTTTTCCACGCTCGGTAATGGCGCGCTGCATGGGTTTGACAATGCATTTGATAGCAGTGATTTTCGCCGCTAACCGGTGGGTTGAAACATTGAAAAATGTTTTGCTCGATTGGAACTTTTGGAATGACAGCTAACCGTTTGTTCCAATTTTGCAGTACCACTGATCGATACATTTTAAACACGTGCAAGTCGCAATTTCCAAGCGTTTCACTGGATCAACGTAGGATTGTTTACTTTCAACTAATTGTCCACTCATTGAATAACAATTACACAGCTAAAACTAAAACACAATTAAAAAGTAAGCTCACCAGAAAAAGGCAAAAAAATATGTTCGAGTCTTTTCAGTTGCGATCATTGTTAATAACTTATGGGTTTGTTATGATTTGTTTATCATAAAATCCAGTAAAATCTATTCAGTTTTTCCTTCAAACAGAAGCCATCTGAAAACTTTCAGTTAAAACAGAGCATTTCTGCTGATTTTGTTTCACTTCATCTGATGAGTAAACTCGCCGGTTCCGCTTGTGACAATTATTTTTCCGAGCTATTTTCGCAAGCAAAGAATCAAATTTCACTTTCCTGTTTACATAGGCTTTACTGCAATGAGCCTGTGGTGTATAATTGTTTTGTTTTTTTTTTTGGTTTTATTATCAACATGACTATCCCTCCGAGAGAAAGCGCCATAAAGCAACAGTGCTAGAATAATTGAATGTGATACAATTGCCATTTGTGTTTACCTTTCGGCAATAAGCAAACAAGTCTGGATAAACATTACTTTTTACGATCGTAAGCACTTCAATCCAATTACGGCCCAGCCGAACGAATGAAATTCAATTATCGACCCATTGGGGTTGCTTCAAAAAATTCTACTCATATTCTCCAGCCGAAATCTAAAAATGCATGTCCTTTCGGCAAACTGCAACTGCTTAGAGCTCCCAAATCCTCAAGTGAAATGTGTTTCGTCCTGATGTAACCGCCCTTGTAAATAGAAACCGCTTGGAATCACAACCCCTTCTCCAAATTTCCTAAATTTTCCAAAAAAAAAAAAATACACCTTCTCTCACCGTGTCTGTCTGCATTCCCTGTGCAACCAGCAGCACCTCGCCACAGCAACACGGGTAGGCCATCTCTACCTACGAGAAACGAAAAAAGAAACAACATTCAAAGTAGTCTATTATTCATCGCCATTCTCGCTTCTTACTAACGCCATCAAACATTCATCGAATTATTTTCTTCTTTTTCCTTATCTTCTGTCTTTCATTTTGCCTCTACACAAAATAATCGAACTGTTGTACACTTCTACCGACCGCGTCATCCACCTTTTTTCCGGTGCCGCAATCAATGAAAATAACATCGAGTTTAAAAACAACAACAACAACACACTTAAACCAATTCACCAAAAACACACAAACATCTCTTATCGCAATTCACCAACTACTGAACAAAAAACAAACATCAACCACATGATCGCCACAAACAAAACAAACATTAAACCACGCCGACCGCCAGGGGGTCGCGGCATTCCAGAAGGTAGGTGTCTCGTTTACATAAATCCTCTCCAACTTTCAGCTAACCTCAAACCATTATTAGTCCAATTCATTCTGACATTCATATATTCTAGGTAACAAACTCACTAAATTTTATTTGAGGGCTCGGCAATAGTTTTCTTATGATGGGAATCTCGACGAGCTATCAGCTACATCTATGTCTGAGTCGTATTTGATTAGAACGGGAACAATCATTAACTCTCGAGTACTTTTTGAAAAGGACGTAGGTGACAAAATGTAAACAAACGCGTTGTTCATGGCATGTTGTTAAAAAATCATGTTCATATGCCCTTGTTTGATGAAGTTTCTGATGGATTATTCTTGGAAGATTTAACTAACTTTTTTCAAAACGGTGTAAAATCACTTTTGCACCCTTCGGGAATAATGGTAGGGACGTCACTTGTGTTGAAAAGTAACTGCGAAACATTATTATATCATTTGGATGCCCCTTAACGACTCGTTAGTAGCAGTCTTTATACCACAAGGTTAAAATATTAATTTATTTTTGATTTAAAAAAAAATATTTTTAAAACGTTTCGTTGTAGAAAAAAATAATACGCCGTTTCTGTTCGACGTATCTGTGTGAAATATGACAAGTTGACGTAACATTTCGACGTAACAACATCATTCGCAGAATGGCGTATCATTTTGACGCAAGTAACATGCCATCTATCATACTGACTTATCTTTTTCGATTGCAGACCGTTGTAAGAAACATTTTTCTAAATGAAGCTTGAATTTTCACTCCTAGTGTAGTTTTTAAGCACAGTGATGCAATATTTTTTACCAATGTGTCATTTACATAGTGGAATTTAATTGGGATAAACATGTCCGGTTTTCAAAAAGGAATAAAAATAAAATCAAAAAAAGTTCAATGCTGATTTTCTTATCTTCGACCAAATGTTACTTACGTCTATATGAAAAAGTACTCGAGAACTTTCTAATGGTGGAAGTTTTCTCGACATCCTTGTGGTCGAGGACACCATTCAAGTTAAATTTTCTCGACATCCACAATCTTCCTCTGCAATTAATAGCTGTGGAACTGCAATCGAAACACTAAGAGCATCTCCAATCCTGATGGCAAACTTGTGTAGATCTTCCGTATGCGTGATTATGTTTGCACCATTGAGCATGGTCGAAATTAAAAAAATTCTCTAAAATTTCGGTTTCGATTTCTTTTTATTTAATCAAAAGGAAGATATTTCTGAGAGTCTTAAAGTATGTTAATGACCGATCGGGTTGCCACTTGGCGCTATTACGGCCTCCACACGCTTTCGGAACGCATGGCTGGTACTAGTAATGTTGCCTGTATCCATTACTCTCCAGCAGTGCTGTACATTTTTATGACGGCTAGGGCATCTTCGACGGTGGTCCAAATTGTGGTTTGAATTTATTTTTATAGACCAAACGCAAAAAAATCGCTGCACCGGTGTTGTAAATTTTGTTTACACCGGATCTATTTTGCATCATTTTAAATCTGGTATATGTTTTGATCTATTCTTGCAACAATTTGGAAAAAAAAAATACTTTTTCCAAACAATAACAACCCTATTTGGTTTATTTCTGGGGTATTTTAATAAGCAAAAAAAAAGGCCCGGTTGGGGGGGGGGGGGCGGGGGGGGGGGGGGTGTTGTGGTGGGTGGGTTGGGGGGTTTTTTTTTTTTTTTTTTCTTTCTTAATAACGGATTGTTTTTTTGGTTTTTTGCCGCCATTTATTTTGGGGAAAAACGCGACCAAGGGGCAAGACAGCTTTCTTGTGAGTAACTTTATTCTTTAAAGTTACTCAGGATTCATCAAATTTGCTCACTCTATGATGTTCTTCTCTCTCCAAGATAAAGAGTGGTGGGAATGCCAAAAAATGTGTGCGAAAACGAAAAAAAACAACTTCACTCATATTTGATCATAAAACTCACGTTTGCTCAGAGTGCATCAGCTTCCATCAACTTGTATAATTTATAACTCGACTCTGGCAGCACTGGCTTTAATGTGACGGTGGTGACGGTGGCAACCTTGGCAACCAATAACAGCAGTATGTTTACAGTTTGGGAAAATTATTTGTTATCGTATAGTAAGAAGCTCTCATTTCAGGCTAGAAAGGTCACAGTATTTGGAGGAAGAATTGATAAGCAGATAATTTAATATTGTTTAATTGTTTTTTTTTTTTTTTTTTTGTATGAAGGCGAGAAACAGATGAAAGCCGATCGAATCTCCTTCAAAAAGAGATCAATTCTGTCAGACCAACCGCAAATATTGAAAACTCCAGTTTAGTGATTGGTCGATCCGGCTTTGTTTCTTTTTGGAGATGATCCGTTTTGCAGTCAATAAATGTCAATAAATCAATAAATGGAACTAAATAATTAACCTTCAATCGATTTTCTATTGTAGACTTCTCTCCAGATTGAGCTACAGAAGTATCCCGGCAGATGAAAAGTAAAGTAGCCTATTGACCATGGCAAAATCTGAACATGTATTTAATGATCAATGTAGTACTACTTGCGTTTGAAGTTCCCTTTCTGTCTTATGAAAAGCTCATACTTATATTAGAAAAGGCAGTAATTCAATAGATTTTTAGTTGGTAGTACATTCACCTTAAGCGCCCTATACCTTCGCTTTACTGAGGTAAAATCGGAGTCGAGTCCTGATAGCCTCCACCTCCTGCTCAGGGGAACGATTAAAATCGATTTCCTGTACAACATTTATCTGCCCCAATCTTTGACCGTATTTGCATTTCTGGAGAAGCAATCTTTTAATGTCATACTGCTTGACAGCTTCAACGGTAGTTAGGAATATTCTGACATCGCCCACAAAGAACCTAAACTCCGTGGGTTCGTCAGAATAGCTCCCAAAATAGGGTGATGATTACCACAACGTTAATACGGTAAACTTACACGACAGAACTTTAGATATCATAATATGAATCCAGTGAATAAGAGATGCTCATATTTGCTCAGAGTTACTCAGGATTGCTCAGTGTCTTGCCCCTAGACGCTGACTAGTTCGGAATGAAGAGGCTCCCGGAATCGTGACTGTAGTGGATTTTACGATAAAATACCACCAAAATTTGTGGCTAACTCCGATTCCGAATAGTATTTTGAGTACACGGAAATGAAAAGTAATAAAATCTTCAGAGTAATCAATCAGTTTATTGATGGATTGGTCATGATTAGCACTCGCAAATTGCTCATAAAGAGACATTTTTGAGAAGCTTGTTACATAGAAATTATCAGCAGGTTTACTGGGGATCAGGATATTTAGGCATATCTTTTGGAGAAGAAGATACATTTTACTATGGCAGTTTTGATAAGTTTTCCGGAGGAAACCGATGATATCTTGAAGATAGATTCAATTCGTATTTCTCCAAAGAAAGAGTTCGAAAAATCTTTGATTTTATCAGGAATCGTTTTTAAACTTAATATTATTCAATTGCACATTCTACAGCTTTTGGACAATCCTATGCACTTCTCGGCAGTTACCTGAATTGGTCAGAACTTGTATAACCTTCTAAAACTAAAAAAAATCTTAAAAAAATATTTTCCTAAATACTATGAAGTTCATAATATGTATGAAGATTGGGTGGAAATATGATGAACTTGACAGAAGTTGATTAAGCTTCTCAGAAGTAGAATAAACGTATTGAAAGTTTCAAGATAATCATGAAGTTTGCTGACACTCTTTAGGGAGGAGAAGTGGTGAAACTTCAGAAAAGTCCATTGGATTGCCGAAAAATTCTCATCGTTTCTGGAAACTTGGTTGAACATCCAAAAGGTTTGTTAATCAGCCATGGAAAAGAAACAACTTAATGAAAATTACCGGTACTTTGAGAAGCAGATTTAGCTTTCCAGAAGTTATTTGGACTTCCAGTTGTTAAATTTTTCATGATAAGACCGGTTAAATTCTTCAACTTCTAATTTTGATTCGCGTTTTGGTTCGGTACGTAAGATTATCGAGTAGTAAAAAATTTAAGTTCTTCTACAGACTTAAGTACTTTGTGCTTCTGGAATGTTTCCTGAACTATTGTAAAGTTTTTCGAGCTTGTGGGAAGACCCCTGAATTTTTGAAAAGAAAATAAGAAGAATGATTAGTAATTTCCATTTAATTCCAACTACCTTTATTGCTTATCTTGACCGATACGCGTATTTCGTCTACAATGTGCAGACTTCTTCAGTGTCGTGTACTAATACTCGATAGTCGATTATTAGTACACGACACTGAAGAAGTCTGCACATTGTAGACGAAATACGCGTATCGGTCAAGATAAGCAATAAAGGTAGTTGGAATTAAATGGAAATTACTAATCATTCTTCTTATTTTCTAGTTACAGGTATTCCACTAAACAGCTCACACTCTCCATAATTCAGTATTCGGTTAATTTTTACCGAACTTTCAACAGCTGACCGTTCGGTAATCCGCTTTACCGGATTTCGGTGAAATTTTACAGTATTCCGGTAAAAAAAAATTACCGGAACTTGTCAAATTTTACCGAAATCCGTTAAATCGGATTACCGAACGTTCAGCTGTTGAAAGTTCGGTAAAAAAATTACCGAATACTGTAAAATATTCTAAGTATGTACATTTTTTTGTGGAAATCACGACTAACATTTGAAAATGGCTTAAAATATTTTTACAACAAAACTTCCTTTTAATAAAATTCGCAATAACTTCAGAACGGCTGGGTTTACGAAAAAAGTTTTTATGTGCTTTTTTATCAAAAACGAATACGTAGAGTCTATTTTTGGTAAAGTTATATTAGAAAAAACGCGATTTCACTAAATTCAAAAATTCAAAAAAAAATTTAAAAAATTGAAGAAGTGACCGTCTTAAACTCTTCACCAAATTTTGGGATATAAATTCAAGTTTTTTTTTTCAAAAAGAAACGTAGAAAATTCAAAGGGGGGAGCTCTTCCAAAAAATCAATGTTTTATGTATTTTTAGCATGAATTTACAATTTTTTAGTTTCAGTGTATTTTTTTCTTGAAGAACACAAAATGACCTACATTTTCTTTTCAGACGACATTTTGACCAGAATAATCGTTTACATGTTATGATATTTTGAAAAAAACAAAATTCATATTTCACATAAGCCCTTATCGAAAATTAGTCCAGGAAATTTGAGGATTTTTCTTATCAAAAATGTTATTTTAGGTAGAAACTTACACATGGACAAACTTTCATTTAAACCGGAAACTGTCGAGACAAAATCAATATTTTTTTTTTAGCGTTCCTAACTAGAAATGCTCAAATATTCATATTACGGTTTCAGTTGAAAACCGAATTTATCGACTAGTGGCAATTGCTTTTACTCTCGTTTTGTACGTTATACCTTATATCGGAAGTAGTGCGCTTCCGACATAAGGTATAATGTGCAGAACGATAGTAAAATCGATTGTTGCTAGTCGATAAATTCGGTTTTCAAGTGAAATGATAATACAAGAATCACAGACTAGCTTGATATTTTGTTGTGGCTGGATAAATAAACAATAGTGTGGCAATCTAAATTGTAAGAAGGAAATCAAAAAACGGTTTCTGTGTATCCTAAATTGATAAATCAGCGCCAACATTAGATTAGGGCGAATCTGCTTTTGTAAACAATGGCTTTCGTAGTCATTTTCTCTTGAACAAAAGGTCACAATAAAAATTAAGCACTCTTTAAGGAAGAGAAGCTTTATCTCTATCCGCTGATAAATTCAATTTGAAGGAATTGTCTTCAACTTCCGATAAATTAGCAGACAAAGTGTTTGTTTACAAAAGCAGATTCGCCCTAATCAAATGTTGGCGCTGAAATAATTAGCCACTGAACCCTAGGTCTGTGATTGTTGTTGGAGGAAATCCTACAAAATTTAGTGCAACAGTTTGGTACCAGAAGACTTCGTTTGAATAAAATGGGTTTGTAAACCTTCTCAATTTAATGACTGGTTGTCGATGATTTTTTAAAACTAATCCCATGTTAGAAGAATCTATTGTATGTTTGAAAATAACGCAATCCAAATATATCTGATTAGGCTGTAAAATGAGCCATCTGAATGCAATATTGCACAAAGTCCGAACTTAGACGCATCTTGGCACGATAACACCAAGCAATGGATCAAATGAGCAGATTTCAACTAATCACCCAACACCATTTCTCAATACCACATACTATTCTATCTACACCAATACACACATATTCACATCTAGCCCTCGCTTCCGATTGTGGCGGTTCACCCTCACACAACCGGAAACGAGACCACCTTCCAACTTAGATTAATCCCACCTTTAACTCTAGAATAGCTTTTATTAAGGTACATAAATCAACTTTCTCTTAAATACTACCAAAACTGATATACGCTTGTTTTTAAGAGAACGCAGCCCACCAACCGAACGAAACACACTAACCAATGAAAACCTATACTTACTTTCTAGGCTTCACTTTCATTACCTGGTTCACCATTTAATCTTCGTAGAGGATCTAGAGGATCACATCAGGTACAACTCCAGTCGAATCTTCACTAAACGATTTATACGTTTTCTTCCTTTTTTCCTCTTTCTCGTTTTCTTCTCTCTCACCACACCTGTGTGTTGCTTTGTGTCTATTTACACTTGACCTGGAATCATCTGATCAACGGGAATCTCCGAAACGACAACCACCACCATCACCACCACAGTTTACGATACGTAACGGTAGAGGACGTTTCGTGGGCGTACCTGGTAGCGATAGAAAACCATTGGTACTCTCAACATATCTCGATGCACAAGAACATTTGCCATACGCCGATGACTCGAACGCGGTCACACCGATGTCGGAGGAAAATGGTGCAATCATCGTTCCAGTATACTATGCTAATTTAGGTACACTATAAAAAAGTAAAATCTAAAATCGAATCCAGTTCCGGAATCAGAGTTTATCTTCCATGTTGTTCAAACATTTGTTACGTTTCCAAAATTTTTTCGTCAAAAGAGAAAGATACGATTGCTCTTTCTGAATGATGGCTGAAAAAAAAACTTGTTCTCTCATTCTCTATCTCTAATCCTTATCTATCTCTCAATTATTGAATTGCCAGTAGCAATTCTCTTTCTATCCGTTTTTACCTTTTCGCCACTGCCACTTAATCTCATTCAACTCTACTCAAAATTGATCTCTATTCTTTCCCTTTTGTCCCCTCAAACGTTACTAGTTACCAGCATCGTTCAAATTTCTCTTTCTAATTTTAACATCATTGCTCAAACAGATACTCGAAAATACAGAATTAATACATTTTATATTTTTTATAGTGTCCATACTTATACTAAGTTTCGATCGCTTTCAACAAAACAAACACCACACTAGTTTTGGTTCGTGGATATTATGTTTTCTGCATGGTTTCGATCATCACTATTCTCCTTCGTTCTGTTTTTCCATCAATTGAACAACATATTGACTGTTTCATCCTTTTTTGTTATGATTTTTGGTTTCAAACAAACTGCATACCATCATAAACTTTCTGCTTTGATTACGCAATAAATCAAAATCTCCAAATCATACAACCCGTTCAGTTCCGTTCGATTTTGCACACTTGAAAAAAAAAAGCTTCAACACCGTTAGTTGCTCGCTTCACGAAAAAGTTTGAAAGAAAGGTAACTAATCGAATTCTGTTGCATCCAAAAGGTTCGCGACATTCATCCTACACATCGCATCAATCGCGCATCTCGTACACATCCCACGGCGATCTGCTCGGCGGCATGACGAAGGAGAGCCGCCTGCGGAACCGATCAGCGCGCAACACCAATCACTCGATCGTGCCGCCGCCGAACATGGGGCCGAACATGTCCTACGTGGACAGCAACCACAAGGGGCAGCGAGACTTTGTAAGTATTACGAGTAGCATTTTGGCGTGATTATTTATGATAATTGTCGTTTTGGTGATTTTGACCAGTCTGTTGAAGAAAGTAATTTATTTAAAACATCAAATCAACAATATCGAGAACTAACAGTAAAGATTTTGTTGGGGTCGATTTTGTTGGAAATCACTGGAAATTTCCTGAAATTATCTTGGGAGGTAAAGGGTGTTCCGATCAAAATTGGGTCAAACAGCAATGTGTGTGAGTCGATCAAAGTTTTTATTAATAAGTCAAATTATTTTTCTTTTTCAAGTTCAGTTAATACAGGAGAAAAATTCAGCTAAGCTTCCTTTTTACCGAATGCGAATTGCCGGGTCTTTCGTTAACCACCTGCCATAAGATTTTGTACAGTCTCCTTCTCCACTTTATTAGCCGCAGAACGCCAGTTTTCCTTAAACTGTTTCTCGGTCAAAACAGCTTTTTGAGTCTTCTTAAGATTGTCCAATATTGTTCGATTGGGCGAAGCTCTGGCGTGTTGGGAGGGTTCTTGTCCTTGGGCACCACTTGAACGTTGTTGGCAGGCACTCCATGGCCTTTTTTTCCGTAATGGCAAGATGCCAAATCCGGCCAAAATAGAACAGAACAATTGTGTCGCTTCAGGAAAGGCAGTAGACGTTTTTGTAGGCACTCGCTCAGATAAATTTCCTGGTTGATGTTTCCGGTCGCAATGTAAACGTTGCTCTTCAAGCCACAGGTGGCCATCTGTACCTGATATTTCTTCGCACACCAGATATTTCTTCGCAAACTTTGACAGTTCTATGTGCTTGAAAATATCTGCCACCATTCCCCGTCCGATTGTTTTATAAATTTCCTGTCCAGGAAGCTGTTTTAAGCCCCCCGATTTTCACAAAGATTTTTTCTCTTGCTCGCTCGGAAATTGCTTAGCAGTTCAAAGGAAACTCATCAGAAACAGAAGTCCGAATAGGATTTCCCTGATGTTCACTAAAAACTTTGATGTAGTTTGCTGAGTCTTTTTTTCAGTTCACTACAGTCCAGCATATCAATGATCTTGAGATATCTCTTAAGTTTCTCAATAAATCAATCAGATGATCTGAAGACATCTCTGCAGTTACGTGATTTCCATTGCTGTTTCGTGAATTCCTTTGATATTTTGCAGATTTCTCTGAGTTCCGTGAACTTTTCTGGAGTCCCAAGGACTTTATTGAAGATCCGGGAATCTTCTTGAGGTTCCGTGAACGTTTCTGAAGTTCCGAAGAGTTCTCTGAAATTTCGTGAACTTCTTTGAAGTGCTGCGAATTTCTCTATAGAACCGTGAACTTCTCTGAATAAACGTGAACTTCTCTAGATTAACGTGACCTTCATTCAGGTTCCATTAACTTCTCTGAAGTTCCACGGGCTTCTCTAAAGATTCGTGTACTGCTCTGAATAACCGTGAACTTCATTGAAACTCTGAGAATTTCGAATTTCTTTGAAAATCTCTCGTAAGTTCCGTAAAAATCACCCGTAAGTTCTCTGAAGTTTCGTGAGTAATCTTCTCTGTTTCTCTGTAATTTTAATGATTACTCTGGTGTTTCAAGCATTTCTCTGAAATTCCGTGATATCCTCTGAGGTTCCGTGATCTTTTGTAAGGTTCAGTGAACTTCTCCAGAGTACCGTGAATTTCACTAAAGTTCCGTTAACTTTTTCGAAAATAATCCCATTCCATATATCCCTCTGAAAATCCGTGAATTTCTCTGAAGTTCCGTTAACCCCTTTGAAGTTCCCAGAACATATATATGAAGATTCGAATTTTTTTTTTTAAGATCCGAGGATTTATCTGAAATTCCATGAACTTCTCCATAGCACCGTGAACTTCTCTGAATTACCGTGAACTTCTTTAAGATTCCGTTTTTTTTTTTTTTTTTTTGTAGCTCCGTGATTTTTCTCTGAAGTTCCGAGTATTACTCTAAAGTTTCGTGCAATCCTCCGAATATCCCTGAACTATCTGAAGTTCCCTGAATTTGCTAAAATTTTTTTGGAATTCTCTGAAGTTCTGAAGACTTCTATGAAGTTTCAAGGATTTCTGTAAAGCTCCGAAGACTTATCTGAGGATTTGTGAACTTCTTTGAAGTTCCCTGAGTTTCTCTGAAGTGTATCTCTTGATTTCTTCCGATGACGTCTCTGAAGTTCCGTGAACTAATCTTAAGTTCTTAGAAGCTCTCTAAAGTTCCGTGAATTTCTCTGAAGTGTTGATGACTTCATTGAAGTTTTAAGGACTTCTCAATAGTTCCCGGGACTTTTCTGAAGATTCGTGAACATCTCTGAAGTTCCGTGAACTTCTCTGGTGTTTCTTTCTCAAGTTCCGAGGACTTTTCTGTAGTTCCATTATATAATCTGAAAATCTGAGGACTTCCCTGAAGTTTCGAGGACTTCTCTGAAGTTTTAAGGATTTATCTGTAGATTCAAGGACTTCTCCGAAGTTTCGTGGCTTCTTTGAAGTTCTCTGAAGTTTTCGAAACTTTGCTGAAGTTCTCGGAACTTTTCTGAAGTTTTCGGAACTTTTCTGAAGTTTTCGGAGCTTCTCTAAATTTCTCTGAACTCCTGTGAAGTTCTTTCCTGATTCGATTGAGTGTTAGTGCTCAAAGCTTCCAATCACTTGCTAATTGTGTGGTGCGGGGTTCAAAGAAAAAAAAGAAAGGAAAGGGAAAACACACAGGAGACAGAAAACACAGAGGGGAAAAAAAAAAAAAAAAAAAAACAAAAAAAAAATAATATATAAAAAATGTGTTGTGTTTGTTTGGTTGTTTGTTTTTTTTGTGGGTTGTGGTGGTGGTGGGGGTGGCTGCTTTTGTTGTTGTTGGTGGTGGTGGGGGGGGGGGGGGGGGGCGGGGGGGCTGGCGCGCAGTGGGGGGGTGGGGGGGTTGCGTTTGGGTTTCTTTTATTTTTTCTCTTTTCCTTTTTTTATCATCTCAGCCCCACCCCACCCCTACTTCACCAGTCACTCGCAATTACCGAACGAAAACGGATCCAGAGTCGAGTCAGTATGATGGCATTAGTGCAAAACATAAACATAAACAAACATAAACATTTTATTTTGACAGTTATGTTTGTGTGTGTTGGTGAACCCAGGTTGGACCTCGAAAAAACTTGAGAGCGAACCTCATCAATGTTGGGTCGGATCCAGAGCGGATCCAGGTCCGACCCGATTGAATAAAAAAACGTTTTGACAGCTGTTAGGGCGGACCTAGGGCGAACCCAGTTCCGCACTGGCAATAACCGAAAACGACATTAGTTGGTTATGGTACGGCATTACCAACCCGGATGCAGTGGATTCCCTGTCGGGTCAGGAAGTTTTTCCCAGGTTAAGAAAAAAAAAAAATAATGTTTTTTTTTTGGGTGTAAAAAAAAAGGAAAAAAAGAAAGAAAATGAACCATAGGGATTTTTAACCCTTCCTTTTGAAATTTTGTATAAATTTTTCTCACATGTTATGTGTTATAAAAATTATATTTTGTTTTGTGTGTAAAACTATGTGGATAGTGTTGGTAAAAAGTAACAAGTAGGGACGTGGAGAGGAAAAAAAAAAATAAATTGGGGGGGAATTTTTTTAAACGGAAATTAAAAAAATTAATTTTATAAAAAATGAATGATTCTGTGCAAATGAAAGCTAAAGCTCGATTCAAAGTAAGTCTGGCCGCACGGTTTAATACACCACCGCATCACTGGTGGTTGGAGCCAAAAACGTTTGAAAGGCATTTGTTGATGTTTCATCGACAAAGAAATTGGTGAAAAGTTTTTCTCGATTGATCGACGCATCTCGAAATAACGGATCATGGATCTTGAGAAAAGAAAATTAATTGTGCACAAACATCTGGAGAATCCTTCGTGGTCTGCCTCAAAAATAGCAGAAGTGTTAAAATTCCCAAAGGCAAATCTTGTAATCAAACGTTACAAGAATTCTCTGAGTGTGGATAGAGCGCATCTATCATAAAAGTGCCACGAGGGACAAAGAGCTGAGTAGAAAGGTATTGAGGTACGTGGAAGGCAGCCCAATTGTCTCCTTACGTGATTTGGCAAAGAAATACGATTCCAACCTTTCCACCGTGCGTAACATCCTTTCAAGAGAAGGATATAAGTCTTTTTGTGCCAGTCCCTGAAACATAATTTAGTGGCCAAAAAGCAAGCACGATTACTATACGAACGAGTTTTGACGAAATTTGATGGCTGTATTTTAATGGATGACGAAACATATGTCAAAATGGATTATTAACAAATCCCCGGACGAAAATTTTACCTGGCAACTGGTCGTGGAGATGTCCCTTCCAGGTATAAATTTGTTCCTGATAAGTTTGCTCGGAAACTAATGATTTGGCAAGGAATCTGCAGTTGTGACCTTAAAACCAAGGTTTTCATCACATTTCACACAATTACGTCGAAGGTTTACATTAAAGAGTGTCTGAAAAAGCGGATTTTACCCTTCATTCGGCAACATAAGACCAACGTTATGTTTTGGCCGGATCTAGCCAGCTGCCACCATAGGCGTAGTCAGGGGGGGGGGGGGGGGGGGGGGGGCGTTGCCCTCTCCCCTAAGTTTTGATTTTATTTTTAGAATTTTATTATTTGTTTCAATATATTATTATTTATTTTTTATCTCTAGAAGGTTGCAAGGTAACTTGTTGCAATACAGTTGATGTTACTCCAATACTACTCAATTAAGTCACAATCAAGTCACTGTAACCAAATATGACGATTTTGTGTTGCTTGGGATGTTTGGCAGATTGCTCCTTTGCCTAAATAAAAAAGCCAAATTACGCGAAGTTGCCTCGATTTTGTAACAAGTTGTAGCAAAAAAGCGTAAAAAATTGACATCCATGAGAAAAAAGTTGTAATTATATAATAGTTTTTAAACAGTAACGAGTAACAAGTTTATTACAATATTTTTCCTTTAACCTAGAACCCAACCTATGTAGCCTAAAGTATCTGAAAACCCCAAGCAGCACACAACAGTCAAAACTGGTTTCAGCAGCTCTATTGTGACTTAATTGAGTCACAGAGCAGTCACCTTTACTGGGTTGAAACAAATGTGCTACTAGGGAAATATCTCTTAATCTGTAATGTTAGCTATTAGATAAGCATTGATTGATTTTTTTCCCCGCTAGCTGAAAGTTGAAGAAGCTATGCTCAATAAAATGTTCAGTTCTTGGTTAATCAAAAAACTGAATATTCAAACCTATGCTATAGCTTTCAGAAACCAAATAATACTAGATTAAGAAACACAGTTGATAGTTAGAAAGAGTATCAACGAAAAATATTTATTTGAACTATTCATGGCATGGGTCAAACCGCCCCGTTTTAGGGTACTGTAGTTTCGTATTATTGAGAATATATGTTGATCATATCTTACAGTTTGAGTCAGCGTGTGAGAAGCAGAACAGCAAGCTAGTCAGGGCGAGCAGTTGCAGTTGTCTTATCCTATTCAAATAGTTTATCCGTTTTTATGAGCATGAGCAGGATAATGAGCATGATTGACCGCCCGAAGTTGTTATTCCGTTACTGCCAGTTCAGCTGTTATTACTCAGAAGATCAACAGATGATGCAAACATGCTCAATGTGTAAAACTGGTGATCCCAAACTAAGGCAATACCGGCGCTGGCCTCGCCCGAATGCAGGTCAAATAAGGAAAGGGTAGGAATGCGTTAACGTTTATTTGGACGTTTTATTGGAAGCCGAGACCACCGCCGCACTTCCACGAGAAATCACTGGGATTTTGGATGACAAGATTGGGTGGCAGCAGGGTTCGTTTTGGTAAACAATAAGCTGAATTCACGCTTCGTTTAGTAAAATATTTAAATACTAGTACCGATTTCTGATTCGAACCGATTACAACAGTAAGGATGCTATTGGGGCCACACACAAAGTGTAATGGTGTTTTTTCATCGGAAAAACAAGGTGATTTTTTATAATGTTGGAAATCCGATTTGATCTGAGTTAAACCAAAAATAAGGATGCTATTGGAGCCACTCACAAAGTGTGATGGTGGTTTTCTGTTAGGAAAACAAGGATAATTTTATGAACGCTTGAGAGACGCTTTGTTGTTCTCTTACTGTGCTCACTCGATCACTCGTTACACCGAATTATAGATAACCGAAACAACACGAAACGCGCCATGCTCGATAGGAAAATAGTGCGTAATAAAGCATCGACACAACCTTTCACAGCCGATGCTCGAACAAAACTCTTTTTTCGTAACTTACAATTTTTACTACTGTATTCTACAATCTATTGCACTGCTGTAACTAATAACTGTATCAATCAAGTTGAAGTGTCTAATGAACAATCTATGCTAATCCATTAAAAATTGCAATTGAGGGATTTCGTAAAAATAAGAGTCCGTAGATACATTTTGTGCCTTCTGGTAACTTTATGTTTCTGTTGATATCCATGCTCATCGGTTTAATACCAACCGGGAGAGACTTGGCCTTATACAAATGGATTTCATTATCTCCAGTCCGCTCAACCAATCGCAACGTTTTGTGATAGATTGGACGGATTATTATAATTTGAGATAACTCCATGCAGACGTCTTCCAAGTTTGGCAGATCGACAAGCAATCGGTGGAGAGTTTAGAGGAAGACCGGAAGAATAAGCGATGGTTCTGCGCGTGTTTATAAACAGAAGAACCTTCATAACAAAACGAATCATCGGTAAAATACATACGGTTTTTTTTTTTATAATTATAAGCAGTCTAAAGCAGTTATTTGATTCATTTTATCCAGAAGTACCATAAATGGACATTCGAAAGTTTTTCAAAAGTAAGTATAATATTTTCCAGCATGTAATTAAAAAAAACAAGCAAACAAAACAAAACGAATGTTTTTTCATGCAGCTGAAATAACCACGAATAGAAAAATATGCAAAATGGTTGTATTTCTCGAATTTGAACAACAATTGTAGTGTAATGCAATGATACACCGTTTTGGTTTCATACTACTCAGATACACATGATTGCTACATA
This sequence comes from Aedes koreicus, assembly GCA_024533555.2. Classification (NCBI taxonomy): domain Eukaryota; kingdom Metazoa; phylum Arthropoda; class Insecta; order Diptera; family Culicidae; genus Aedes; species Aedes koreicus. Next base: position 314,108 of record JAHHFK020000533.1, read on the forward strand.
TACCGTGTTTCGACAGAACGTGTTTCAGTTGGATCATATCAGATAAATCGGTTCAAATTTCAAACCGCAGATGCAGATGTGTATATAAATTATTTTTAAAATATTGAGGAATAGCTGTTGGAACGCATATGAATTTCTTTTCGTCATTGATGAATAAAATTTCTTAAATTATTTACTAACTACTCGTGTGTTGAGAATGCAAGTAGCAACAATTCAGCACAAAAAACACAGCTTGCTTACATTTGTTACTTACGTCGTTTTAAAAGGTTATGTATGGTAAACAGGAACATCAACCTGTTTAGAAAATATCAGATAAAATAATTATACTAAAGGTGAGCAAAGGGGACACAAACCATAAGCTATAATCCACAAAAACTCAAAATGTATGTTTGTTAAAAGCTAATCACTTATTATTTGAACAACCATTAAAAAAATATAATCTACTCAAACGGTGTGAGCATGGTGAGTAACGGTGTTTCGGTGTTTCTTCTGTGTTGCTTTGGGTGAGAGGGTCGCGGATGAAAAGTACATTTTCAGTACAAACTGCAAACAAATTCGGTGGTTATTCTATACAAAAATCCAACCTGACCCGTTAAATGTTTGGCATTCAATGTGGTTTGATTTAAAAACATGGGAAAAATCGAAAGTTTTCAAAATCGTTTTTTTTTTATTCCAGAACAAGCCTAGAATTGTTTAATCTTGTTGCAAGAAACGGACGGGTATTGTCAAATACTTTGGGTGAGAGTAGAGAAGATAATCCACCCGCATTCAGGCGTAATGTCACATAAATGGGGCTCCATTCCCGCTCCATCTGTCGGAACATGAAAATGACCCTACTCTCCAACCACTGGTTGGAGACGATGTTATTCTCTCTCTCTCTCTCTCTCTCTCTCTCTCTCTAAAAAAAACTCGCCCCCCCCCCCCCCCTATTTGAAATCTTGGCTACGCCTATGGCTGCCACTACTCTAAGGAGATACTAGAATGGTATGCTGCAATCAATGTTAATTTCGTCGCCAAAGAGATTAATCCTCCGAATTGCCCTGAGTTCAGACCGATCAAAAAATATTGGGCAATTGTCAAGCGAAAACTTCGAGGATGCGGTAAAGAAGTGACAAATGCACAACAAATGCGTTTAAAGTGGAATAAGTTCGCCGATACAGTGTCACCAGCGACTGTGCAGATCCTGATGGCATCGATCACAAGTAAAGTGCGACAGTTCGTTCGAAATTGTTATACATCGTTTGAAAGCTGAATAAATACCCTTTCGTTTGACGTTTTGATCAACCGAGTATGTTGTTTGATTCTTGATCTATGATCACTTGAATGCGTCCAAATTTACTTTGAATCGGGCTTTATCTAAAAAGTTTGGGACTTCCTTGAAGTCTTTGGAACTTTACTGAAGCTACCGAGACTTCACTGAAGTTCCCTGGAATTCATCGAAGATTCCTGGGATTCGCTTACGCTCACTTACATTTTCGGGACTTTTGTGATGTTCTCTTTATTGAAGTTCTTTTAACTGCACTGTCATTCAATGGGCATCTCTGATGTCCTTGGAATTTCACTGACGATATTGGTACTTGTATGTTATTCTCGGCACTTTCGTGACATTCTGTGGACTTTTCAGGAGTTTTCTGGGCTGCACCTAAATTCTCGGTCCCTTTTTTGAAGATCTCGGGACTAAGTTGAAGTTTTCCGAATTACACTGAAAATCTAGTGAGAATGAAGTTCACTTGATTTTTCTGAAGTGCTTGAAACTTTTCTGACGTTCTCAAGACTTCCCTGAAGCTTACTGAATTTTTCCTGAAATTATCGAGGCATCCCTGAAGATCTGCGGACTTCTCAGGACTTTCCTGACGGTGAATTCTGGAGACTTTTCTGAAATTGAAGGGTAGTATCTGAAGTTCTATTTTAGATAGTTTTCTGATATTAATGGGACTTCCTGGGATTCTACCAAATTCACCGAATTTTAATTAAATTCGCGGGACATTCCTGAAGTTGTCCTGAGAACTCACTGAAGTTCTTGGAACTTCTCTGTAATACAAGCGACATGCCTGAAGTTTTTGGAACTTTACTGGAGATATTGGGACTTCCATGTAATTTTTGGAATTTTACTGATATTCTAGGGAGTTTCCTGAAGTTTTTGAAACACTCTTGAAATTCAAAATCAACATGGTACAGCCCCATTGGGTTGTTCGAAATGATGACGTAGGACTACGATACGAAATAATAGCCATATATATGGTACAATGAAAAGTTCTTTGAATTAACCCTTTCAGGCCTAATTTATACAAGCAATTTGGTGAATTCTGATTGATTTGGTGCTCAATAACACAGAAATGATTGAAAAAAAGTGGGAAATAGTTTTCTGGGATGTGCTACAATCCAAAACACATCGTAGCATTGCATAGCGAAGAAAGCTACTGTTACAACTGTAGATCTGAAGTGTTTAACTCAAGTACATTTTGGATGACCTAGAATCTCCCAAAGATACAAAAATATTAAATGTTTACCAACGAGAATTTAATTGTAATGATAATTTAATATGCACATGTACAATATTCTAAATCAACGCTGTACACTTTTAATACAGCATTTATTTGTCTTTTCCTGAACTTCTTCATATTCGGGATGTTCTAGGTCATCCATTAGGCCCTAAAGTCATATGTTTTTTTATATTTTCCAGATAGAAAAAGTGATGGAAAACAAATTTGATGAAGAAAGTGTAAACTTTGATTTAGCCTGTATGATTTTATACAGCCATTATCCTTTTGGGGTTAAACCTCTTAGGCCTAAAGAAGTTGATATACTCTTTTAAGGCAGGGTTTAATATTTTTGAATATTTCAAGAGTATGTGGCCCGAAATCAACAATGTTTTGTATTAAAATTGATGCGAATTGAATGATAGAATGATAGAAATGATTGATTGATAGAAATACTTCCGATCGATTGATTTAAAATTTTTGAAAATCTTTTGAGAAATGACTGAGATATTAATGCTCAAAACCTGACCATTTTTCGTGACGGTCGCAATGCGATTTGTTTTTTTGAATTTTACCCCAGTAAAGAAAACAAAGACGCAGCCTTACGTCACAAAAATCCCCTAGTTTCAGAGCTTCACTTATCATTTCCTAATTTCTCGAAGATTCCCTGAAGACTCCTCTGAAATTTTCTAGTTTTCTCTGGGCAACACTGAACTTCGCGAGACTTTTCTGAAGTATTCAGCGGTCAATGAAGATCTCTTAATTTTTCTGAAGATCTCGTTACTTCAACCAAATTATCAGAACGTCACTTAGGTTCACCGAAAATCTCTTTAGTTCTCCGGACTTCACTGAAGTTTTCGGAACTTTCTTGAATTTTTTAGAGCTTCGTGATTTTTTCTATATTTATTTCTATTCCCAGAAGTTGTCTGGATTTCTCACAAGCTATCGTAAATTCTATGAAATTCTTGGTATATCACTGAATCGATCGAGACTAAGCAGACGTTCCTTAAACTTTCCTGAATTTATAGAAATTCAACTGATGTTTTCGACTTTTCTGGTGTCCTTGGTATAATGATATTTTAGGGGCTTCCCTTAAGATCTAGTAACACTACTGAAACTTTGAGAATTTCATAGAAATATAGAAAAAAAATCGAGAAAACCTTTTGAACTTCAAGAGGTTGAAACTTCCTTGTCCCTAGAATTTAAGATAATATCATGGAACTTCCGAATTTTTCAGTGAAGTTCTGAGAATTTGAGGAAAGTTATAATAATTTCAGTAAAGTTTCAAGAGCTTAGGTAAAAATGGTCTTCGAAATCGTCAGTGATGTTCCATGAACATCTGGTAAGTCCTTACAACTTACAGTTGTGGAAACAGCAAAACGAAATGCCCTATTGCAAAAGATACAATGCAACTAGGAAAACTTTGATTGCGTTTTTCAAGAAAATGACTTGGTTCGGTTTGGATTAACTCCGACCATCTTATAAATAGCTATGAGCACCTGAAGGTCTTCAGAATATTTTCGGAGTTACCTGGTGTCATGGAATAATATTTGAAATATGAATTCAAGGACGGTTGAATCTCTTCAGAATGATAACTCTGATCATCTTTAAGGTGATACGATCCAGCGAACCAGCTCCTTGGCAGAATGCACAGCCACTGCGCTCCACGGCACTATATAAAAGATGCTAAACTAAAGCAAGTATATTATCGTTTCACTTGGACGTCAGAATAAATCTCACCCGATAATCGACTTTTTTCTCATTCTGTACGTTAAGCCGGAAATGAGACTTCTACAATGAGACTTCTACAAGATGCGTTTTCCGAGAAATCGGCGTTTGTTCACATACGCAATTAGGTCCAAATAACAAATCCATCCGAAATTTACAGCCAAAATCAACCTACCTTCGAAAAATACTTTTCAAAACCAGATAGATGACATCCAGCTCAGGTATAATTTCAGAAATATTTGGCTGCGGCAGCCGAAAAAGGTACTCTCTTGAAACTTTCTCCAGCTGGAATCGCTTTCCTGACATACGAATCCTGGTTTAAAGCCTGTTCACGTTAAACACGTTCGGACACCATAATACTAATTACACATAGTTCAATAAAACCGATTATTTATTTCACAAAAATAGGGTTACATCTACATTAGAAACAGTTGATTGAGATGTTAATCCTTCTTTCTGTAAAATTTTCGAACTTTCTGTGGTACACCCGCCATTAGGTTCCGTACGGTATCCTCAGATACGCCCGCCGTGACGATTCTCCACCTTCTCTTGAAATCATCGGTACCATTTGCTTGCTTCATAGTTTCGAAGAGTTTCCGCTTAACCAGAGCCCAGTACTTCTCTATTGGGCGAAGTTCTGGACAGTTTGGTGAATGGGCTGTTTTTAGCACGTATTTGACCGCATGTACCTTAAACCATTCCAGGGCGGATTTCGCATAGTGACATGAGGCCAAATAAGGCCAAAACAGAACTGGAGAGTCGTGACTTCTGATAAACAGTAGCAATCGTTTTTGCAGACATTCTTTTGCGTACATTGATAGTGTCGGTAGAGACGAAACTTTTATATTTTAGACCACAACTACATATGACCTGTCAAATAAAATAATTCTTCGGGAATGTTGACACCTCCTTTATCCGAAAATAGTCGGCAACGGCGTTCCTTTGCATTGCGGTATAAAAAACCAGACCCGGAAGCTGCTTAAAGCCTTCGAGTACGTATGTTGCGTCGTCCATTATGATACAAGAAAATGTTTGCAAAAAATTGGTGTAAAGCTCCTTAGCACGACTTTTTGCAGTGAAATTTTGCTTGCCATCACGGTTGGGCACCTTTTTCACTTTGTACGCTTTCATTGCATGCCTCTGGTTTCCTTTTGGCACATAAGATTTTGGCGGGAGCATACTTTTCAGTTTGTTCCGCTTCCTACTTTTCGATCCACAATCAAGCGCTGCGTACCGACAACGGCGGATTTTGCTGACGTTCATTCAAAGTGCGTTTGCGTACTTCCACGTGATTCGATACCATTTTAAAAATTGCAAAAAGAATGTTAACATGGTGTACCACGAAATAAAGTGGAGAGCTGTCATATAATTGAAACGTTTCAGCAATCCGCGAAATAATTCAAAAACTACACTGAAAGAAAAGTGTTCGAAATTTAACGTGGACAGACGTTATGGTGTATGATGTAATCGTAGTGCTTTTCAGTTCTACTTGGGGTGATGTAAATTTTTCTGTTGTGTCGTGTTTGTTCAAAAGTATAATTTGACAGCGAGTTTCATGCATTTTAATAAGCCAATTGTTCGGTATTGAGGTGATAACTAACGGGAGGCAACTAAAATTTTGGATTTTTTTCGAGGCCCTTATGCTCAACAACAAACGAGCTGTCTGTCTCTCTCTCTTCGCTCTGCTAATATTTTTTGTTTTGTTTATGCTTGCTCAGTTACCATCAGCTCAAAATACCATCGAAACAAGTAGCATTTTGCGAGCGTGTTGTCCAGTTCTATGAACTGCACCGGGATCTTTCAAAAGCGACATTGTTGCGGTCTCGATATCCTTAAGGTGGCGCTTGAAATCTATGCTATATTTCACTATGATATAGCCGTTATAGATATCGATTTCATTGTTCTATGAGATTCGAGAAACGGTTTTGCCAAAATATGAGCTATGAGGTAGAAGTAGCTATGTAGTAGAACCGCCCATCGTACACATCGCTAAAGCGGGACGGGGGGGATGTGGGGAGAGTGGGGAAGCCTGGTAAAGGGGTTTTGGAAAGGACAGGGGAAAGAAAAGGGGGGGGGAGGGGGGGGGGGAGAAGGGGGAGGGGGGGGGGGGGGGGGAGGGGTTTTGGGGGGGGGGTGGGGGGGGGGGGGGGGGGGGGGTGTGGGGGGGGGGGGAAGGGGGTCGGGTGGGGTGGGTTGGGGTGTGGTGGTTCATTTTTTTTTTTTTTTTTTTTTTTTTTAATAATTGTTTATTTGTACAGGCTCAATCGAATCAACTTTACAGAGCCAAATTTTCATATTTATATACATCATTTATCTTAAAACTAAAGTTAGGAGGATAGAGCCGATTACTCGCGGCCGTCTCGAGGTTAATAGGAATTACAAATTACGGATGGGAAAGAGGGTGGGAATTTAAGGTTTGGTTTACATAACACATTAAATTTAAATTCTAAATTATCTAAAAACTTATAACTATACAATTTATGGTTTACTTTTGACTTGAACATTTTTTGAAAAAGAAAAAAAAAAAACACACATACACAGATAAAAAAAAACTTATAGTAAACATACAGGTTAAACTAACTACAATCTAAGGCTAATGTTAGTCAAAAACACATAAATGAGTTTCATGTACTCCAAATCACGTACAGCCAAAATATCTCGAATTGGCACATTGGGTTGTCTACCTCGAGCCCGAAGGGAATCATTAAGCTCCGATCTAACTGCACGATGCTCAACACAAGACCAAATAACGTGATCTGCGTCCTGATAGCCTTGTCCACACTCGCAGAGATTGCTGTCGCTCAGCCCAACCCGGTATAAATGAGCGTTCAAAGAATAATGATTGGACATGAGGCGAGACATGACACGAATGAAGTCTCGACCCACATCCATCCCCTTAAACCAGGATTTCTTCGACACCTTTGGGATGATAGAATGTTGCCATCGCCCCAAATCTCCTTTACTCCATTTATACTGCCAGCTGACGAGTGACTGTTGACGAAAAATAGGAAAAAATTCGTTGAAGGCGATTTGTCGATCACAAATATCGCCTTCGATAGCGCCCACCTTTGCAAGCGAGTCCGCTTTCTCATTGCCCGGAATTGAACAATGAGATGGGACCCATACAAAAGTGATGATAAAATAACGCGAAGATAAAGCACTTAGAAGCTCCTGTATTTTCATAAGAAAATACGAGGAGTGCTTTACCGGCCTCAATGAGCGAATAGCCTCTATAGAACTGAGACTATCCGTGAAAATGAAGTACTGATCCGGTGTTAATGAGGCAACCATTTCTAGCGTAAAGTGTATTGCCGCTAATTCGGCGACATATACGGAACAAGGAGCTTGAAGTTTACGATTGGCGCTATAAATTTCATTAAATATACCAAAGCCTGCTGACTCCTCTATCAAAGATCCGTCAGTGAAGAACGATTTAGTGGAATTAACTTGGCCAAACTTTGCAGCAAATATTACCGGAGCAATCATAGGACGATGATGCTCTGGGATTCCATGAAGCTCTTGCTTCATGGATAAATCAAAATGAACCGAATTGTCGAAATCGGAGAAGCAAACACGATTGGAAATGTTCGGCGAAGGGCTGACATCCTGTGTTATGTACAAATGGTACAAGGTCATGAAGCGGGTTTGAGTATTCAACTCAAGGAGCTTCTCAAAATTTTCGATCACCTGGGGGTTCATAACTTCACACCTGGTGAGGAGCCGGAGAGATAATTCTGAAAACCGATCCGAGAGTGGCAACATGCCAGCCAGCACTTCAAGACTCATGGTTTGAGTCGAGTGCATGCAACCTAACGCGATACGAAGACACCGATACTGAATACGTTCCAGTTTAATGAAGTGCGACCGAGCCGCTGACTGAAAACAAAAACTACCGTATTCCATAACCGACAAAATCGTTGTCCGGTACAACGTTAGAAGATCTTGTGGATGAGCTCCCCACCAGGTCCCGGTAATTGTGCAGAGAAAATTGACCCTCTGCTGGCACTTTCGCTTCAGATACTCAATATGGGATCTCCAGGTGCACTTAGAATCGAACCAGACCCCAAGATATTTAAATGACATAGAATGAGTTATCGGCTTACCCCAAATTTGAAGCTTCGGTTGTGCAGGGTTATGCTTCCTAGAAAAAACTACCAACTCAGTTTTCTCCGTAGAGAATTCGATACCTAGCTCTAAAGCCCAAGTAGACAAATTGTCTAAGGTATCCTGTAAGGGTCCTTGCAGATCGACCCCATTGGGTCCCGTGACAGACACTACACCGTCATCTGCAAGTTGTCTCAACGTACAGTTGTCACTTAGACAACCGTCAATGTCTTTGATATAAAAATTATACAAAAGGGGGCTTAAACATGATCCCTGGGGGAGACCCATGTAGCTAAATCGTGAAGCTGTAGAGGTTCCATGAGAGAAGCTCATATGTTTCTCTGACAGCAAATTGTACAAAAAATTATTCATTAATGGTGAAAAGCCACAAGCGTGGAGTTTATCTGAAAGAACTTCAACAGATACTGAATCAAAAGCCCCCTTGATATCCAAGAAAACAGAAGCCATTTGCTCTTTTTTAGCAAAAGCTAACTGAATATCTGTGGAAAGCAACGCGAGACAGTCGTTCGTTCCCGTACCCCTACGGAAACCATATTGAGTATCTGAAAGCAGGTTGTTCGTCTACAGTTCTCCCCAGCCTGTACCGTGAGAGTTAAAATCTCCCATGATCAACCGCGGAGCAGGAAGAACCGAACAAATATCTGAAAGTTGTTTTCGGTTTATTGAGGCTCTAGGAGGAATATAAACGGAAGCAATGCAAAGGCTTTTATTTTTAATAACAGCCTGACATGCGACAACTTCAATACCTGGAATAGGAGGAAAATTCACTCTATAGAAGGAGTAGCACTTTTTGATCCCCAGAAGTACTCCTCCTCCACGTGAATCCTCACGATCAAGACGAATAATATTGAAATCATGAAACGGAAGATCGATTTCGGAAGAGAGCCATGTTTCACAAAGAGCGAAAGCATCATAACCGGTATTGTGAGTTAAAAATTTGAATGATTCCAATTTAGGAATCAAACTTCGACAATTCCACTGTAGAACAGTGATCAAATCCCCGACCTCATTTGGAAAATTATCCATCGAAGGAGATGATAGCTGCAAGGAGGGGCCACTTAATTGTCAATTGCTTCAAAAAAGTCTTCACTGTTGGAAGCATTGCCAAAACAATGCTTTTGAGAGGGTCAGAAATTTCGAGGTACTTGAAGATACCTTCGACAATGTTATCAAATGAGAACAGCCCAGTCGAGGAAGGGGCTTCTGTTCTTAAAATTGGGGCATCAGGGGTTTTGGATGTCCCCGGAAGAGATGGAAAGTCCTGGGTGTAGTTAGTACTACGAAAACCAGGAGGAATTGGATTTTCCTTTTTCCCACCTTTTTTTGAAGTAGGCATGCTGGTCTCGGGCTTCTTTTCAGCAACTTTCCGTGGGCGGACACGTCTTCGCTTCCTTGAAGCACCTTCCGGAAAAGTGAACGATGTTCCCTCTTCAGCCGAATCAAAGTCAGACTCGTCATCTGACAGAGGAGCAAAGGGATTTGTATTGGCATTGGGTGATGGGGAGGCCTTTTTCACCATTTCGGCGAAAGATTGCCTGGAACGCTATTCTAGCGAGCGTTCTATTTTTTCCCCGTGTTGTTTGTACGCCGGGCACGATGAGAGAGCATGAGGAGGAGTTCCCTTACAGAAAGCGCATTTTGGTGTGCTGTCTGCACAGGCGCCATCCTCATGTTTCTCCCCACAGTTGGAGCAGCGTGCCTTATTGCCGCAATGGGAGGTCGTATGTCCCATCTGCTTGCATTTTTGGCAGATCATGACCCGAGGTACAAACAACCGCACAGGTAGTCGAAGTTTTCCCAACTCGACGTATTGAGGGAGGGCTGAACCAGAGAAGGTCACACGAAACGAGTCTGAGTTGGTAAATTTCTTTTTACCCTCACTGATCGATACTGTGCCTAGTTTTTGCACATCCAGTATCTTGACTGAAGGAAGCAGAGGGTTCTTAAAGCGACCAACCCCCTGCTTCAACAGGATCTCAGGGGTCAAGCTCGCTTCGGTGACCACCCCTTCAATCTCAATACCTCGAGCTGGGATGTACACTAAATATTCCAGTGTAAAAAACTGAGAGACAGCAATTTCGTTAGCTTGTTTAAGGTTGGACACAACAACTTTTAATTTATTGGGTCTCACCTTAATTATCTCGGTCACGGCCGAGAATCGTTTCGTCAGATCGTTTGAAATCTGGTAAATATTTAGAGGTTTCGTTTTGGGCCGAAAATAGACAACCCAAGGACCAGCTGAACTATCTGGATAAGCACGTGATCGGGTAACTTTAAGAGCTACCCCATCATTTGGCGGCATGGATGAATCATCTTCCGACAAATCATCCATGTCGCACCCGTGGGAGCTTATGATGCTCAACCACTAACGCAATTATCTACAATCAATCACAGATAAACAAACTAAACCTAAGCACACAACAAACTAAACCTAAGCACACTCTCTCACACGCTCTCACACACTCTCACTCACTCTCACTCACTCTCCACACAATACAAAACAATATATTCAGAAGAAAGAGAACAAAAGCTTATCTTATATATATATCACTGATCTGCTGCAGCCGGGCACAATTCTCTCTTCAACGACGATCCGTGGCCGCGTGTGCCGGCTAGACGTTGAGCTGAACGATGATGATAATGATGACGATGATGATGATGATACTGGTCGGTGGTGGTTAGCAGATGATCGAATGCACGCTACACACGATGGACTGCTGGTGTGCGTGCCGTATAGATGCGGAGCAATATGGCTTTTAGGTCGTGGCAATATCGCTAATTGCAATTAATGACGTTGTTGCACTGTTTAACACTCAACGTTTTATTTATTTTATTTCTACCTATGCCGTGCTAGTTAAACTCAATCAACTTATACGCCCGTCATCCAACGGCCAAGAAAACAAACCTATAAGTCAAATTATCAAATTTTTAGAATCATCCGACGAGCAATGCTCTATCCGTGGAAGCCAGTGTCATACTGGGTGTATGTTGAGAGCTTTCTTGTGATCGTAACCACTCGGCTCGGGTGTTTTCTCAAAAATCAAGACACGGTGTCTAAAGCAAAACACGAGCGTGTACACTCGTGTCGCGTCCATTGCGTTGCGGGTTCATCTATAAACACGAAACTGAAATGGTAAATTATAGCCACATGGTGGTGTGTTTGCAGTCAAGTTCGGTTCTCGTGCAGAACGGTTTGGTGTTTTCACCAAGGCTGGCCATGGACCGATTACAATGGAGACAACTGCTGTGTACAGCAGAGGACACACCGGCCTTGGTCTGATTGGTTGCGAGATTTTAAAAAATAAATTTGGGAAGTAATCATGGGCACATTCGGTCTGGAAAAAATCATGGATGGCTCGTCTTGTAGGCTAGGGAATTGAGGCTTATTTACTGAAGGAGTTGGGTTATGAAGATACGGATTACTAGTTCAGCGAGAAGTTCAGGAGAGTTCTTCAGAGAAGTTAATGGAAGTTCTTAAGAGAAATTCGGGGATGTTTATTAGAGAAGTTCATGGAAGTGTTTCAGAGAACTTCAGATAATTCATTAGAGAAGTTTGGGAAATTTCTACAAATAATTTCAGGAAAGTTATTTCAGGGAAGTTATTCCGAGTAATGTCAGGGAAGTTTCTCAGAGGAACTACTGGGAAGTTCTTCAGAGGAACTTCAGGGAAGCTCTTCACAAAAATTCAGCAAAGTTCTTTAGAGAAGTTCAGGGAAGTTCTTCAGAGCAGCTTCAGGGAAGTTCATTACGGAAATTCAAGGTAGTTCTTTATAGAAGTTCAGAGTAGTTATTCAGCGAACTTCGAAGATGTTCTTCAGAGAACTTCGGGGAAGTTCTTCAGAAAACTTCGCTGAAGTTCTGCAGAGAATTTCGGGGAATTTCTTCAGCGAACTTCGGTGGAATTCTGCAGAGAACTTCGGGGAAGTTCTTCAGAGATCTTCGGGGAAGTTCTTTAGAGAACTTCTTGGAAATTCTTCAGAGAAGGTCAGGGAAGTTCTTCAGAGAACTTCTAGGATATTCTTCAGAGAAGGTCAGGGAAGTTCTTCAGAGAAGTTTTTCAGCGCACTTCTTGGAAATCGGTGAAATGTATTGCTTTAAGGGGTTATATACCTTTTTTGTCGATAAAAAATAGGAAATTTTTTTTTAGGTATGTAGCAATCTTTTTATTACATGAATGATTTTATTTTCTGACCGTACAGTCTGTTGACAATGTTTATGCAAAAAATTGTGAAAAAATGTTAGATAGTTTTTAAGGGGTGGCTGTTTCCCTTAAACTCCTTTTTTGGAAAAGCCTTGCAGTGATAACTCAGGTCAACTGAAACCATAAAAATAAAAAAAAATCATTAGTTTAGAGTAATTCCGTGTATCTGGTTGTTGTTTTGTTGTATTCTCCCAATGCGTGGGGTAACGATATCTAATGATGAAATTTGTCAGAAGCAGATAATTTCCCATCAACATGAGAGGCTCTAGGAGTGGACAGTTAGCTGTTGCTAGAACTAAGAGAATTGAAGAGAAAGCATTGATAGTTCCGTTTAGAGTAACGGCAGGTTATGAAACCCCCTGGGTGCGGGGTAGTTTTGTAATAGATTATGCGCCCGATTGTATACTACCTTCATATGCCCTCCGCTCGTTTTCAACTTGTATCTTTCAATTTTCATAACCTTATCTTTCTCGTGCCTTCAACAACAAGGAGTCACTGAAACAACGGGATGCCGCAAAAAAGTTCAATTGTTATCACCAGTACATCTGCAAAACATTATCATGAGTCGCAATAAGGTACCGCAAGAAGACAAGAGCCCCGAAATACACTGAAAAATACAGAGTTATTTCTAATTTATGGTCAAGTCCTTTATGTGGGGGTGTGTAGAAGGAGTGTTGTTAGAAAAATTTTTTGTTTTTGTTTATAATATAATTTTTTGTTTTTTTTTAAAAAAAAAATAAAAAAAGTGGCCAGAGAAAATGTCATTGCATGACGCCAAAAAAGCACAATCGTTCCTGAATACCCATTCGATCCCCCCAGAAACCACAACCCGACAGATCTGCCTCAATGTAGCCCAATCGAAGATTTCTTCGGGATTTTGAGCTACTTGGTGAACAAAAATAAGTGGAGCGCTTGAATTGCAAACAGTTGATTGATAAAATCAAGAGATGCATTCGCAAAGTTAACATTAAGACCGTAAAACGCTACTGTTCCGACATCAAACGGAAGCTTCGCCGAACAGCGGACCGGATTACGGACCTTTTTCAAATGTTGACTAATTTTGCTTTCAACAAATGACAATGTATCTTTAATGTCAAAAAATCAGATCTTCTACAAGTATGTTTGTCTGACACCTTGGGAAAGAAATTCCAAAATTTTAGTTGTCACCCGTTAACGTCACTTTATTAGAATCTCGAATAATTTTCTATGGGTTTGAAAGTAAACAAGATACTGGGAGTGGTCTTGTCTTGTATTAAATAACATCACAACTTTTCATTTTCCACCAATTAACAACAATTTTGAATCGTATTTTTCCAGGATATGTCACAAGACTGTACAGACGAAGCTGGCAAAATAAAACACAACGACAATCCTTTCATCGAGCCCTCTCAAACACAAACCGTAGTAGATATGAAAGGTAACTAATCGTTTCTCGCTAAACCTCGGTCCCTAACAAATACTAACCTCTTTCCAATCTTCATTTTTAGACGTGATGGTGTTAAACGATATCATCGAGCAAGCTGCTGGTCGGCATAGTAGAGCTAGTGATCATGGAGGTAATTTCAGTGCCACGCTGCTGGGGTTCAGAGGAATCCAAAAATCGATTCAACGAAAATATGAGTCAAACCAAAACACATATATGGTCATCAAGTCATGAAATCCCATCATAATCATCATTAACTCATAACACATGACCGATTCACTAACGCCTCGCGTAGAGGCCTCCACATGTTCGAACCATCCAATTCTGTGTTCGCTGCAGTGATTTCCCCACGTCACGCGAACGATATTGTTTCGTTTGGTTTAGTTTCATTCGATTTGATTGTAACGAGAGTATGTTGTTGTTTTTTTCTTCATTTCCAATGGTTTCAGAGATCATCCTGTCATTTCATCGATTTTCATTTTGCTGTGGTAAATTATCTGATTTGAGTTTGATTTTTGTGACTCTTATTATTTTTTTTTTCAATGTACATGTGTGTAAAATCTACTAGAAACTACAGTTTATATTCAAACAAATCATTTTTGATTTTTTCCAAGCTCTCTACAATGGTATCGATGTTAGAAACTGTACACCACCTTCCTTTTCCTGTATCGTTTTTTTTTTGTGGCAATATCAACTACACTTGATTATATCGATCTTTGATGCACATTTGAAAATACACTTAAACAAAAATTAATGTCAAATTGGTAATATTTGAACTGACACCAAACACGATGATATTGTCACGATACACAAATTTGCAGTAGTTTTGTTGAACGAAAACAAATAAACAACGTATTTTGTAGGTTTGGTTTGGTGTTTGGTTTCTATCCTTTGTCATGTTTGAAGTTTTGGTTCTCTTTTCATTTTCCTTACCCGTTAACGTGTTTTCAATGTTCTCTTGTCAAGCTCGATGGTATTCATATCGATTTCTCTATTTTGCATCCTCGCAAAACCTACTCGCCCGTTCGTTCTATCTCTTTCTCCTATACTACTGTCATCTTTCTTAGATTAGAATCTAAATTTAAGGCCAACTACTAACCAAAATATATATCCCCCCTCACAGTTTCTTTCATACCGACCGTCCGTCCGTCCATCCAAGTAATTGCTGCTAGCGTGTTCCACTATAGTTGACTCCACTTTCTTGTGCTTTGATTTCCGTGTGTAATTCGGGGATCAAGAGAGGTTTGTTCATCCCAATCCCGGCCACGTGTCTGATTAGGGCTTCAAAAAAAGCAACCACAGCCGCCAAAGTGGCCAAGTACCAAAATAAATCAAACAAAAAACTCCCAATTGGCAATAGCAATACTTTCATTAAACTTGAGTCCAGCTTAATACATTAGAAGAAACTTTCCTGTCCTGATCGAAAATCGGCTAGCTAGATTTGCGATGAATCGTTTTTGTTTCTTTCTAGAAATTAAATTCAGCACATTGAGCATGACATTCCCATTGTTTTAGATTTCTATTCAACTCTGTTCGTTTGTGTTTGGATTCAAAGGTATTTACTTGATAATTAGATATTAATTAGTTTTGTTTCATTTGTTTACCATTTACTCACTCCAGTAGTTAACATCCAAAAATTACACACCACCCTAAGTAGTAGACGCTTGATCTATTAAGTACACTTTATCTAAGCCAGTAGTTTAATTGGTAGTCAGAAAGTATTAACTAGTTTCAACCTTAAGTTCGTTCCATCGGTTCTTAAATTACGTTATCGTTCTAATTTTTGCATTCAGTTGATCGAATCTGAAAGACGCATTCTTCATCCCCCTCTCATAGGCATTCATCGATCTTCAGGGGAGCAATTGGAACTCGATCGACAAACTAGACTCCACGTGAAGATCGATCAATTGCACCCAGCATTGCACCCAATACTCCATAAAATTGAAAACAAAAAAAAAACACCGATTACTGATATTATAACAATTTGAAAACAATCGGCTGGTGTTGACGTCAATAAACGATCGTCACAACAGAACACAAAAACACACAAAAATCGATCCAAAAACTTAAAACAAACACGATGCAAAACACTCCACCAGTTTGCTTGCACAGAGTACTTCAGAAGCGTAGTCGGTTCCCCTCCACTATCTCAACCGAGGGATCACAGAATTCAGAGAACCTCACAGCTGCGGCTTCTCTTGCAAGTGCAGCTTTCAGTGTGCGCTTTAAAGTTCACACATTCACGCGTAATTGAACACTTACCTGTTTGTTTGTTTATCTTTTCCATTATAAGTTTTCGATTGCCGAGAAAGTAGAGTCCAGCCTTTCTAGACATTAGATGAGTTTCAATAGGACTTTTTTGTTTCAGCACTAGTGATAGACGCTTTTACTCGGGTGATTAAAAGCTTGCCCACAGTAGGTACGTTTGCGTTCCGTTGACGTTAATTTGACAGAAAACCTGTCAAATTCACGCAAACGCATCCGCAACGTATCTATTGTGGGGCAGTTATAAGGGAAGGAACTGATCGTTGCGATTGTCATTATCTTTTGGTGAACGCACTTCAAATTCTAGTTGATTTTGGGATTTTACTAGAACAAAACTGAGAGATCCTCAATCTCAAGGCTTGCTTGCGATGGGTACTTTTGTGTTCCGTTGACGTAAATTTGACAGAAAACCTGTTGGAAAATTGTCAAAAACCCGCGAAGCCTTCACCCACACCGCGTTAGAGTTAACGAGCACTCAAAAAAAAATCGACACGTTGTTTCCACGTGAAACGCACGTAATTTTTGTTGACTGCCAAAACCAGTAATAAATACATGGAATTCACTTAAGAGCTGCGTGATTTCCACGTAAATCCACATTCTACGTAAAAATCACTTAAATGTTAAGTGATTTTTACGTACAATTCACTGACACGTAATGTTAACCTGATTTTACTGAAGGAGATTTAGTTACGTGTTGAGGTGAAAGTTACTTGAAATTTGACGTGAAAACAAAGTGTCGATTTTGTTTTAGTGCACCCAAACAAAAATTCACATAATCAGTGGAAAATATCCACTAAAAATTCACTTAACTTTCATGTGACTCAAAAAGTGGAAAATGCTTTGCAAAATCAAGTGAATCTTATGTGTCCAGTGAAATGAAAATGATTAGTTAAATAGAATTTCTTTTTCTATGTGATATTCATGTAAAGGTCACTTATTTTACTATCGGAAAATATCTACATGTGTTTCCAGTAGTAGCTAAGTGAAATATTTTTTCAGTGTGAGATTTTGGCAATTTTTTCTAAGGGAAGGTCCCTTTATTATGTAACGCAGTTGACAATTAATTGTGAAGGTCCATACAAAAAAAGATGGTCACTATTTTGCGTGACTTAATTATGGGTGTTCCCGGATAAAAATTACCATACAATTACAATACAATATTATAAAATAACATTAAAATCTATTTCCAACCATGGATCTTATTGTTCATGAATCAGATACAGGGAAAATGCATATTGTCATTTCAATAGATCTACAATTCACTCCATATGCTAGGATTTTCAACAATTGTGGAACAATACAATTAATAGTAATTGACTAAAATTTGTTCGGAAAATAATGATTTTTTCTATAGTTAAGATACATAACAACCCCCTTTTTCTATTGTTGATGTCTCAGTTTACATTAGATTCTATTATGGTAACAATAACTCCTATTGTCATCTTATAGTTGTGAACAATACTTATGTGAATAGTAATTCTATTGTAATGACAATATGCATTTTTCATTTATCTGATTCATGAACAATAAGATTTATGGTTGGTAATAGATTTTAATGTTCTTCTATATTATTGTATTGTAATTGTATGGTTATTTTTATCCGGGTAATTCCGTTTTCGTTTTTGAACCTACTTGCGATACCTGAAATGCCTATTGCCAGTGCCAATCTCAACCCGATACACATCGACGTCAACCACACAACAAGACGACCCAACCATGATACCCGAACCAGTTATGAACTGAATCGAAAACGAACGCAAACGTATCTATTGTGGGCAAGCCTTTAGATCGCATGCCACAAGGATGGTTATTCAGGCAACATGTTGCAATCGACTTGTTGTCATCAGTCCCGTTGGCCATTGGCAATTATATTCTGCAGTTAAATAAAGGTTTAATATCACCATGCTCGTACCTTTCCCCATGCAAACTTCTGCCAAATAAAATGTCTGACCAGGAAAAGGGCCGTTTGAAGGCCGTATCATCACCATGTACCACTTTCGGGATCGTGTTCTGGCTGTCATGTTTTTAGTGATTTAGTGTCACTATCTTCTTATAAGTCAACAGTTCCGTTTGAAACCGCTTTAGGTTGCACCCGATACAGGCTTCCTGGCTGTCGACAGTTGATTTGGCCACTTTGTACGATTTCGATAACTCGCAGTGCTAGCCAAAAAATGTGATGCGATCTTTCTTGGACGCCATTATGGTAACTGAAGAGTAAATATTAAAATCAAAATAGAAGTATCATTTTACACTACTGGGCTGACAGAAGAAAATTCATTATGCTATTTTACAAGGAAGCTTGGTGATGTTTAACACACTCACACTATCGTGTGTATCGTCGTGTAATAATTATTGTCAAGAAGGGCTTTACATTTGATGCGTGTACATTCCCAGATAGCGGAGCCTGCTACGGTTGTAGTGCGAGCGCAAAGTACGCTATTCTACTACAACCGTACTTCCCACCCTACTACAATTATACTACAATTGCACTTCCAAGGGCCTGTTCATAAACCACGTAGACTCATTTTAGAAAATCTCAGACCCCCCTCCCCCCTCGTAGACTGTTCTCAATACATTTTTTTGAATTTTTGTATGGATTTTAGACTTTGACTAAACCCCCCTCCCCAAGAAAAGTCTACGTGGTTTATGAGTAGCCCCCAACCGTCTTACAACCGATTGATTTGAAATGTCGCAATAAATAGCTGCTTATTGATCTTTACTGAAAAACTTCCTGATGGACCACAAGGAAAGTTTTTTTTTTGCAACGGTCGGGTTGGTTGGTTGGATGCTGGTAGACACCTAAACAAAAAACGTCAGCAATAAGCACAAGCCATAAAGTGTCGAACGTTTGACAGCTATTTCAAACTCAGTTTAATTCAAAATATTCACCACATTACCGGTTGATAGTTCCGCAGTATCAACACAAATCAACTCAAACACAATGTGGGCCGAATACGGAACGGCAACGGTAAGTTTGACAGTTGTCGCAAATGACTTCAATATGTCCAACTAGATTCGGTTTGGATATAGCCTGTTTTCTTTCGGACTTTTCCGCTTCCGTTATCATTGTGTTTGGGCGGCGAGCCAGCATTTTCAGATTGTAATCCACCATGTTCTCAGCTGAATTTATAAGATTTGCCCTATGAGTTTTTCACATCGAACCTAGCGATGAAAAAAAAACGCATATCTTCTGAAAATTTCTCACACTTTACTTATATGAAATTTTTAAGGTGCTTTCATACTAATACATCTAAATTGTTTTCTTAATGAAAATTGATCTTTTTTCTATGTTCCATAAGATTCAACCTATGATTATCCCAAGGTTGTTTGGTTGAGTGTATAAATGACAAACAATAGACAGCAGCTTAGCACCCATGCTTGTTCGGCACGCTCACCTCAAATCAAAACAATTTTTTAATTGAGTCGAAATTAACAATCATAAACTGTAGGAGACAAGCCGAAAATATGAATTAATAAAATCAAATAATAATCCTTTCGATAGATGAACGCCAAAACATTGCAAAATCATGAGTCAATTAATTTCAGTGTAAATCTTGCAACAGAAATCGACCTATCGTTTCCTACTTTTTCTTATTTATTCGAGCCTTTCACGTTCTAACGACACCTAGGCAGCGCTCATGTGCATGAGATGATCAAACCATGATTAATATCAAATTTCTTCCATCATACAACAAACCGCTTTTAATTAGAATTTCATTTGAATTTCTTAGAAGCATTTTAAAATGTTCGTGCCATAATTTATCATGAGAGCAGTCAGATTTATCAACACTCGATGTCTTTTTCTTTTTTCAACTTGGATTTTTCTATTGAGAATGGTTCTAAGAATTTCGGAACAAAATTTAATCAAAAACAGCTATAAGGATTACGCAGACTGCAGCGTTTTTTCCGCCGAGGCAGCGAATAATTGCGGCGAAAAAAATCGCCGCAATGACATCGCATGGCAGTTTATGGGAGCGCAGAAAAGGACGCGATTCGTTTTTTAATCGCGTCGGTTTGTGCGCTCCCATATGCCGCCATTTAATCTGCTGAACCCTATATGTACAATTTAAAATTTTTATGAAGATTATGCTATGAAAATATTACATTAATTGAATTTTTATTTTCCTATCAATTCTTTTATTTTGTAGTTTTCAAATTTTCTTATGTCGTCCATGCAGCAGGCTTTAATAAAATTTAGTATGGAATTTTCAAGAAGCATTTGCAGCTGATCGTCCTGTACCTAACTGCCGGAAAATGTCAAAAACATCATCAATCCGTGCCTTCATTTTTTTAGTTTGCATCAGTCAATTGCGCTACAATCTGTCCGAACATTGAAGCACAATACTTTTCAAAGCTTGTTCGTCAACCAAATTACATTTTGACGTAACCACTTTTCATTCATAACATTTCTCGATGATACATAAGTCACCCAATATAGGGTACGGGACGGGTTTTAAGCAGTTTATTCAGCACCTGGGACATTTGATGAAGCTGTATGTATTCAATAATTAGAACTGCCAATATTAAGACGTTAATCCCCCTGCTTACTTTTGATCTCTCGGAACATACAATCAGAAACGAGCATTAGACCAGAAAATTTCATAGCCATGGAATAAAGTTCCCAGCTCTCTCAAAAGCAACAGTGATGCCATAGCTGCCGCTCAACAGCGAAGCATTCTTTATCGTTGAGTACTATTGCACAGCTCCGAAACATATTTTTTTTATTGCATGTGATAGTGCCAGATGATAGACAATATAATCATAAGCATAGATCAACCTCAAATGACTGGAAGAAACATGAAAAAAAAAGTCATCTAAATATGAAATAAATTTAACTCAATGTTCAACATCACATTCTGGCAACAAGCCTAGATGTGAGAAGGAACTGATGAAGACATTCCCTCTGGTACACGCGATTAAATGCAAAATACACAAAGACAACATTTGTGCGAACTTCTTCAGCAGGTAGCAAACTCATGATTTTCTTGAAAATGTATTTTAAATCTTCAAAATGACAGTAATTAATTGGTAATCAATCATCATTGAATCATTAGCCCAATAGATAGAGCTTATGATCGTATCATAAAAGTGAAATAATTTGGAAAATGTAGGAGTTTTAGACCTATTTCCTAACAACTGAATAAAACAGTCACCCCTGATTAAGCCGTTCCCTACCTTACAGGGTGCGGCAGAAAATAATGCGAAAATTTGTTCTATTTCTTTCAAATCCCATTTTCAACTAATTCAAGCAATAATATCAATATTTTCGAGTGCAGTTATCTTTATAAAGTCCATTTAAACAAATTTATTCAATGTGTCCTCCATTTTTATTAATAACATCCTCGAGCCGATGCCGGAAGCCAGAGCATGCCTTTCGGACGTAGTCCTCCTACATTGACTGCCATGTGCGTGTTATGGTTGACTTCAGGGTTTTCACACTAGGGTGTGATGTTTTGCAGGTTCGTGCTTCAACATATGCCCAAATCGAATAATCCAACGGATTAAGATCTGGACTGCTAGGGGGCCACAAATCCTTCGGCCAAAACTTCATGTTATCGTTCAACCATTGTTGGGTTCGATTGGACGTGTGACACGGCGCTCCATCCTGCTGTAGGACAACGTTTTGGTCCTCGGAGAAGTTGGCCTTCACCCGGGGAAGCACTTAGTCCTTTCAAATACCGATATACACTTCGGTATTGATTTTAACTCCAGCGTCAATGAAAACATGCGGCATTTTCAAACCGTTGGACGCCACCAAGCCAAACATCATGACACCAGCCGGATGTTTGGTTTGAAATTTGAATTTCACTTTTTCCGGGACGTTCTCCATTTTCTGCGGTGAAATGAACCGGTCCGTGCGGCTGTTGGCCACAGCATCGATGCTGAAAAGCTTTTCGTCGGAGAACAGGATTATCATTTTATCCTTCTTCAACAAGGAAAGCAATCTCTTGGAACGAGTCACTCGTAGTTCCTTGACCCGGTCCGTAATCAAGTGGCGTTTCACTCTGGCTCTGGAAGATGCATGCAGGTCTTCTTTGATGATACTCCGCATGGATTTCTCCGAAATATTGGTTTCCTTTGCAAGTTTTCTTATGAAACGCACCGTGTTGCGAGCAATTTTTGCACGGACCGATTTGATCACGTTCGGCGTGCGTGCAAAGCGCGGACGTCCGCTTCCCGGCTTCCGCTGCTTAACACCATCCTGCAGGGACTTTTTTATGCGGTAAACTGTTGCCAAATGGCACCCTAACACCTTGGAAATCTCTTTCGGCTTCTTCTGGGCGAACACCCAACTGGTGATCACTTCTTTCGCGAACATTTTGACGAATTTGCAATAATAAAAATAGAATGTTTGGATGCAGCACTTGAAAGTAAACATAAACAAATACACTTTCGACAGAAATTAGTCACTAGCTACACGAATTAACCCAATACTCAAGCTTGAACATTTTCGCATTATGGGCTTCGTGGTCAAGCGGTTTGCGGCGTCTCCCGTCGTTCAAGCGATTGCCATGAAGTGAGGGTTCGATTCCTGCTCCAGCCTGTGGAACTTTTCGCAAAACGAAAATGTCCAAACTGGTCCATTGGGTGTTAGGTTAAGGTGTCCGTTGTAATTCGCTCTATGTTTAATGTTCAGTCTGCACAACCTCGAGTTGAAGACGGTGTAAATGTCTTTAAAACTGTCTTTATTTTCTGCCGCACCCTGTACTTGAATAATGAAACATCAGGATTATGACATAAACAACTCTACTTCATAAAACTTAAATGTTAACAACAACAACAAAAACTCCAGCTTAGTTGATTGAGCCTTGTGTTGACGGAAAGAGTTGAGACCTGGGGAAATAAATTAGTTTCTTTGTAGCACAAAACTACAGGGTAAGACAAAATAACATAGAATATGTGTGGGCTGAATGTGCCACAGTGTAATGTGGACTGAAGTTGGGTAACCTGACCTTATGGCCCGATGAGATTGTGCATCCGAAGAGGGATCATGTCTCATGGATGATTTATAAGTGGCCTTCACACTTATAAAAAATGACACAAAAGCCCAAAATTGACCTTGATGGTACTCAACTTTGGATTTTAACAGTTGGTGTTAACCGTTGAGTTAATTCCAAAATGCTGTTCGTTAGAATCCACTCCAAAAGTAAGAATCAACGGGTAACGGATGAACCGAATTCTGGGACCGTTCTATAGAGTAAAAATAACAATGAGAGGCTCTTTTTGTAAAATTTCTCTTTCATTTAGAACTAATGTAAAATCAATTTAAGGATTTTTGATGTACTAAAGACTGTATTCGAAAAAAATGAGACACACTCATATGTTTCCAACTTTTTAGCGTGTGTTTGCGAATTGCTGGAATTGCAACTAATACTAGCTAACAGTGTAGTGTTTACGCCGGCATAGTTTCATCACAATTGATTAGGTGGTTACAGTTATGGCCTTAGAAAAAAAAGAAGCGCAAAGAAATCTTGAGCACTAACTTAAAACAATAGATCCGAAAACAACATGTGATCAAGATATTCAAGGGGCTTCAGATGAGCAAGCAGAAGGATGGCAGTGGTAGGAATCGCATTACAGAAGATCCGGTGAATGATAGGAAAATATTGAACCTCGTCAGGCGAATGTTTTAGTTTTTTTTGTGTAAAAAAAAAACAATGGACCGTACTAGAGTAAACTAATATAAAGTTCGGAAGGGACCGGACAGGAATGATATGCAGAACACGGTGCCTCACCTTTTTGAAAACACTTTTAAGTAGAAGAAGATCGTAATTGTAATTTGAAAACTTGTAAAAATTAAACTAACCCTTCATTTAAAAAAAAAACTCTTTCTCAAACTAGCAAATTTCTTTAAATTCTACACGAAAGAGCTTTTCCTTTGAAGGCATAGACCAATTTCGTCTACAATTTACAGATTTTTTCAGTGTCGAGTGCTCGTGAAAGACTGTACTCGGAAAAAATGAGGCAAACAAAAATGATCGCCGAAAATTCATTTAAAATCGGTTTATTTTTTAATTTTCAGGGATTAAACTTCAACATTAGGATTTCTATTTCATTGGTTTATTGAATCTCCTCTCGATGACAAAATGCCCACATTTTGCCCTTGTCACCACTCCTAAAGTTTTGGGCAATAGTGGGGCCGACTTCTTTTGATACTTTAACCCATTGCTTCTTCAAAGCTAGCTCGTTCTCGAATACTTTAGATGTTTTATGAAGTTTGGCCTTCATGTTGGCCCAAAATATCTCAATCCCAAATTCTTAATTTGGCACAAAACCAACATTATCATCTTTGTACCAGTCTAACACCGGCCACGCGTAGTGTCAGGATGCCAATTCCAGCAAAAATAGCGTCTCGCCTCTGTAAGACCACAGGAAGGGTACCAGGTGCTCTTCTCGGTAGACTTGTTCATTCATGGTACCCGTCGTAATGTATGGCTGGCACATCTCTCCACACTCACAGAGGGCATACTAAACCAAGAACTTTTGGGAGAATTTGTCCGCCTTCTTCTACCTTACATCGTCAGGAACAGCCAACGGTGATGAGGCAACGTAAAACTTCTACACCGGCAATTGCTTTGTGTCCCCCTAATGTAAGTCTCGTCGTGCATCACGTGCACCTCGGTTTCGTCAGCCACTCTCGGTATAGCTTCCTGGCACGGCTTTTGGCTGCAGTGATTTGTTTGGTGCCTTCCGGACATTGTAGACAAGGAGGCCGACCCGTTTCATCGTTGTTGTTTTTTTTGACAAATCAGACGGAAAACTCCGCCTTCTTGGCCACATCGCAGATCGAAAGGTCCGGTCGACGCTTGAACAGATTCAAAATGTTTCTTGTCTCCACCGGATCAACTGTTTTCAGTTTTTTGCCGCTGCCTGACCGCCACTGGGTCGTCTGGCTCAACTTGAATGACTTCGCCAATGATGGAATCGGTGTTCTCCGGTGCATCTGTGGGACGCAGTCATATCTTTCATGACGGCGCACATAATTTTTTAGCGGATCTGCTCTTGTTCCCATCCCATCTTGATAACCACTTGACAGATTGAGATGAATTTTTTTCAACGTAAACATTACACCCTTAGCTAGTTTCAGTCAAAATTTCATCAATCACCCACACACTAATAAATTACAAGCAAATAGTTGTGTCAATTTTTTTTCGAGGACTGTCTTTAGTGTGGAAGTGTTTCATATTTCTTTCTTTTTTTTCAATGATCAAATAAAGTGTTAGAGCACGGTGGCCAAACATCTCGCAAGAAAGTTGTATCGACAGTGGCTCACCAAACCAAGGTTCTGGTCGACGAGACGAATATCAAGGCCAACAACAAACAGAAGGCAGAACAGGAGTTCTACTTCAACAAATCCAGATTGGCCGTTTTTGAATCCACGCGGAAGAAGAAGCTGTCCAAATTCACCATTTTTTTTTTGTCTGGCAGTAGATTGGAGTATTTAGAAGGATGAATGCCTCCAAAATAGCCTTCTGCCCTTTCTGAAGTTCCATGGAGGTCAGACGTTGTTTTGGTCGGATATGGCATCCTGCCATCACGCCAGAACGATCTTAGACAATCTTGTTTTTGTCTCAAAGAGGTCAGCTACCTGAACAAGCTGGAGCTTCACTCAATCGAGTAATTTTGGGCCATCATAAAGTACAGGGTGAGTGGATAATGATTGCTTTAGATGGATTGGTAAACTAACTATAGTTATCGAAATGAAATAAAACGAAGTACATCGGTTGAATTTTAGGCTGAGTTTGAGTAAAATTCTCGATATTTGCGATTGAGGTCCTCCTCCATGGCCTCGTATCCGTTGTTTCCACGATTTTGGAGTAGTGAAATGAAACCAAATCGGACCAAAACAACGATGTTAAACAATGCACTATAAAGAGAAACTAGGCAAAAAATTGTTAAGTTCGGTGAAGTTTGAAAAAGGTCACAATTTTTATCGACTCACCCTTTAATGACGTTGCTATTGTCTATCAATCTTTACTAAGAAACTCCTCCTCGAGAGTATTATAATGGCGCTGCAATTAATGAAAGAGAACGAAAAATGAGTAAATCTCTAATTGTTAGTTTCGGACTATCTAAAATCGACTCTAAAATTTAAAGCTATTTGCATGTTGTACATTATCTAGCTAAATTAGCATTATAGTTTTTTGTGTTTAGGGAATAATTACAAAAATGGGTGTTTTCCATGAATGAAACCATTCCCTGTGCATAATAACTATAATAAATACATACTCTATAACATCACCTACCCTATAACAGCATCTTCATTGTGCCCAGCTGTGCATCTCCAAGAAGATAATGACAATCGCAACATACATGTTTATTTTTACTCACCGTGGCGTTCCTACTCAACTGCTTCACCTGGCATAGCAAATGTTCTTCTAGACTAGATACGTCACTGTACAACCAACACATAGGATTAGAATCACACATTTCATAAAAAGCTGCCAATGATGCAACTGGCATCACTCAAAATCTGCTTTCAACACAGTTCTAATTCATAAATAGAGAATAGCAAACTAGATTAGATTAGATCTTTGCCACAAGAATCACAGGACAGGAGACTCAACAAAACGAATTACACTCAAAACAGATTACTCTCACTCAAGATTGTTGCGAAAATCTACTAATACCTCTTCCCCCGTCGAACAACACAATAAAAAAAAAAAGAATCAAACCAGTGCCGATTGAAACTGTCATCGAAACGGACTTGAAGCCAACCAAGAACGAAACGAGATGATCAATGCCAAACACCAAGGAAGTTGAGTCAAACTCGCCAGCACTAATTCCGGACCATCCCGGTTCTTTTCTCCATTTCTCTTCTCTCCCTCTTTCTCTCTTTCTCTCGACACGATCGCTTCCGCTTCCGGACATGGAATGTGGTTCTCTGTTTCAGTCTCTGTTTACTACTTCCCCACAGAGGACGACGACGAGGATGGTCCAACGTTCAAGGACAAGGCCCTGGAGTTCGCGATGCGGATGATTGACGTTTTCTGCGTTTGGGACTGTTGCTGGGTGTGGCTCAAGTTCCAGGAGTGGGTCTCGTTCATCGTGTTCGATCCGTTCGTCGAACTGTTCATTACCCTGTGTATCGTGGTCAATACGCTGTTCATGGCGCTGGATCACCACGATATGGACCCGGACATGGAGAGGGCCCTCAAGAGTGGTAACTATGTGAGTAGAGCCGGGGTGGAGTGGGTCGGTGGGGATCTCTGACCGAATTTGATTCAATCCGATTGCAGTTTTTCACGGCGACCTTCGCGATCGAAGCGACTATGAAGCTGATAGCGATGAGTCCCAAGTACTACTTCCAAGAGGGCTGGAACATTTTCGATTTCATCATCGTGGCGCTTTCACTGCTGGAACTGGGTCTGGAAGGTGTTCAGGGATTGTCAGTATTACGTTCATTCCGTTTGGTAAGTACGAACGACGGGTTTGGGAAGGGTTTCAAACGATTCCTTCTAGATTAGATAACGACTAGTGTCCCGTGGTGTGAGTGGATGATAGGTAACTTTTTGATGAGACTTTGAAATCATGAGGAAGCGATGACGAACTCAGAAGAGTCTGAAGACTTCGGTATTGTACTAACGTTTACGCAACCCCCCGATTTTCCACAGCTGAGAGTGTTCAAGCTAGCGAAATCGTGGCCAACGTTGAACTTGCTGATCTCGATCATGGGTCGCACGGTGGGCGCTCTCGGTAATCTAACCTTCGTCCTGTGTATCATCATATTCATCTTTGCCGTGATGGGAATGCAACTGTTCGGCAAGAACTACACAGGTAGCGTCCCGTTGGAGAGCCCCTCGCAAGTGCGGCCATTTTCTGCTACTGTTTTAATCTACTTTTAACTTCTTTACGAAACTCTTCAATTTCTTAAAAATAAAACAAAGCTTAAAACTTTCTGCCTGAATGCATTGCATCAAAGTAAAACTAGCCGAGATTTTCAACGCTGTAGCGCCACACCAAACTCACCTTGATAACATGATCTCTACAATCAGCGGCAACTAGCGATTTCACCTAAATTTTCGATTTTCTTAGAGTGGACAAAACCATAACGCTTTCTATGAAATTATGCGCCATAAAAATAACGAAACCGATTGCGGCTGCGCATTTTCGTTTGTATGAAAGGATGCCTGTAGTGAACACATTAAAAAATTAGCAATTAGATTTAGATATAAGTAAACAAAAACCAAAAACCTACTGTAAAAATGTCCAAAGCTCCTTTCATCTAACGCAATTCACACTTGGAATGGTATCAAAAATTTTATCCGATATGCTTCTTTTTCTTCTCTCTTTCTCTCCTTCTCAAAACTATTTTGTAATCATTACACGAATAAATAACAATACCGCCCCCATTGCCACATACCAACACACCAGGCTGCAAAATGGTGAGTAGACACCTGGGATGGAGCGTGCGTCCACGCAACATAGCTATGGTCCTCACAAGTTCCTACCTCATGCTTCCACGGGTCAGGAGATGACAAAGACCGCCAGCTAAGGGTTGCGTACTTAGCTGGTAGTGCAGCCTGGGCACTGTTGTCCTTCTGACTTCAGCTAGATTGAGGCGGTGCGTGCCGAGCGTCTGTCCACCAAGGAGGTGCGGCTCAAACAGCGTCTGTCCGGGCATCCAGCGGTTAAGTAAGAAACGCTGTATCGCGTCAACTATACATTAGGTGGCAGCCGCACCAAGGCGATGTAGGCAGCGTGACCCCGGTGAAGTAGCATGCTGAAATCTTACCCTACCACGAAAAATGGAAGTATTCTTTATACGGTATATAATTTCAGATCATCCATGGAATTCCCAAGTATTGTATAATAATTTTGAATTGTTTTCTTCCCCCGTGGTTATGATAATGCAAGTCCTTCTACAATTGCAGCAGGATCAGTAGACATGCAGACATTACAAATATAATTGTTATTATCATTTTATATTATAACATCCCTTCACAATATTATTCAATGCTATTTCCTGCTTCGCATTTGCATCGTTGTAAGTTTTGGCCCACCTAACTCACGTTGTGTATTTGAAAAGATAGGATGGTTTTTACGTTTTTTTTTAGAAAGAGGATAATATACGACAAATTCTACAAAAAAAAAAAAAAATATTCGTCGTCCAAATTAGTTAATTCAAAAACTAACATTGTTTATGAGCCTACCTTTTCTATTTTACAGACATAAAGAATCATTTATGGGACCAGTAGGAAAAAAAGAGTTATCGGAGAATTTCCTGTCATTCATTTTTTTTTTTTTTTTGGATTTATTGAGTTTCCGTTTTTGGGCAGTAATCATACTCGTATGAAATTTATTTGCTTAAATTTTCTTTGCTATTTTGCTAGGATGCCAGGTGATCAACTTTATTTCATTATATCACGTTGGAATTTTCGCTTTTTTAGAGTTTCAATCATCTAACATCGCATCGGAAGAGGCAAATAGCGGCATTTAATTATTATATGTACATTATGTAGTATTTCTTTACAACATCGTATTATTTCCATCATATCATGACCGTCACATTTTCATACAACAAACCTGATTTAGGCGGTATCTGGCTTAAACACGAAACATACATTCAATTTATGACATCTAGCATTCCTTATATGTCCAGTATATAACGCAGAAAATTACAGCTGTGGTAGGCTTTTGAAATACAATCTGTGGTAGGCTTTTGCACTTATTGCTGAATGTATTTTTCATTTCCGGTTTACAAATGGACTTTTTACCAATTCTGAGCTGATCTGATTCATGCAGCGCTGTGTGCCATTTGGCTAGTGTTTGATTTTACATTTCAACCTTTGTCATTACTTGATCATAACTCACAATATTATTATACTTGGTAATATTGTTTTATTGATTTTACTTCAAAGATGATTAAAACATTACTTATTGTTTTTTGCCCATTTATCTTTAACTCCCTTCCACTTGAATCTTCCCATTCCTAACTCGGTATCAATAACTATTAGGTCAGCAAAAATAAAAGCGGATTGCTATTATAAAATCAGCATCTAGTAGCAAATAGTTACCATGGCAACAGTAAATTAAAATGTATAAATGTTAGTTTTGTAAAATCTCAATAGATTTAATAAACTTTTTCAGGATACCTCAAATCAAGATTTTGGTGAAATGCTGCTATCGCTGAAAACGAACGAAAACGTGCTTAAGCGCGAACCACAGAACTCTACACTTTAACACTATACAACATTTCTTGAATTTCAGGATCAACCGAATGAAGATCATATATTATAGATACGAATGCTTGTAGTATTTTTCATTCACATAAATATATACACCATTATATAAATATTTCATGGGAATGGGAGGGACCATCAGGGCACCCGATTGAAGCACTCTGGATGGGGAGAGTGGGAATGCCAACTCCCCATTGCTAACAGTTTGTGAATAGAGGGCGGGCTCTTCTCCCCGCCCATTGGGGCATCCTCATGTCAGATAGCTTGCTCTTTTGACCAATTGTTCAATCTTGTTGTTGGAAGGAGATTCTTTATATCCCTGTGGATACGTATAAGTGATGTTGCATATCGATCCACCCAACCCCTTTTTGGCCCTTCATACAACGGCATGATTAGGATAATCAGTGGTTATTAAAGCTTGATCAAGTCTAACATAGAGGAGAGCCCATTGCTGTCGGACTTAGTTTCCGTGCTACAATGGGTGGTAGTACATATCATACATCATATCATACATACATCATAAGGCAAATTTATGAAATTCATACTGATTTCTTATAGCAAATAATCATAATGCAATTTTATGAAAATGGGAAGTTTATTTGGGGGGGGGTACTACCCCGGGACTAAACCCCCTCAAAATATTGTAGCGGTGCTAACTTTGTGGTGGGTCAATATTATGAAAAAATTTTGGGGATTTTTTAAAAGGGGCCCCCGGGGAAAGTGTTAAAAAAAAAAAATTTTTATTTGGAAAATTTTTTTTGATATCAACATAATATTAATTTTTAATTTGTTTCCTTCACAATTGTCAAATTTGATTTCAAATTTAGTTTTCATCTTGCTGTAATCTTGCGTTCACTTTTCTTTGAGAAAAATAGTATTGTTTTCATTGTTTTGACAGATCATCAGGTGGAATACTCATTGAGCTATCAACAGGAAAAAAGAACAGCAAATTGACTTTTCAATTTGCTCTCACTGATAGCAGGATCAGTTTTAAAATTGATGTTACAGGAATTGCTATCAATTTTGATCTTTTAATCGTTAAAACGACCAAAAAGACAGCAACATGAGTAAGCATTATCGGCAAAATCACAACAACATACTTAGTTTTCTATTTGATCTAAGACTCTACTCGGGATGGTATTAGCAGTTAACCGAGTTGAAACTTACCGCCATTAGTGATCAGTACCAATATTTCATTCAAGGAAAAGGTTGCTAGAATAAAAAAAAGACCATCATCATGCATGGCCTACTACAAGGGACAGCCCTATGAGGTTGTACGCAAGTATGACGAAGGACTACGTAGCAATGTGTAATGAACCTAACCTAATGGATTTTTTTTTTTTTCATTTTCTTCATGCAGATATATGTATGTAAAGATTACAGATTTTTGAGATAAACCAAGGTTTTTAAGATTTTTGGCAATTGCTTGTCCACTCAAAAACTTCAAATTTGAAATATGTGTACATATTAGGATCCAGCTTTTTAACCATTCTACTTTCATGGTACTGTTTTAGGACCGTGAAGCAAAAGAAAACAACTAACACTGACACCAACAATCAATAGGAAACTAGCGATTTAAAATTGGCACCTTGCACCTGGCAATACATTCTTGCGCTTTTCGGTACGAAGTTTTTTCGTTTTTCTTTTGATTCACTGTGTTAATTTGACTGAAAATTTAAGGGGTTCTTCGTTGTGAGTTATGTTTTTAGGGGCGATTTATTAAGATTGGGACCGATCTGCTGGCACTTTCTGAGCCTAAAACTATATCCATTTTGTTCTTGACAATCCAGCCCCTGCTGGCACTACAGTGACAGAGGGCAAGCTGAAAATCACAGTTTGACTTCGCAATATATTTTTGCTTTTTTTTTTTTTGAGATAAACTTTTAAGAAAATATTAAATAAGTTCCCAAAGCTTATACGAAAAGTTCTCAGGCATTCCATGAGATATTCCTTCTGACGTATCTATAGGTATTCTTAAGGAGTTTGTAGGCATTCCTTCAGGGATTCTTTCAAGAGTTTCTTCTGGAATCTCATCGGCAGTTTTTCAAAACTTTCTTGTGATCAAATTTTTGGACGAATTTCTGAATTTGTGATGTTTTGTGATTCTAAAGGAATCTCTGAAGGACACCTGAAAGAACTACACAAAAACTTTAAGGTTATTCCTAATTTTTGGAGAAATCATGATTTTTTGGAAGAATTTTCTGCACGAATTCCGTAATCTTATATAATTAATTCCTGATTATAAAAATTCCGCAAAGGGTAGAATTATTTTATAATTTTTTTTCTAGGATGTCTGCAGGAATTCTTACAAATAGTTGTCCAACAAATATTTCAATAATTTCTTCAAGTATTCCGCTATTTGTTCCTTAAGATATTGCTCCACAAACTTCAGCAGAATTTCTTACAGGGATTTCTACAAAAAAAAAAACCGTTTTTCCAATTTAAAAATATTTTCATGTATTCACGGTGAGGAATTTTAGCAAGTTAGAAATTTTTCCTTGTGCAGGCTACGCATGTGGAAAGCTGCCATTATACCTGGAACAGTTGAACCGATCCGATCCGATCCAAGGAATTCCAGATGATACAAAATATCAAGGAATTGAAGCCTTGGAAAGTACTGCATACATCTGTCACCAGATGGCTATCGTTGGAATCAGTTGTCAAAAGGAATTTGGAACGGTTTTCGGAGCTCGTGTTGTTTTTCTCGTTCCAATCCAGCTGCGACAACAATCAAACCACACAGTGCATTCTCTGTCATCCTAATGGCATAATTTTTGAGCTACGTATTGCCTCTTATCAACAAAGCGAACCGCATCTTCCAGTCAGAAGTTCCGGAATTCCCGAACATGTGCAATCAGTTAATGTCTCGCTAATGGTTATCCTTGCAAATATTTGTGATTATGATTACCTAAAACATCAGACGGATTTCGGAGTTTCTGATTTCGAGAAACATCTTCGTAAGACGTCAGAAATATATTTCGGGGTAGCAGCAGGAGAAATGCTTAGATAAGGAACTCTCTATGATACCAGGAAAAAGGTTTTTTACTCGAATTGCTGTGCTTTCTATACCGAATTGATTAAACAGATCATTAAGCGATTTGATCTGAAAAATCTTGTTGTGACTTCTGCATCGAGCGTTGACCCCATTAAGCTGCACTCTTTGAAGGAATTGAACATCATGGTATCCGAATCCGAATATCAGAACTTCATTGAAAACGGTAAGGAAAAGGCCATCGAAAATGAGTTTCGTGAGCAGAAAACTGCTGTGTATCAAACGAGCAGATGGGAACCTGGCTTTTCCCTTGCTAAGAAAGTTCATTGCGAACTTTCTACTAATTTCCTTTAGAAAGAAGATCCGTTTTGCTGTAGTGTGATGTAAGGAAACCAATAATTGCGCTTAAGCCCTATTGAAAAGACCATTTTGTATCGGTTGATCAAAATAAATGTGTTCCAATGAATATATATATCTGTTTTCTTTTGCATTCAACTCAATAGCAATGGGCCTGTCACATAAATGAACTAGTTAAAAAAAACTCAATAGCAATTATGAAAAATTCTACTGTTGCAACACAAAGTTTGAAGCAAAGATTTTTGCCAAGATTTTCTGCAGCTAAACACAGGTTAAAAGATTTTTTTGGCAAAAATTCAAGATGGGAACGAAAAATAATGTGGCAACACTGCCTCAAGGCTCCAGGGTATTGGTCACCGCCAGCTACCAATGCATTACTGGCTCTTTGCCGCTTCAAACAGCTACAAGGCTGCAGGGCGAATGAAGCATTTTGTGAAGGTGGACCTCTTTTATATGGTTCATGGCTGCATATGAGAGCTCCGTTACTTACATTTGAAGTCTGTAGGAAAATACTTGGCATTTAGTAAATTTACCCTTCAAAACAAAACTAGAAGACATCACCTTGTATTTGCGTTATTTTCAATAATTTAATGCTGGAAATCAATGGTTTGCGATATTGGAATTCACGCGTAGAAATATTGCTAATTGATTGGGGCAAACACTTTGAAAATGTTTGGAGAAACGACAGAGATATTAACGCTCAAAATCTGACCGCTTTTCAAGACGGTCGCAATTGATTTTTTTTTTTAAAGTGTTCCCCAGTATTGAAAACAAAGACGTGGTCCTACGTCAAAAATCGCTTTGCTAATTGTAGCAATGGTAGCATTACAGTTTGCTCTCGTTTCTCTTTCAAGCACACATGATGTATTGGATTTTTTTTTCATCGCTGCGTGCTTGACACAGAAAGGTCAATAAAGAAAGCCATATCAACATTGCGCCTCAATAAACATTTGTTCTTGCACTGTTTTTAACATCCACACATAAGGAAACGAAAACATGTATTCCAAAGCTAAAAAGAATGGATGGTCCTTTTGATTATGCACGGTAGAGACATCTTCAATTTGTAGATGGGTACGTGAGAGTAAGCTCATCTGTCATGCTGCTCGAGAGTTGGTTTATATCTACACGTAATGTTATGTCCCTTATATATCTTGATCTACTCTTGCAGCGATTTGGAACAAGAAAAATACAGTTCCAAAACGCTACACGCTGCTTGAAAATACCAATTAATGAGTAAAATTTCAGCTTTTGAGCCGAAAAAAGGCCGTGTTTGGTTCGGGTGATGCTGAAACCGGACAAAAAGAGGTGTTGCTCACCTTGGATGCTGATCATTACCTCAAGTTGCCCCAGTGCCTGCGCATTGCTTTTCATTTAATTCCTGAATCACAAACGGTTCTCTTAGTTTTTTTTTACAGCGACTGTAGTTTTCGGAAAATGCTGACTAGTTTGACATGGGAAAGCTCCCGGAATTGTGACTGTTGTGGATTTTATGGCTAATTTGATGGCAAATTCCGATTTCGAATAGTATTTCGATTGCTCGGAAATGAAAAGTAATGAAGTCTTTAAAGTGAACAATCGGTTTATTTATGGATTGGTCATGATTAGCGATTAAATGAAATGCATGCATTCACACATTCACTTCAGTCAAACGAAAGAGCAAGTATTCCTTGTTGTCTGCTGACGACGCACTACTGGCCGTAAAAATGATTTGGTCAAACCGAAAGCAAAAACATTGTAAAAAATCTCCGATCTCTGGAAAAAAAAACTTCTGATTCTGATGTTCAATGTTTGACAGGATGCCACTTGTTGGCGGGTTTAACAACAAGAAATACAACACCGGTGCGAGGAACGCGAAGTTGGTCTATTTTAGCTGGTTCTATTGAAGTTTTGCTGATGCAAATCAAGTATAAAGTTGTGTCAAATATAGACCACCGCTGAAGATGCCCTTAGCTTCCGGTGTTTAAATTTTCTGTTATAGTTGCTCTTTTCAAAATTTCGGTTTAGAAAAAAAATATAGACCGATTTTAATTTTCAAGCCGTGTATAAAAATTTTAGCCATCGCTGGCTGCCAACTGGCAAGAATTTGCAACGGTAAGTTAAAGAAGTTCCAATCAAACGCTCTTTTTGGCTGGAAAAATTGAATTGATCGTCCTAAAACGGACAGATTTGAAATG
Source organism: Aedes koreicus (assembly GCA_024533555.2). Classification (NCBI taxonomy): domain Eukaryota; kingdom Metazoa; phylum Arthropoda; class Insecta; order Diptera; family Culicidae; genus Aedes; species Aedes koreicus. The sequence continues at coordinate 350,036 of JAHHFK020000533.1, forward strand.
GTCCATGTTTGATCGGTCTTCTTTGAAGCTGTCGTAGGGCCCATTCACATCTTTACTAATATTGTGAGACAATTCATTAGCCAGCCAGTTGTTAGCAGATGATTGAAATCAATTATACGGTCTGAACTTAATCATCATCCCAAGATCGAAGTGTTAATTTTAATTACCAATGAGCTTGAGGTGATATTTACTAGGACAGTGTCCTATTTTTAAACCTGTATATAAACTCAGATCACGTTTCGATAGATTTAGTAACCTATATGTATGACAAGCGTTTGGCTTTATATAACGTTGATTGCCGGGCATTTAAGGTCTTGTTCCAGTTGTACTGAACCTTCGTTTTCTCCCAGAACTTAAGCTCCATTTTAAGAGCACAAGAAGATAAGCCAAAAAAGGGCTCAGGGCCAATGAATTTCGTGGATGATCCTTTTTTACCAATTCGTCAGCTTTTCCATTTCCGTCGATTCCGCAATGCCCAGGAACCCAGTGTAGGTTAACAGTGTTGCGACAGGACAGTTGTTGCAATAATTTTGAGCATTCCCAAACTAGTTTTGAGTTGATTTTAAAGCATTTAGCGCTACTTGACTATCTGAACAGATGCATATATTTGCATTTTTTTTAATTCCTTCTAATACAGATTGCTGCACATTCTAGGATAGCATATATTTCAGCCTGTGGGCCATTTTCCCATAGACACCGAAAAGTTAATTCCAGCACCTACCATACTGTCTTGCTTAGAGCCATCAGTATAAAAGACTAATGATCCGGGCCGAATATTCGGCCCTCCTGCATGCCAATCCAGACGAGTCACGTCATGAACATGGAGATTGTGGTTAAAGTAGTTTATTCTCTGAATACAGTCCTCATTCAACATTATTAGTGAACTTAGTTCAAACTCTTTTGTGGTACTCAGGTGTCCAATAAGATGCCCATCGAAGAAATTCATGGACCTTTTGAACCTTAGAGCACTTTTAAATGCATCCAATTCAATAAATTTATTTAGAGGACGAAGATTAAGTAGATTAAGTAGATTCTAGAGCTATAGATGGAGCGCTACGCATTGCTCCAGTCATAAAAATGGTGGCAAGCCGCTGAAGCTTGTTCGATTTGATCTGTGCCGTTTTCTATTTGGTTTTTGGCCACCAGATAAGTGACGCGTAGGTGATAGATCCACTGAATCATATTCGGCTTCAGAGCCCATTGTTTCCCAAAAGTTCTTTTACAGATTCAGAAAGCACTTGTCGCTTTCGCTATTTGTTGTTCAATGTGTTTGTTCCAGTAAAGTTTTTTTTATCTAAAGTTACCCCTAAATACCTAACATCCGTGGACATTGAAAGCTTTACATCACCTCATTTAATGTTAGCTATTGAAATGGTACGTCTTTTAGTAAAAGGTACAATAGTTGTTTTTGTAGGATTTATATTCAATCCCTCACGTTTACACCACGATAGTGTGAGATTTAATGCTTTTTGCATTCGGTCAGAAACCGTTTCATCAAATTTTCCGCGGACTATAATGACTATGTCTTCCGCAAAACCAATTACCTCAAAACATTGATGCTTTAGTTTTAGAAGGAGATTATCAACAACCAGGGATCACAGAAGCGGAGATAGAACACCCCCTTGAGGGACAGCCTTTAACTGCTGTTACTCTCATTTCTGAATCTCCTAGGTTAGCTGATAATTCTCTTTTGGATAACATTTATACTATCCAGTTTACTATGTTTTCATTAAAACCATGATTTATCATTGATGTGAAGGATTCATTGTCAAATGCACCTTCAATATTAAGAAACGTTGCTAAGAGAATTTCGTGATCTCTCGAGAGAAATTTTGGAATTCTTGCAGTTTCAGGAGTGCTTTCTATGTTTTCACACAGATGTTTCCAATCGTTCCGCTTGGATCTTCTTATTTCTCTATTATATTCACTCAATACCTCTTTGTACTGACTCCAATTTGAAGTTATTTTCGCCCGATTGAATAATTTCTGTGCTTTTTTTTCGTAGCTTTGCCAATCGCTCGCTCCACCAGGAAACCTCTCTATTGGTCGAGCGCTCCTTTGTTGGACAGCTGGCATAGTTATTAAGTACTTATTAAGCACTTGTTTCTAACTTATCTAAATTATTAGTAATGGGCTTATGTTGGTTCTTCATACTAGAGGTATATAGTTCCCAATTTGTTTTTCGAGTTTTCCCAATTAACAGCTAAAGAGTTTGTTTGCATTGGAATATATCAAACATACTGCTCCAAATTCTCGTTAATTGGAAGCCAGCGGTGACTAAAAAAGTTTCAGCTTTCACTTTGCCGCATACCTTGAACCTTTTGTACAATTTCAAACACGGCTCGGAAATTTAAACGGTCTTTATATTATTCCGCAGCGCAAATTAAAAGCAAACTTCTGCCAAAACCAGCGTGCCTACTAGAAATTTAACAAATGGCGACCGTAACGAAATATTGAAACAATTGTTTATGACATTCATTACACATTGCTCACCTTTACGTACAACCTCATTGGGCTATTCCTAGTAGTTTTTACATAGTAAAAAAAAAAATCTAGGTCTGATTGGAACACTCGCTGGATGCGGCTCAAATTAAAAGCAGTTGTCGTAGACGTGGGACAACAACCTTCTCCAAAACTTCCGTCTTGTAGTAGGCCTAGTGAATTCTACGTTTACTTGATGAATACCAAAGGAAGATTACGACACTGCCCTCCTAAACCATCACTGACGCTGCAAGTTGGAACCGATGAATGTTGATTTGAGATGCAGGGATGCTTGCCCTCGTTGACGCTCACAATCGATCACCAACAGTTTCTCGTCCGAAAAAATGAAGTCATTTCCAGCGTGCTAAAAGAGTATCAACTTGGCTCTATCCAACATCTTTTTGATGGTAGCTTCCGAAACGCCATGGACGTTATGTTTTTTGTCTTACACCCAAGGTTCTTGCTGAGAATGGTGGGAACGGTTCCCGTGGAAACGTCGAGATTAGCAGCCAGTTTGCGTATAGAGCGGTTCTTTTGGCGCCGGATCCACTCCCTCATGGTCTTAATGGTTCGTTCCGTCCGTGCCAAACGTGGCCGGCTGGATCTCACACGATCCGCGATCGAAGACCCCAGACAACCTCTCTTCAAAAACGGGCAAATGCAACTGGGGCCTACAAGTCGGCAAACCAAAAATATCGGCTTAAATCGAACAGTTTTTGATTCTATCAAACCTGAGTGACTCCACTCTTGACGAAAAAGAGTCAAAAACGACCCAAAATTGAGCAAAACTTGTGGCCGTGTGTCCCCTATGAGAAAGCGTCGGCAATCTGGTTACCATAGAACCGGATCCGGAAGCTGTTATATGGATACCAGATGGTCGACGCAACGCAAACCGACCAAAATGTGTGCTTGGGAGTGTGGAGAAACTGGGTGATGGGAGAAGGAGGGAGGGGCGGGATAAATGTAATCTAATAGAAAACAGAAAACAGTGGAGACCGCCTAAACGTATCTTGTGTCTGCAAAAGACAAAGCTTTTTTTCTTTTTTGTTTTAAAAAGGTGGAGGTCATTAGACACTTGTCACTGCCCGACCAAAAGGAAACAACAAAATTATTTCAAGTATTGTTATTCAGTTACGCTGTTTTTATAACAGAGGTTGTTAGAATTTAGATCGTGGATGTAATTAAAATAACAGAAATTGTAACAAAAATCCTCAAGAAGTAACAAAATTATAGCAAACTATGATACAGATATAACATAAACAAAACAAAATTAGTAACAGTTTTGTTATGATTTAGCAAAAACATCACATAATATGATTGTATTTTTTTTTTTTTTTAGCCGGTTGTTGGCCGGGGGGGGTACCTTTTTTTTTTTTTATTTATTTTTTTTAAAATTTTACCGATATCAAAATTTTTAAAAAATTTTTTTTTTTAAATAATTGTTGTCTAAAGGTGTTTTTTTTTTTTTTTTTTTTTTTTTTTTTTTTCTCTTGGGGGGGTGTCGACTCGAGGAAAATTACGCATTACAGAAGCCGACTGAATCTGACGAGTCGGCAACCGAACTCGACTGTTAACTGTAGTGTTGAAATTTTTCAAAATGTGTTTGAAATATGTACACCATGCAGTAATTCAGGGCGTCAATTTAGCTGTCATTTTAAACAGTCAAAGAACATGTGTTTATATTTTTCTCTTGTTTTGTGAATTACACTAATGTTTTTGTTATTCAGAAAACGTCATTGGGACGCTGGTCCAAAGTTGCGCTTTTAAGTATTTTTCGGGGAAATTATTAATTAATATGTGGACTAGTTCAAAGATGATTCAGAAGAGGAGTTATTATCTAGTTATTACCAATTTATGCGTGATGGTACTGAAGCAATTGTCACCATGAATTCATTAAACATTTAACGTTCAAAGGTTGCTGTACGGATATGCAGTGATCGATCTCACTTCAACGATTTTATCATGCGGTTCTCTGACCTTCTGGTACAGAATTTAACCTTTTTAGTAAGCTTCTACTACCCTAAGTGGTAAATTTTTCTGTGGAAGAATTATTCTTGAAAATTTTCTGTGCTTCTCTGCTAAACTTCATGGATGTTTTTCTACCGATCAAATCTCTCAAACGAGGTGCAATGGAAACCACGGAAATGTAATTTCTACATGAGTTTGTGTCTTAGCTCATAGTACAATGCGAACGGTTTGAAAGATGGTGTTTACCATATTCTTATATAGTGAATGAATTCTTTAATACCCTGCTTCTTTTGTTCATCAGTGATTTTCTCTTGAATTTCAGGGAAGCTCTTCCGTGATCTTCGACCAAACTCTTTGCAGAGATTCTGGGAAGTTTCCTCCTGAACTTTTGACAAGTTTCCTCATGAACTTCTTGGCTGTCATTCCTGATTTTCTTGTAAATTCACATCTAACAACCCAACCTAACCCTCCAGGAACATTTGATGAGTCCCATCCTGAACGGCGAGGAAAATTTATCCAATGCATTGGAAAAGTTCTCTCCAGAATTTCTTGAAAAATCTTCTCAAATTTGTTGGAAGTTTCTTCCTGAACTTCTGAGAAGTCCTTTTCGGAACTTCAGTGAAGTTGAACTTTCAAGAAGTTTGTTCCTGAGTTTCTGAGAAATTCCTGCTTGAACTACTAGGAAGTACCCCCTATACTTCTGAAAAGTTTATTTCTTCTTTTCTCGGAAGTATCTACCTGTCTTCTGGGAATTCTTGAACTTCAAGAAAGCCTCATTCTGAACATCAGGAATGTTCGATTCTAAACTTAAGGAAAGCTCACTAGAACTTATGAGTAGTTCCAACTAAACTTTTGGAAAATTTCCTTCGGAACTTCTGGGAAGCCATCTCCTGAATTTCAGAAAAGTTTCCTGAAATTTTTGAGAAATTCTTTCTTGAACTTATAGGTAGTGCCCTCTATGGTAAGTTGCTTCCTAAAATTCTGGGATTTTTTTCCTGAGCTTATTCTTTCTAAACATCTGATAAGTCCTATCCTGAACTCCAAAGAAAATTCCGCCAAAACTTTGGAAAAGTCCACTCCAGAGTTTCTAGAAAAATGCCCTTAAATATGTTGGAAGTTTCTTCTTGAACTTCTGAAAAGTCCTCTTCTGAACTTTTGGGAAGTTTTCTCCTGAACTTCGGGGAAGTTTGTTACTGAATTTCGGAGAAAATCTTGCTCAAACTACTATAAAGTACTCCCTATTCTTATGGGAAGTTTCTTACTGTTCTTTGGAGAGGTTTCTTCATGATCTTCGAGAAATCCTTGTTCTGAAATTCTGGAATGTTTTTTTTTCTGAATTTTGGGAAAGCTCTCAAGCACTTCTGGGAAGTTTCAACTAAACTTTTGAGAAGTTTTTTTCCGGGTCTCCTGAGAAGTCCAGAAAAGTTCTCTCCTGAATTCCTAGGACATATCGTCCTGATTTTTGTGGAAGTTTGTTCCTGCATTTTTGAGAAATTATAGGTAGTGAACTCCCTGGTCAGTTTCCTCCTGAACTTTGGGAAAGTTTTTCTCCTGAAGTTCTGGTAAATCCATCTAGAATTTCTGGAAAAAAAATCCAAAACCTCTGGAATGTTCCAACTTCTAAGTTGTCCTTTTCCCTAAACTTCTTCCTGAAGCTCTGAGAAGTCCTCTCATGATTTTCGGGGAAGTTCTCTCCTGAACTTCTGGGGAGTTTCTGAACTGCGGGGATGTTGGGTCCTGATTTTTTTGGGATATTCCTGCTTGAACTACTAAGAAGCTCTCCCTATGGTTCTGAAAAGTTTCCGCATGACCATCGGAGAAGTTTTTTTTTCTTATTAGGATATCTCTTCCTGAACGTTCAGAAACTGTCTCCCTGAAGCTCTAGAAAGTCTCCTTCTGAACTTTCTAGGATGTGCCCTAAATTCTGGGTAGTTTCTTGCTGCACTTCAATGAATCTGGGACTTATTTCATGAATCAGTTAATTCGTGGGTCGATTTCTAAATCCCAAGTGTAAATGCACTGAAATGATGCGATTAGAAACACTTTAGAAAACAAAATCAATCAGAGTTCTAAGATTAATTTCAAAAGCTTATCATGTTGGCTGTTATTCTGGTACTTTAATTGTTATATTTGTATTCTCCGTACGTGGAGTAACGATTATGATGTAGAAGGAGAGGTCCGCTCATCACCATGAGGCACCAAGAGTGGACAGTAATGTTTGCTTGAATGAAAGATATGAAGAGAAAGTGTTGAAAGTTCCATCAGTGTACGGTAGGGTGAAAATTGAATAGAAGTACATATTGAAAACTGAGCGAAAGGGCATGGGTAAAGTAGCACTCGAACCAAGGACGTTACCATTGCCCTTTCGCTCAATTTTCAATATGTACTTCTATTCAATTTTCAACCAACCGTACACTGATGGAACTTTCAACACTTTCTCTTCATATCTTTCATTCTAGCAAACATTACTGTCCACTCTTGGAGCCTCATGGTGATGAGCAGACATCTCCTCCTACATGTTATTCTGAGTCAACCGACTGGGCTTGAGAGCCAATATTAGGATATCAAACGAGAAAAATAAATTTGTTTTTTGTAATTCCGGCCCAAGGCGCATTGGTGGTCCTAATGAATGGAGCTCTTGGTCAATTTCATACCACTTCGGTTTAGTATTATTTGCTGGCATTATTTTCAGGCTGCACGCCTCAATGTGGCGATTTCCACATTAATTTTTATTCTCGTCGATGAGCCGTTCGAACTGACAGTAATTTGTTTTGTTTTTAAAAGTATAAGACATTTTGGCTAGAAGTTAATTGCATAAAAGTTTAGTGTATTTCTTACCTCGCTCAGTCAATTATCACTAGCCGATGAAAAACGCGTATCAAAACAAACTCTTACTCGAAAAAAAACTGACAGATCAGTCATTAGTTTCCGATTGGTCGATACAGTCGACCAACTCGACAAAATTTCGTCGATCTCGACATCTGTAATAGCAAAATAGATCTGTCGAGCAAAGTGACGGTCGACTCGACTTCTATAATTGGCCCCTATCATTCGAAACAGGTACATTTGAACTAACACTAGTAAGAGCTGGTGGTCCCTAGTAAATTCTCTATTCTTAAAATTAGAATCCATACAATAAGTGAACATGTTCATCGTACATTGAAAAATGTTGAAATAGGTCATGACATTTTCTTATCATTGTAAATTTTATGTTTCTGTGCGTCTTCCGTATGGTCGTGAAGAAAAATTAAAAATGTCACCGAAAAAATGTTAAAATGCTGTACTCTTACTGCAGCTGGCTTCAATCGATAGCACTTTTCCAATGTCAATACTGTTACAAATCTGAATAACCATTTCTCGCTTCACTGATAAAACAAGTACGATCGGATCGCTAAAGCTGCACAATTGGACACTAGAAAAACCAAACCGCGCGTTGCTTCCAACGATCTATCAAACCTTACCAAACATGCAAGCAAGCAGCAAGCTTCTACCTTTTAACTACGTATCAAATATCGCGCCCATATCCTTAATAGAGTTCTAACGCTTTTATTAGATTCATCTTCACTAGCCCTAAAATAGTACTTCTAACCACTTAAAGCAAAGACCTATCGAAACCCATCATTCGTACACTTTACTGACGTAACTTTCTACTCCCCGCAACCAGACAATGTGGATCGCTTCCCGGACAAGGACCTGCCACGGTGGAACTTCACCGACTTCATGCACTCGTTTATGATTGTGTTCCGGGTACTGTGTGGAGAGTGGATCGAATCCATGTGGGACTGTATGCTGGTGGGCGACGTGTCCTGTATTCCGTTCTTTTTGGCCACCGTAGTGATAGGAAATTTAGTAGTAAGTATCTGATATCTTCAGTCGCAAAAAAACATAATACACCTAATCACCATGATGTTCCCCCACCCTAGGTACTTAACCTTTTCTTAGCTTTGCTTTTGTCAAATTTCGGTTCATCCTCGCTGTCGGCACCGACGGCCGACAACGAAACGAACAAGATCGCGGAGGCGTTCAATCGGATATCACGCTTCTCCAACTGGATCAAGCAGAACGTCGCCAACGCGCTCAAGTTCGTCAAAAACAAGTTAACAAGCCAGATTGCGTCCGTGCAGCCCGCAGGTGAGCAGCACAATCATCTCAGTTGGATATGGAACGAAGGTTATTATCCACTTGCGTTTTCTAACAATAACTACTAACTACCAACTACTACCGCTACTAAATGAAACTTGTACTAACCCACTGTTGTTGAGAGCCCCCAACCGACATTGTGTTTCCCACCCGAGATTCCCATTTGTGTATTTGTACCTTTTCCCTACCAACCTAGTCCCTGATCATACTAGCCAACTAGCCAATCATGTCGTTCCCTCTGTCAGTCAATGTTTGTACCTTGGTTTGCTGTACAGTTAAGACCTTCGGTTTCTTTTATGTGTGTTGAGTATTTAGCTATGTATCGCTTGTCCCACATTGATTTTTTTTTCGGTTTGGTTGAACAATTGAATCAATTAAGTTTTCCAAAACACAATCAACTCTGTTGCGAATAACAATTTTCTGTTGCCGAAACCCGCTTCTTTCGAATTCATCGAATCGTCCCAAAATCGTGCCGTCCAATCCCAATTTTCTTTCAGTTCTGAACCCCCAGACGATTACATCCTTCTTGTCTAGTAACCGATACTTTCGTTTGAAACCGAAGAAACAGCGAAACAGCAACAGATGTAAACCAGTGGATTCTACCCTTCAAGCCCAGTTCAAATTAGATTTCTGTCTTTCCATATCCTGTTCTTTAATTTTGTTTTTCTTTTCCTCTGATGATTCAATCGGTTTTTGGTTCTGTTTTCTGTCACGATTTCTATCGTTCGTTTTTGTTTTTAGTTAGAAATTGTTAGATATGTCAAAAGAGCAATCAAAAACTCCTCCCCGTAGTGAGTGTGTTAATTGGTGTGGATTTGAAAGTATTTCCGTTTTGGTTTCCTAGTTTGTGATCGTAAACAAATTGTAAATTAGTCGTTATCTTTCGTTTCTCTGTCGACATTTGTTTGATACCTCTTGAATAACAATCCTACTTCTCCTTTGAATTTTTTTGTTACCATGTATTTTGTATAGTTTACAGTAGAATTAGCAAATTTTATACGAGAGTTCGGAAATTGGTTAGACGAATTTCATAACAAAGCAATGAACAGCAATTTCGATAAACCAGGAACATAATGAAATCTTGAGAATCTCTGCAAGTTTATAATGAGGAAAAAATTAAAACAATTAGGAAATTATTCCTGGAAAAACTAATCCAGCTAAGATTAGGCAGATCTAGACGCAATAGAGGAGTTTATTTTGAAAATACACTAGGGTCTTTCTTTACCCGTTTTTTTTGCACGGTTTGTTTTCGCTGATAACTCCAGAACGGAACAACTTATCGACCTGATTCGAATCACATTTTTCGTTTGCCAATTTTTCAAAAAATTCACAATTTTTGGTGCAAATACTCAAAATTTTAAGAAACTGTATTTTGACCATTACACGAAGGGGTATCACTTACAAACGAAAACACAGCCATATAAAATGTTTACACATGTGAATTGATTAACTCTATTTAGTCTTTACGCGGTTTCATAGTAAAAATGTAACGTATCCCTCGTGTAAAAAAAAACCTAAGTGTATAGAGATGTATTTTTTATGTAAGTTACTTTTTTTTCCCATGAAATTAAATACAAACCATTATACAGTAGCAGTTCCAAATGCTATTATAAATTTCAAACAGTGCTCGAATGCAGAAAGAGAGCTTAAAGAATATTCAAAACGGTCTTCGAGCTCTCAAATCTGCTAAAAGGCTAAAGAAGCTACTTTATGACCAAAAGGAACCGGGAATTTTCTCAATTTGCCAGCAAATATATTTTGACTTCTTCAAATAATACCCATTCAGCTCATTCGTTGCATGCTCTTTAATAGCCTCAATGGACTTTATTTTCTTTCCCCGAAGGGGCATTTGCAGTTTGGAGAACAGGAAAAACTCACACGGGGCCACGCGTGGTGAATTTGAGGCCTGCTCGAGTAAATTCAAATTTTTGTTTAGTGAAATAATCCATGGCAATCTTTGTCGGAATTCAGCTCTTTCGGAAGAAGCCGTGCGGTAAAGTGTTGCATTAGCATTGACGTTTGCAAACCTCGTGGCTGGAACTACGATGAGGAATAATTCGTTGAAGCCATTGCATGTCAGCATGAAACTGAACCAGTTACTGATATGTTTCTTCACGCAATGATCTCTACCAGTCTTCTAGGTGCAGCCTAGCGCAGATGTGTGATGAAGTATACACTCTCAAATGAACACTCCCTTGGAGTGCAAACATACGCTTATCAAAATGAACATGAACACGAGCGTACACGGCGGGACAAATTAACTCAATTTTGAATCGATTTTGACTCACTTTCGTCAAAAGTGGAGTCTCTCATTTATGAGTAAATGTGACTGGGATTGACAAGTTGACATACAGGGTGCAGAATAAAATAATGCGAAAATTTGTACTATTTCTTTCAAATCCCATTTTCAACTAATTCAAGCAATAATATCAACATTTTCGAGTGCAGTTATCTTTATAAAGTCCTTTTAAACAAATTTATTCAATGAGTCCTCCATTTTTATTGCCGGAAGCCAGAGCATGGCTTTCGGACGTAGTCCTCCGACATTGACTGCCATGTGCGTGTTATGGTTGACTTCAGGGTTTTCACACTAGGGTGTGATGTTTTGCAGGCTCGTGCTTCAACATATGCCCAAATCGAATAATCCAACGGATTAAGATCTGGACTGCTAGGGGGCCACAAATCCTTCGGCCAAAACTTCATGTTATCGTTCAACCACTGTTGGGTTCGATTGGACGTGTGACACGGCGCTCCATCCTGCTGTAAGACAACGTTTTGGTCCTCGGAGAAATTGGCCTTATCCCAGGGAAGCAGTTGGTCCTTTAAAATACCGATATACACTTCGGTATTGATTTTAACTCCAACATCAATGAAAACAGGCGGCATTTTCAAACCGTTGGACGCCACCAAGCCAAACATCATGACACCAGCCGGATGTTTGGTTTGAAATTTGAATTTCACTTTTTCCGGAACGTTCTCCATTTTCTGCGGTGAAATGAACCGGTCCGTGCGGCTGTTGGCCACAGCATCGATGCTGAAAAGCTTTTCGTCGGAGAACAGGATTATCATTTTTTCCTTCTTCAACAAGGAAAGCAATCTCTTGGAACGAGTCACTCGTAGTTCCTTGACCCGGTCCGTAATCAAGTGGCGTTTCACTCTGGCTCTGGAAGATGCATGCAGGTCTTCTTTGATGATTCTCCGCATGGACTTCTCCGAAATATTGGCTTCCTTTGCAAGTTTTCTTATGGAACGCACCGGGTTGCGAGCAATTTTTGCACGGACCGATTTGATCACGTTCGGCGTGCGTGCAAAGTGCGGACGTCCGCTTCCCGGCTTCCGCTGCTTAGGACCATCCGGCAGGGACTATTTTATGCGGTAAACTGTTGCCAAATGGCACCCTACCACCTTGGCAATCTCTTTCGGCTCCTTCTGGGCGAGCAACAAACTGGTGATCACTTCTTTCGCGAACATTTTGACGAATTTGCAATAAAACAAATAGAATGTTTGGATGCAGCACTTGAAAGTAAACATAAACAAATACACTTTCGACAGAAATTAGTCACTAGCTACACGAATTAACCTTCCTTGTGCATTGGGGTCGTTTTTGACCGATCAACATTTCAAAAAAGCTCATATGTCTAAACGGAATAAACTAGGAATCTGAAATTTTCTGACTTTTCCTAATTTTTGAGAAGGAATATATTTTGGGCAGTTACAGTTTTCAGCGACCTCTAGAAGAGACGCTACAAAAAAAGTTACACGTAGTGCATTCAGGGTCAAAAAAGACCCAAGACTTTGCTTCGCTCCCAAATATTTATTTTTGAGCCGATTTTTGATATCTTGGTCTTAAATGAAAGGTATAGATTCTTAGAACAACATGCTGACCTGTTTTGTTTTTTGATTTGCCATTCTGGGCACAGAGGTACCCAGAACCGGTTGCGGTATGCATCCGAAGTGGACAATTTTGGAACCTCAAGTATTTGTACCGTTAGACGGTTCAAAATTCACGATTTTGAACACCGATCTTCAAAAACATCATGCCATAGACCTACCAGTGAATTTGGCCACATCCGGATACTCTGGTACCGGTTCCGATCGGTTCCAAAGTGGACAACTTTGAAAACTCAACTGTTTGTACAGTTCGACAATATCCAAGAACATCATACCATAGATCAACCAGGACATTTGGTCACATTCGGATACTCTGGAACCGTTTCCGGTTGGGTCCAAAGAGGCCAATTTTCAAACCTCAAGTAGTTGTACCGTTCGACGGTTCAAAATTCATGATTTTGAATACTGATATCCAAAAACATCATACCATAGATCTACCAGGAGACCACATCCGGATATCCTGGTACCTGTAGGGACCAATTATGGATACCCCAAGTTATTGTACCATTTGATGACTCAAGGTTCATGATTTTAAATACTGATATCATGATGATTTTAATGGTTTGTCATCTTGATGAAAACGTTATGCCATCTGTACGCCCGAAGACATCCATCATGTCATGGACTAAAACCCGGAATGGACCCAATTTGGACCACTCTTGTACCCACTAACTTGTATACCACATTCATAAACAAATAGTCAAGATAACGTGTTGGGGTATGAATTTTACATGTATAATTACCGCATTGGCAGCACGTTGTTGAATACTTATTGTCGGACCCTTCGCAAAAAGTGCACCGTCCTCTCTTCTTTGGTGGATTCATATTTCTTTTATCAGGCTGGATAGGTGGATCGGCAACAATTGAAGTTCCAATGTCTGCTCGCGCCTCAAGCGTACTATTTGGGCAGAAAAGGCAGCTCTCGGGATCGTTTCACGTCGTGCTATCTGTTGGGATACCAGCGCTGTTCCCAAGCGTTCCAGAAGTAACCGTTTCCGGTTCAGAGCGTTATTCCAATCTTTGAAAATCTTATCGTACACAACAAACGCATTATTCAGTGATAGATCGATACCATTGCACATGACTACATTTTTCCAAATTTTCGTTGCGCGTTTCACGGAATATGAGGCAATGCGGCGATCAACGGTATCAACCGCACCCTTGTGCCGATTGTAGAAGTTAATGATATCTGGCTTTTCTTCTCTGTAGAGTCAAGGGCCTGGTCATGGTGTATGTCCTTATTTAAATGTAGCTCTTGAATTCCAGTTTGCAATTGAGTTAGCTATAAGTGGTTACACTTTTCGATGAGCAGTACAACTAGTTGTACCATTAAAGTAAAATGTAATACTCACAATTTCGGTCTTGTTGCTACACACAACTGTCACCGTCAGAATTAGAAGTAACAATAGTGTTCGCACTGGAACGGTCTGGCAGGCGGAGTGGACTGTATTCGGCAGGAGCGGGCAGAGGAAGCAACCGTCAATTCAAACCAACTCTGCTCTGAAAAGAGCTGACTGACGTTGTTCCCAGCCACAGACGAAAGGCTAATGAAAACTGCCGGCTACACTAAGCACTTCTTTATTTCTCTACGTCTATCTATAAATTTGCTTTTGCCTCTGTTGCTGATGGGTGCGCGGTTGGAAAGAAACTATTTGATTGCAAGCTACTACATGCCGCTTAAGGTGAATCGCTGCTCCATGTAATTTTTCCTATCTTTTATCTCGCTCGCGCAAATTTACTTTGCTATTTCAAATTGATAAATCTCGATTGTTAGTGAATGAACATCGAATCGAACTCTATCAGATTGATCACATCAAGTAAGCATACAAACAGATGTGATTAAATTTTCAATATCCAGTACAGATTCTGTTGTATCCGGATGTGACCATATGCCCTGGTTGATCTAGGGTATGATGTTGTGGATATCAGAATTCAAAATCATGAGTTTCGAACCGTCGAACGGTCTATTCCGTGTCGGGTATTTTCGTCACTGCGACCAATTTTTAGATCTATTGTGACATATCCCCTTTTTGTTGGTTTTTTTTTTTTTTTTTGGGTGACGCATTTATTTTGGGGGGAGTGGGTGGTTAAAGCTTAAATAAAAGCGTGGGGGGGGGGAGGAGTACGGTGTAAATAAAGTTTTGTGCGGGGGTGGGGTTTTGTCTTCAAATCTGGGGGGGTGTCGGTGTTTTTTTGTAAAAAACTTTAGGCTTTTTATAAATTGCCGGGCAATGGCATAACAGGTGTTCCGAGTCTTCTCTATCCATGTAACAGAATCGACATGAATCATCTTGAAGTTTTCCTATCAGCTTCAAGTGATAACGGCTCGGACAGTGACCGGTTATAAGGCCTGTATATATTGTTAGATCTTTTTTGGTAAGATCTAGTAACTTGCGAGTCATTGAAATGTTTGGAGTAATGAACCGCTTTGATTGCCTAGCTTTGAAAGTGTTGTTCCAGTTTGTCTCCACTTTCAAGCATTCCCAGGCTTTCATCTCCATTCTAAGAGAAGAAGCAGATACACCACAAAAGGGTTCAGGTCCTACAAACTGATGAGACGATCCGAGTCTTGCTAGTTCATCGGCTTTCTCGTTTCCATCAATTCCAGAATGACCAGGAACCCAGTACAAATTGACTTGATTACGACAAGACAATTTCCGAAGTGATTGAACACATTCCCAAACATGTTTGGACGTGCATATTGCTGACTTTAAAGCATTCAGAGCTGCTTGACTATCCGAAAAAATGCATACATTTGAATATCTATAGTTTCTGCGTAAGCATATAGCAGAACATTCCAGAATTGCGTGAATTTCAGCTTGGAATACAGTTGGCCACTTTCCCATTGGGATTGAAAGGTTAATCCCTGGGCCAGTTACCCCAGCTCCTACTTGATTGTTAATTTTCGAACCGTCTGTATAGAAAACAATCAATCCTTGGCGGAGATTTGGGCCACCTCTTGCCCACGAATCACGCCCAGGATCAATAACTTGATATGAACAATCAAAGTTGTATTTTTTTTCCATCCAATCTTCGTTGTTCATAACTAAAGGATTAAATTTTACAATTTTTAGAAGCTAAGATGTCCTATTAGATCACCTTCTAAAAGGTTCGCAAACCTTCTGATCCTTAGAGCGCTCTTTTTAGCTTCTAACTGTATGAATTGATGCAATGGCAACATAAAAAGTAGTGCATCCAGTGCCTTCGTTGGTGTACTTCTCATTACACCGCTAATTGAACAAGTTGCTAGTCTTTGAAGTTTTTCTAACCTTCTTTGTGCAACAGTTTCTTTTGTTTTTGGCCACCAGACCACCGTCTAACGGTACAACTACTTGTGGTTTCAAAATTTGGCCACTTCGGATGCATACCGCAACCGGTTCTGGGTACCTATGTGCCCAGAATGGCCAATCAAAAAACAAAACAGGTCAGCATGTTGTTCTAAGAATCTATACCTTTCATTTGAGACCAAGATATCAAAAATAAACATTTGGGAGCGAAGCAAAGTCTTGGGTCTTTTTTGACCCTGAATGCACTATGTGTTTGAACATTTTCGCATTATTTTCTGCCGCACCCTGTATCTAAGACACCGACCTAAATCAGATCGATGTTTTAGATATGTCGACTTATCAATCCCAGTCACATTTACTCATAAATGAGTGACTCCACTTTTGACGAAAGTGAGTCAAAAACGATTCAAAATTGAGTTAAATTGTCCCGCCGTGCACCATAACTGTTGTCGGTCGGACAGAGATTTTATAAGAAGGCTTTCAGAGATCCTACAGAGGTTTGATAGTTTTGTGCGATATGTGGTTTATTCTGCTAACGCGTATATTAGATCTTTTCTTTCGGAAAACCGATCCCACCGATAAGTAATCAATGAAGATAAAGTATTAGTCGAGTATTAGTACACGACACTGAAGAAGTCTGTACATTGTAGACGAAATACGCGTATCTGTCAAGATAAGCAAGAAAGGTAGTTGGAATTAAATGGAAATTACTAATCATTCTTCTTATTTTCTAGTTAAAGATAAAGTACTTTTTAGTCTTGCGTGGAAATCAGTTTAAACTAAGATTATAATAATCTTATTATTATATAAAAGCTAGTTATTATTCTTAAATCTTGTGGCTTAAATACTTCTCTGCGTTTTCATTGGATTTCCATACAGTTGTATATTCAAAAAACTAAACGAAATTAGTTTTTTTTTCTTTTATCGTCTTGGTTTCCCTAACATATTTTTGGTACTAAGAATCATATAAACAAAATGTGTAAATAATATTACGTATTGTGATATAAGAGGGAGGGGTATTCTTGATATTTCCTATATTTCCTCGGGCTAACACCTTACACAGTTCCATGAAAATATGATATATAATCTCTCAGAACTTGGAAATACTTGGTAGGTTCACGATTCTAAAATTTTTATTTTTTTGAAAATTTATAACTTTTGATCCATTTGAAAGATTTTCAAGATTGATCCTTCGAACTAATGCTTAGTTCTTCTAGATTTGAGTTGAAATATAAGATAGGTACCTGACTGCTTACTTTCTGTGAGAAAAATAAGATTTTATGCGTAGTAGAAGAAAACAATGGGAATGATCCCTTGTTTCGGGTAAAAAAAATCAAATCGGGAAAAACAATTAAAAGTAATTCAAAACACAAGTTGTTAATTTCTTTAAACTACATGAAAAGTATTCATAAAAGTGGTGAAATTGAGAGAAACTGATCCTTGCCAATACTTTTTCGAAATGATTTCCGATTTCAAATTTAACCACGAAACGAAAAATCTTTCACAAAGTATTCTTTCACTTGCAAAATGATAAAAATATATTCAAGGCAACAGAAATAACAGTTGTAAATGTATGGTAATGTCTACTTATGGACAGTATTTCGAAAAATTTGTGTCAGATTATAAGTCAGAATATAACATAATTTTCGAGCAATATTTTTACGAGCAATGAAATTCAATCAGTTATGCAAATTATGCAACATGCAGTAATCATTTTGTAATCTGATAGAAAAGACAGTGAATTTGATCTTGTTTCTGGTCGCAGTGCGTGGAACTGACTACGTTTGAAACAAGTCTGATGTTGTTAACACTAAAGACGATCAAGTAAATTTAAGGCACTCAAATCCAAGGATTTATAACTTATTATTTATTTATTCGTCAACAGATAAAAAAAAATTATCCCAATGACAACTAGATAACACTAAATTACATACAATAACTAACACATACATCTTCGGAAACAACGCTTATTAACATCACGGGATACATTAAAATTAAACAGGTTATAGCAGCTGTTGAAAACGCGACACATGCTTAGCACAGGTTCGTGTTTGCCGTAGTTGGTCCTTGAGTGCCGGTTTATAAAGAAAGATTGTAAACGTAGCTTTCGTCGTCGAGTGTTGATGTTCAAGAGACCAAGGAAAGTGGAACAGTCGATGTTTCCCTGAAGGAGGTCACCAACGAAACACGCTTTGGCCACCATACGCCTCCCTTCCAACAATTTCAGGCTGATGAGCTTACACCGACTGTCATAACTTGGCAATCTGCGAGGGTCTTGCCAACGAAGATGTCGCAAAGCAAAGCGTATAAACTTTCGCTGGACGGCTTCGATCCTCTGGACTGCATTTTGGTAGGAAAGGGACCAAACGACAGCACAGTAATCCAAAAAAGGACGAACCAAAGAGCAGTATAGTGCCTTCAGACAATAAACGTCTTTGAAGTTATTTGCGAAGCGGAAGATGAATCCTAACATCCTGACAGTTTGGAGTCGAGCATTACTCCCAGATCCTTGACTGTTGTTTCACGTTTCAAGCGTGATCCTTGAAGGATGTACTCGTGGAGATACATCGCACGTTTTCGGCCAAAGGAGATAGCCGAGCATTTGGATACATTTAAGGACATTCTGTTGATCCGGCACCAGTCGTCGAACACTTGTAGTTGAAATGAAGAGAAAATGTTGATAGTTCCGTCAGTGTACGGTAGGTTGTGAAAATTGAAATAAAAGTATTGAAAATTGAGCGTAGGGCTAGGATATAGCAGTACTCGAACCAAGCACGCAATTAAAATTTTATTATTGATTACTTTGATTGATGGGTAATGTCACAAAGATACATTAAAGGATGCATTTTCAAATAACTTCCCCTTAAACGCTTTTAACTAGCTTCAACCATTTCTCAAACTCATCACAGAAGGCACGTACGACTTCCATTTGCTCCACCGACTTCTCGTTTCTTATTTGCTGAACCAGATTGTTGAATTATCCCACAGTTGATGCCTTTTGTTCGTTCCCCTTCGACAGCATGACCACACAAAATAGTGAATTGGGTTCCGGTGAACTTGAAGGCCATTCATGATGATATTGGCCTACCACTCATTCTGGCACGGAAGCTAAGGCCGATGGCTGTGGACTCTCCACCCTATTAGATTTTGCCAAGTTTAACAACCTCTATTGCACTCACATGTCACTGTATGAAGAGCCAAAAACGGATTGGATGGGATGATAGGCAAAGTCCCCTAAACATATCCACGGGGTAGAATCTCGTTCCATAAGATGATCATACAATTTGTCAAAAAACAAGCCGTGAAGTTTAATAGGACGATACCCCAATGAGCGGGGAGAAGAGTCCGCCCATTATTTACGAAATGTTAATAATAGGGAGTTGGAAACAATAAAAACGGAACAGTGCTGACCGAGGATCTCCAGGTGGGACACTACGTGGTCCTCCATCGGGACTCGCCTACCTCTACTCAAGCGTTGGTGTAGGATCTACTCTCGATATCGCTCTAACGAACATGGTGGACGATTGTTCTACCCGTGCCATAACCGAACTGTCCTCCGACCACCTACCAGTGGTATATGAGTTGGACTAAACCATCGACCATGTCAGCAGCATCGACGGCGAATCTATCACCGAGCAAACGGGCCTCTGCTCCAGCGGTTCATTGAAGACCAATTGAACGATAATCCCGCACTATTGACGATGTAAGACATCAACAACGTGCTGCAAGCTCTCACCGATGATAGTGGCGAGGCAGAGCAACGGTTCATCCTGACAATCCCTTACCAACCTTGATGACGAGAACAGGCGAATATTTTCCCTTAGAAACTGTACTAGGCAGTTGGCAAAGAATGCAGAATGTGCTAGGAAAGTACTGTTTACAAAATTAAACAAAATCATGCCATTCGGGTGGAAAACTTCGGAACAAACGATCTACAAAAGATCTTAGCAGTTCACCAAATTACTCTAGGATTTTCTGGCTTTTAACAAAAGTGCTGAAAATAAGTCTAAGCCTATCCCGTCCCTAAGGGTAGCAAATTAAGTTCATATAACGGCCATCAAAAAGGCAAATCCTTTTTTTTTCCTGTATTATCAAGATTTTCAGCCTCGGTCTGGTTCATATCCCGTCGAAGTTACCTGAAACACCTCATTCGGTATTTTTCGTAACTTGTCCGGGGGTGAAATTTGAACTCGTGACTTTGGCGTTGAAGGATGGATTTATGGATGTTTACCACTACGCCGGGGTCGCTCCCGGCTAATTCTATTGCTCAATGTTTTATGGCATTGCATAATTTGGGTTGAGATATTGTTAGTCCGATGGGACATCGGTATTCGAGAGCATCTTTCAGCTGGCTTATGCGCCTAGCGAGTTGCCGCCAGATGATCGAAAAATCACGCTGGACGAGCTGGTGAATACCATCAAGCCCACCAAGAACACGAAGGCACGGGAATTTGACGGTCTCTTCAACATCGTCCTGAAAAATTTGGGACCGAAAGGGCGCACTCTCTTGGTCAACGTTTTCAACCGTTGCCTGGAGCTTGGATATTTCTCAACCATCTGGATCCAAGGTTGTACCGATACCAAAACCGCGGAAGGACGAACCCACAAAGCTATCATCCGATCAGTTTACTCTCTTCGCTCAGCTAGCTGTTTGTGAAACTCATTAATACCATCGATCGCACCGAGGCGAATGACATCCTCACCAAGGAGCAATTTGGACTCCAGCGAGGACACTCGACGGTGGACCATTAAACAGGTCACAAACTTAGTCAACCAGGCCAAGTAGGTCTCGAAGACAACGGCACTTTTCGACATCGACATTCCGATCCGTATGCGGTACCCGCCGGAGTCCCCCAAGGTAGCATTTTGGAACCCATTCTGTAAAATCTGTACCCATCTGACATTCCGACTCTGCCGCAAGGTGGAACACTCTCGCTGTTTGCTGATGTTTCAGAAATCAGTTATTAATGACAATGCGAACCCTCGTATCAAAGCTCCAGACTGGTTTGGATGCCTACACCAAATATCTCACCGACTGGAAGATATGTGTGATCACGGCCAAAACGCAAACAATTGTGTTTCCATACCGCAACACCGACCGGCTCACATCCACATCGAAGATCAAGAACCAGAACGTAGAAATTGAGTGGTCTCCCGAGGTTCACTATTTTGGCTTGATTCTCGACAGTAAGCTTCTCTTTCGCTCTGTGGATGACCGAGTAGCCAAGGGCACCGTGATGCTAAAATGATTGTATCCGATCATTGACCGTCGGTCGGCTGTGTACAGGCAGATTATTGTGCCTATGCTTGGAGTATGGGTCTCCAATATGGAAGGGATGCGCCCAAACATATCGGAAGAAGCTCCAGGTTCTGCAGAACAAGTTCCTGAAAATGATTCTCAATCCACGCACAAGGACAGCCGAGGCCCAAGGGCTGCCAAATCTCGATCTATTAGATAACAGCCTGACTTCACTTTTCAGTCGTCATCAAACTAGGACTCTTATCTCTGAGTATGAACAAATTAAGAAACTTTTCCATAGTTTTGTACATAGTAGAATAAATTAGGTTTAAGGTAGTTAGTTAGAAAACAAATTTTAATATAAAAAACCGTGCACACTGTAGAATGGTGAAAACTAAATAGGAAAATTAGCTAATGGCTTCTCAAATTTTAAATCAAAGGTTGAATAACGTTAAATGGATCACTTGCGTTGTAAATTATTGGATCACAACCTAAAGAATAAAATAAAATGGAATTTAATGTAAAAAAAAATGAATACACACAGATACTTTCGGTCTAAGAATCTCTTTGGTTTGCGATCCTCTCCTGCCCAACAGAGACTACAGGTTTGGACACCGCATATAGAAAAAAATTCCCAAAAAGGTTTTGCAATTCACCGTTGCCCACGGGACAAACAGGCGAGAACACCGCATCCACACCTTGGTTTCTGCCACGAGCCTACCATGATAAATAACTACGGGCGGAATACCTTGTTTAAGACTATTTTGCATGGATGATTTCAAAACATTCATACCGGCAGCCATTTTCCGTACCAGCCGCTGAGATTTTCGCCGGATCCGATCCCTGAGGATTTTCATCGTTTTTTTTTTTTTCGGTATCTCGTACCAAGTAAGGAAGATAAGTAAAGGAAGATACTTGCATGTGGACGGAACGCGGGAGCACGGCCGACCGACGTGTTCTTTACAATTAAGGATCGGACACACGCGTCTTACAGAAACATTCCTATTGAAGAACGAGCCGCCGCTCAATTGTGAGTGTTGCGGTTCGGTGATGGATGTCCGGCATTTAATTCTCGTATGCCGGAAATTCGTAGCCTTAAGGCAAAAAAATAACATTGGGACTGTAGCGAAACCAGAAAATGGAAGAAGCCGAAGAAGAAAACGAGAAAAAAGTGGAACGTGCCCGATGCTACGCCGGATCGACAAACAGAAGTCGATGAAGAAAAATGGAGAAAAGTAGCGAAAGAAGAAACAGTGATGAAAACAAGTACGGAAGAATACAAACTGAAGAAGAATAAAATAGGCGGTGCATGCTAAAAATAAACCCAACAGTGGGAGATAATTTCTCACCCGTGTTAGGCAGTATTGGGAGAGGGACAAATCGCTAAAACTAGAAAAAAGCAATAGGTAGAATAAGAGCCCCTCATCTCCATGTGAAGAAGAACAGTTCGGGAATAGGCGCCGTAGCCGTAGCAGAAGCCGAACAGGAGAACCCGTGGCAGTAGCCGAAGAAGGCAAGCGTAACGGAATCAGTGGAAGAAGAAACCCGAAGCGGGATGCAGGAAAAAATGAAAAGCAGAGGAAATTGAAGTAGGCACAACGGAAGAAGCAAAGCAGTGGAAAGAAGCAAAATAAAAAAGTGACATGGAAGAAGACAACGTGAATGAGAGAAACTCAACACAATAGAAGAAGAAGAAGAAGAAAAGCGAAGCGGACAATGTGAACGCATAGAAGTCGAAAAAGAGAAACGGAAGAACAGACTTACAAGAAGTTGAAGACGTAGAGAAACAGAAGGAAAACTGGAGGAAGATTAGCAAAAGCAGAAAAGTGGAGAAAGTATAAAAAGAAGGAAAAATAACAGAAATAAGAAAAGTAGAAAAATCGCAAGAAGCAGGAAAAGTTGAAGCAAACAAACGAAGGAAGAGAAGAAAAAAGAAGTTGAAGAATAAGAGATGAGAAGAACGAAAAAAAAGTCAGTACTAGTCGCTGAGATTTTCGCCGGATCCGATCCCTGACGATTTTCAACGTTTTTTTTTTTGTGCATCTCGTACCGAGTAATGTCGACAAAAGTTCTTCCGGTCATTCACTGAGGTCACCTTTTGATGGTTTAATAAACGATATCACGCTTTACAGCTAGGTTTCTCAGATTTTTGAATATGGTGCCCCATGAGCTCATCTTACAGAATCTTTTTAATCACCGTGTCATGAAATAGCTCCTAAGTCCACGAAAGAAAGACACTGAATTAAAACAAGCAAACATGACAGGCGCACAATCCAAGTGAATAAGTACACCAATTCATGCTGAATGAAAGAGAATAGTGGACATCCCTAGTGTATGATTAAATTTTGAATGTAGACTCTTTGGATAGATCTCACATTGTTTAGATTGTAAGAGTCAGTAATCCTTTTAAAAACTCACAAAATTGGGGACTCAACCGGGATTCGCGATACACATGACCCATATGTGACGACAGTGATCGGATTGTCGAGTGATCAGTAGAGTAGGAGATAAAAATGGTTTCAGTGTAAACCTAGGCTTGAAAATCAAATTGAAGTCGAGTTAAGTGAAGGTCATATGAAGGTCGAAGAAAACAAGCGATTGCGAAAATTTATCACCAGTTTGCAAACAATAGAAGATTGAGCCTAGTGAGTCTAGTGGATTAGTTGTGTGATCTTTCGTAGAAGAGAGAACTTTGCCTTCTATGGAAACAAATACTACTGCAGCTAATACCAATAAAAAATAATCCACACACCAGCGAGCTAATTTCAGCAAGCTATTGTGAACTACCAAAAATGAATCCTTCGCAGAACGGTATTAATACTCCTCCTCACCAACCTTATGTGCCCAAACAGCATTCAAACCCCAATAATAATGCATTTGCGCGACTGGTGGACCAGCTTAATTTCTCCAATATGACGCTGGCAAACGTTACTACCCAGTTAGAAGAAATGCGAGGTGAAGTGAATATGCTACGAGCAGAGAACTATAGACTCAACAGCGTAATTGGCGAGCTTCGTGCTTACCCACCACAAGTGTCGAGCTCACGACATCGGAACGCCCCTAGTGGCAGTGGCCGCAGGCGGGATTATCGTTACGGCGAAACCGAGGACAATTTGGACGGTTATAGCGAGCATGGGTCAGAGAATAGTTGGATTTCCTGAGGTAGTGAAATCGGAAGCTCACGTGACGAAGCTAATTTAATGGGAACCGCTAACTTGGCTGTTTCGGAAGTTGGGTAGCGACTTTTATTCGGTTCTAAAGTGGATTCACGATTTCGGGGAAATGGCCGAGTCAATCGGGCTGTCGGATTTACGAAAGTATGTCGTGGCGAAATGAAAACTGAAAGGTTTAGCAAAATCGTCGTTAAATACAGTGCGTCACGTTACGAACTGGAACGCACTGAAGGATTTTCTTGTAGAAGAGTTCCATTGTCGTGAGAACAGTGCGGTAATACACGAACAACTCAGAAGTCGTAAAAAAAGTGCTACAGAAACAGTTTTTGAGTATTATTTGGTGATGAGGGAGCTCGGTGCAAAAGCCGATCTAGAAGCAGAAGCGATTATATCGACCACATTGAATGCCATAATAGATGGAAGCGCCAATAAAACAGTGAACGAGTTTAAGGAAAGGCTACGAATCTAGCAAAACATCAAAAACAGTAAAAGTTCTTCCACAACTGGATCGGACCGGAGCCACTACAGATCTGGAACTCGTGATGGCGCATATCGCCCAAGAAGTGGTGCGACAGAAGTCAGACGCCCCGTTTGCTATAAATGTCAGGAACCAGGGCATATTATGCGGGACTGCCCGAACGATAAGCGATCAGTTAAATTGTGCAATGCAAAGTCTGTTGTGGATGCGGGGACATTTTTGCCTGTTATGGTCGGTACTGAGCATAAGCATGTGTTTTTTGATTGCGGTGCTGCAGTTTCCATGATTCGTGTGGACGTTCATGAAAGGCTGAACCTATCATTGAATAAAAATGAAAAGCAGAAGTTACACACACTCAGCGGTCCCGTCTGGACTTTGGAGACGACCGAGCTGCAAATTCAGATCGCTGAAACTGTAATGCCACTGAAATTTTGTGTAATGTCAATGGAGCACATGACCATGGAATTGCTGCTTGGACGTAATTTGCTACTTTACGGTGATGTGAAGGTTTCGGTAGCAGGATCGAGATTCTACGCTAAAGAGGATAATTTTGTGCATTGCATAGATACTACGCCTATAGCTCCAGATGACCCATTTTCGCACATAGTAGATACGTCCATTAGAGAACGAACACTGATACTGGTAAGCAGCTACAACCCTTGCATGTCGGGGACTTCGGACGTTAAATTGAAGATCGTATTGAAAGATGAGACCCCGATCCAACAACTTCCGCGACGCCTAGCACCATTGGAGAAGGAAATTGCCCAGAAGCAGGTAGATCAATGGCTGAACGACGGCATCATTCAACCGGGCACATCGGAGTTCAGCAGCCCCATTGTGCTAGCCCACAAGAAAGATGGATTGAGAAGACTTTGTATCGATTACCGGCGATTGAATAAAGTTATAGTTCGTGATCATTTTCCTCTACCGCTAATCGAAGATATCTTGGATGACTTACATGAAGCTAGGGTGTTCTTAACTTTGGATCTGGAGAATGGCTTTTTCCACGTTCCTGTAGACGAAAGTAGTCGTAAATTCACGTCTTTCGTAACCCCTTTTGGACAGTTTGAGTTCCTAGCTACATCATTTGGACTATGTACCTCTCCGACCGTATTCCAGCGGCACATAAACGATATTTTTCGGGATCTAATCAGAAGGAAGGTGGTTGTTGTCTACATTGATGACCTTCTAATCCCTGCAAAAGACGAACAAGAGGCGTTGGAAAAGTTGTCGATGGTGTTAGCAGTAGCACAGCAACATGGGTTGAAGATAAAGTGGTCGAAATGTCAGTTTCTCGTGCGGAAAATAGAGTACCTGGGGTATGCAGTCGAAGATGGGTCGATAAAACCAACGGCAAATAAGACTACAGCAGTGATAAAATTCCCAGATCCTAAAACTTTCAAGGAAATTCAGCGGTTTCTGGGACTGGCTGGATACTTCAGGAAGTTCATACAAAACTATTTTACCATCGCAAAACCATTGACCGATTTGCTGAGAAACGATGCTGTTTTCGAGTTTGGTCCAGAGCAAAAAAGATCTATGGAGCAGTTAAAACCCGAGTAACACATCTTCATGCTTTTATGTTGAGTTAGCTTCTATGTAACCAAATCTAGTCATATAAAAGTATTTTCAACCGTTATAAAACTTGCGTGTTGCTTGGGAAGAGGCTCTATCTAATAGACCAACATTAGCGTTGTATCATCCACAAGCGGTGACGGAATTGCACACGGATGCTAGCAAGATCGGGAGAAAAAAGATATTGCTCCAAGTATTGGGGGGTGGGCTTTTTTATTGGAAGAGTATTATTAAACAAAAAAGCACAGATCTGTGTGTGTAAAGAAGATGGACCTTCTTCAGGGCAGCGTGATCGAGCAAGTGAAAGCAAACCAACGCAACGATCAAAGACTACAAGCAATAATGAAGATTCTAGAGAATGGCGAGTACGGTGACTTTTTCTTGGACCATGGAGTGCTCTACAAACAGTGGTAAACTTCTGGTAGTGCCGGGTATGATGCAAAATTCTGTGATTTGCCAAGTTCATGAGCAAGGACATTTCAAGGTGAAGAAGATGAAGGAACTTATTCAGCGCTAGTACTGGATCGAAGGTTTGGAAACAAAATTGGAACGGTTCACCGAAAACTGCATCCCATGCATCTTAGCGGCTCGAAAGGCTGGGAGAAAAGAAGGACTGCTTCACCCTATACCCAAAGGTGACTTTCCTCTATCAACATATCATGTTGATCATCTTGGCCCACTTACGGCATCTAAGAAAAACTATCGCTACTTGTTTACTATTGTGGATGCATTCACCAAGTTTGTCTGGATTTACCCGGTGAAATCAACAACAACCGAAGAGGTCCTACAGAAGTTGGAAGTGCAAAAAGTTTGCTTTGGGAACCCCGCTAGGATCATTTCCGATCGAGGAGCAGCTTTTACTTCGGTCATGTTTGAGGAGTACTGTGAACGTGAAGGAATCCAGCATATTTTAACGACTACTGGGGTTCCCCGCGAAAATGGACAGGTTGAAAGAGCCCATGGTATTATTGTTCCAGCCTTAGCAAAGCTGTCGATCGAGAACCCGGAGAACTGGTACCGTCAAGTAGGATGCCTGCAGCGCTATTTGAACAATTCTTATCAACGCTCTATTGACCGGATTCCAGTTACTGTTCGGGGTAAAAATGAGATTCACAGAAGATGTGCGGTTGTCCGAAGTAGTGTCGCAGGAAAATGTGCAGTTGTTTGACGAAGAGCGAGAGAAACAGCGTACTGAGGCGCGACTTAAGATATCTGAGGAGCAACAGAATTGTAAACGGAAGTACGATCGCAAGCGTAGGGGAGCCAGCATCTACGAAGTTGGCGATTTGGTCGCCATCAGCAGGACTCAATTTGGAACCCATTTGAAGATAGCCAAGAAGTTTTTCGGGCCTTATTGTGTAACGAAGCAGAAACGAAACGACCGCTACGATGTCGAAAAAGTCGGCCTACATGACCTGCCGAACCGGACCTCAACGTGCGCGGAGTACATGAAACGATTTGTTCCTGGCGACGATGACGAGTATATCGAGGACAACGTGATGATTCCGATAACAGATGTCGAAGTAGCTGAAGGTGGTATGGCCTTGATTTCTTCATTTGGGTCGGATGCCGGTCAGGGTGGCCGAATGTCGAATGAAAAAGAATAGTGGACATCCCTAGTGTATGATTAAATTTTGAATGTAGACTCTTTGGAGACTTTTTTTGGATAGATCTATCATTGTTTAGATTGTAAGAGTCAATACTTAATTGATATGGCAAGAGATCGGTCCTTGCTGCGCGATTATTGGATTATTTGGGGGGGGGGGGGGGGGGGGAAAGTTAACTATATATGAAGTAGAAGCCTGTTTCTTTGCTGAGAAGATCCGAAATAGTGGTCAGCTGTGGTCTGCGGTGGAAATCCTTTTAAAACTCACATATATTCCACATCGAAAAGAAACAGTGTATTTATGAGAACGGTGTACATCCATCCGAATACGGACAATGTGTGTTAATTAGGGCTATCTAGTCATTATCTGCAAGAATCAGGAAACAGTAACCAGAAATACTTATTCTTTCAATACCGACAGCTCGAGTAATTTAACAGGTTACCCTCCATAATAGCGGCTTTTAAATTGTCCCATAAATTATACCATAAAATTTTGCCATCCTATAGCTTGCGAATTTATCAACTATGTAATCCATTAAGGTTAAAACGGAACATTGTACTGCCAATCGTTTAACTTGGTTTCAAACAAGCAAAGAACGAACTAGTACAACTATCATCAAAACTACTGTCACCAATTCATCTGACTTCCAAATGGCCAACAGTTTTCTGAAGATATTTTCCAGTTCAAGGCACTTTTCTGGGTCACTGGACTTTGAATAGCTTAGTGTAGTCAAGTAGGCAAGTACAACATTAATTAGAGTTTTTCTTTCCAGAGGTAAGCCCTTCAAAGCAGAAACAACTTGGAAAATCGCCATAAACGGACAAATTTTGAGCGAATAAAGTAATTGTCCCAGTCGTTGTCGTCATCGCTCCAAGGCGCAGACTGTTGCCCGTAAAAGAAAGTCATTAAACCAGAAGAAAATAGCACCCATCCAGCCATCCAGGCTAGCCAGCCGACCGATGCTGCTGCCAAGGAATTATAACAATAGGCCGTAAGAAATTTCGCCTTCCATTAATTATTCCCGTGTGCTAGTTTCCCACTTGCCATGTCTGGGAGGAGTGCTTGGTGTTAAGGACCTGAAGCGTGGCAACGGAGAGGGAGGAATTTTCAAATCGGATATAAAGATTAAACGGGCATTACGAGCTGTTTTTGCTCTTAAGGAAGTTTAGGGCAAAACAAAAAAAAAATCCTTAAGTCTGACGCCGTTGGGCGGTTGTAAGAGATGATTATATTTGAAAGTTATTCAGCAAAACTTCCTCCTAGTGATAAAACTTTACGGAAATGCTCCGAGAAAGGAAAATATACTCCAGTTTAAGCATGGGAAGGCGGAAGCTCGTATAAATTTCGCGGCTCATGGAGGCGTTTCAAAAGCGAATTAAATGCGCGTGAAATAAACTCCCCACTGTGGGAGGTTTCTGGATTTGGGTGCATCCTACTTGGCACGGCACGAAGAGAGCTGAAAGAAATTATCAAGAAGCTTTGATAAATGCTGTGTGAAAAGTGACTACTGTGCGGCACGGCGACGATCGCCACCCAGGTGCTAAACTTCTACTTGGCACCTTATTCGCTGGAGGGGCTGGTCCACGGCCACAAGTGAAAGTGCCTTTTCCCAGTTGGTGATGCTTGGGTGGAAAAACACAATTACCTTCCACCTAGTTTAGTATTTATGGGAGCCGGTTTTCTTTTTATTCGCTTCGAATGAATTCTACCAGTGTGGCAATTGAGACGATGAAAATTCAAGAGGAAATGTGATTAACGTTAGAAGGGATCGTTCAGTTTGGTAAGAATTCGTTGTTTTTCGGATCTTATTCATTTTATTTTTCAAAAGATTGTATTGTCACGTTGGATTGCCCAGTGCAGAAGCAAACGGTGACGTTCGTTTCTTGCGTGCCCCTTAGTTTTTGGAAGTTTCTCACAGTTCGTTTCTTTAGAATTCAGTTTTATTTTCACCGTAGTTGTAATCGAGTTTTTATTTTTTTGAAGCAGTTTAAGTAATGCAATAACGAAAAGTTATTAATTGCAATTGGTAGTCGTCAAGCCATTTTGCACCGCATCTTTGCGTGTTCACGCACACCAGCAGTTCATCAAGTGATAATGCGCGCATTAGAAAGAGCGACTATTTTCGGATGGAGCGTAAAAAAGAACGGAAAAAGATATTGTAATAAACCAAATTGCTTTTTGTTCATTAAAAAAATCAAAACGTTACAAAAATACTCCTATTTCCTGCCACGCTACCTTGTGACAATTAGCCGGAACTTTGGCCACGTAAGGTACGTCTCATAGGGTCCTCCTTAGCTCAGTCGGTAAAGGCGCGGCTACAAAGCAACTGGAGGTGGCTGGGCTCGATTCCCGGTCTGGTCTAGAAAATTTTCGTTACGGAAAATTTCTCGACTCCCTGGGCATAGCGTATGATTGTATTTGCCACACAATCATTCTAATACAAAAATGGTACCTGGCATCGAAAGCTCTTAATTAATAACTGTGGAAGTGCATTTAGAACACTAAGTTGAGAGCAAGCAATAAGCTAATTGCGAAAACAATAAGCTTGAAACGCTAAGAAGAAGAAGAAGGTACGTCTCATCGTCCACAACGACCACCACGTTCCACTTCGCCGGGAAGATCTCTTTGACCAGAATCTTCAGCCGTTGTTTCTGGGTTTCCGCTTGGTTCTCCGACACGTCTGGCTTAGAATGACGCTTCCACATGTGGATATCTATTTTGGTCAAATACTTCTTGACCGTTTGGCCGGTCGCATCGACCTCCCGGCCCAACGCACGGAAAGAAGTGGCCACCTTGCTTTCCGTCTTCTGTTTGAGCTTCTATTGAATCATCCGGTCGCTTAAAACGGTCGGACGGCCGGAACCAGGCTTCCGCTCGATGGGCTCTCCCTTTGTCAGAAGTGCCAGAATCTTGTAGATGTTTACGCGATCGTATCCGACCGACTCCTTTGCTTGGCAGCCATCGGCCTGTAGTCGGTTATTTGTTGGTGAATTTATAGCCAGCTGGTTGGCGCAACCACGAGCGAAATAATTGTGATGTAGTTGGCAGCCATATTTCGGTTGAGTGGTCTGACCGGTATAAGCCAGCCACCATCATCATTGCTTATTAGCATGACCAGTTACTAGTAATTAGCAGATAATTGATTTCAACTACCTGCTAACAACTACTGCAAATATGACGCTAGTATTGCTGGCTATAATATTAGTAAAGATGTGAATGGGCCATACGACAGGTCCAGAAAAGACCGATCAAACATGAACCAATTAAAATCCGTCCATTTTACGACGACCAAATTGATTTTCCCAGCTAAAGAGTTTGTTTGGATTGGAAGATATGTAACATACCGTTCTAAATTCTGTAATGTACGTCTTACACACTCTGTAACTGATAAAGTTAGTTGAGAACAGCCTGAAATAAAGTTGATTATTAGTTTACAGACTGTTAACCGGAGTTTACTTATTTTATCGAGTTAAGAATATTTCAACTGGCGACGAGATAAAAGTTAGTTTGATTCGCGTGTCAAAAAGTTAAAGTGGTTCGGGAGAAGCTGTACTGGGCGTTCAACTTGATTAATTTTGGCCAAATCCGGAATATCGTTTGGTAAGTTGAGGACACTTTGCCCACAGCAGTTTGGCATTGTCTGGTGCAGAAAAAGCCTGGTGAAGGAATTTGAAAGGATAGTTTGAGTAGCTCTTTTGTTTTGATGATTTATAGTGGCTTTGTGTGATTCTAAAGCTGTATTATTTCTTTTGTTAACTAGCCAGTCTCAAGTGACGCTAAGGTACACATCTGGAAGATTGTGCGTAAGTTCTTTTGAGCAGCGCGAGCAAGGGAGATAGTTTTCCCAGTTTGAAAGCATTCCCTGGTTGAGGCAGAGGATTGAATAATCCGCGGCAAATTGGGAAGATGTTGCTATTGTTGGAAAATTTGGAAGCAGGTGCTGATCGGCGGTGTCATTGTTGGTGTTTGAACTGGCCCGTGATTTTTTGTTTTCTTTTTTTTTTAATGGCGTATTGTGTATTGTATACACGGGTAAAAATCCACACATATTTATTGGCTGAAATTGATGTAAAATTCCACGTAATATTCATTTGTTTACACCTAAACATAACCCTCTGAGAAACACATATGAAGTTTATGTAGCAAATGAAAAGTATGTGTGGTTACAAATAGATATCATTTGTTAATCATTTTGCAAAAATTCATTTGTGGGACGCATAGATATTATCATTGCTTTTTTATCAGTGTACATTTGTATTGCGACTGTTTCTGAAATCCGTTTCTTTTGCATTTCAAGTGACGAACAAAATGTAAAATTATGAGGCTTATCGGTATTAAATATCCGTATGTACAAGGTACATCGTTTTCTCACTATGTTGAGCAGAGGCATATTGAGCTTGAGTGTGGTTACAGTATTGCATGAGCTAAAGCGTCTTTATCCAGCTACGGATTTAAAAACTATTTCTTACGCCGACGTTATAAAGGAACTGAAAGAAAGGTACGATAAGGTAGATTCCGATTTTGTGATGCGATTTAAATTTCGACGCCGCATTCAGGGACCGAATGAAACTAACGAAAATATTTTGCTAGATGTAAAGTTATTAACCGAAATATATATATGTTGTATATGATAAAAACCTTCATCAAAGGCTCCTAGACGAAGAAAATTTGACGCTAAAGGTGGCGGAAGGAATTTTGAAAACAAAATAGGTAACGGTGAATAGTTCCCAGGCGATCAATAGGACGGGTGAGGTGCATTCCGTTAAAGAAAGGCTGAGTTGGAAAGGTCCTAGATAAACAAGAGGTTACAGGGAAAGAGATGGCGAGGAAAGAGGAAGAGATAGGAGTTAGTATGAACGAGGATATTAAAATAGGCGTTTAAAGCAACCTTCTAGGAGTCAAAGATCTAGGTCCTGATCACAAACCAGAGGACGTTATGCAAATTTTATTTGCCATTATTGCAATATGAGAGGCCATATTCAAAAGAATTGTTATAAATTCTTGAATAAGCAGAAGAATACAACAGGGAATCAAGTTAAATTTTTAGGAGAGGTCGGTAGTGACGATGATCTCAATGACTATTTTAAGCGGCTGAGGAAGGACTACGACAGCGATGCAGATTTTGATTGCCATCGGAGCACATCGTCTCACGGCCCACAGGATGCAGATAAAGCTCTAAAGCTTGCTTCAGATAGAATTGGAACAAAAACATTTCTTTTAATTCAGTTATTTATTATTACATTCAAGATCTTTTTTTATACAAATGTAGCGTTTTCTTCATACTTTTAAGAAAAAATACGGATAAAATTATTTATCACGGTTTCGAAGGAATTCTCGAATTTTTCCTGTAACACGGCTCATTAGGTGGCGCACACCTTCTTCGTCCATCGTTTTAGCTATCTTATTCCACCAGGTCTTCATCTGATTGATGTCTTTGACAACCTTTCCCTTTGCCTTGAGTCTCCTCTTCATGATTGCCCAGTATTTCTCAATAGGGCGGTACTGGGGGCAATTGGGTGGGTTAAGGTTTTTCGGAACAACCTGGACCCCTTTCTCTGTATACCATTCTTGAACGACTTTGCTGTAATGTCAGCTTGCCAAATCTGGCCAAAACATTACGGGATGGTCGTGGGATCGAATGAACGGCAAAATTCGTTTTTGGAGACACTCTTTTTGGTATAGTTCCGACGTCATTGTCTTATTTGTATCGAAAACTTTCGTTTTTTTGCCACAGCTCCAAATGCCCTGCCAAATCATGAATTTTCGTGCAAATTTGTCGGCAAAAACAAATTTAAATTTGGCTGGAACATCCCCCGAGCCGTTGCCAAGTAAAATTTTTGACCTGGGATTTGCCCGAAGTCAGCCTTGACATAGGTTTCATCGTCCATCAGAAGACACCCGTCGAACTTGGTCAGCACCTGGTCGTATAGCTTCCGAGCACGGATTTTGGCCAATCTATTTTGTTTTATGGTCCGATTTGGCTGTTTGCTAGCTCGATACGACTTGATTCCTTCCCGAATTTGAGTTCTCCTCACGGTACTATGGGCAGCACCGAATTTTCTGGCCAAATCACGGTCCGACAGATTGGGATTCCTCTTAATCGTCTTCAAAATCTTACCACGCAATTTCCGGTCGACAGTTCCACTCCGACGATTGGCTTGAGGCTTCCGAATCTTCGTCAATGTTTCCTTATACCGTTTGATAACGCGCCATACGGTATTTATGAGCAATTTCAGCAGTTTAGCTAGCCTAGTTGCAGACCACAATGGATTTTCCAAATAACTGTGCACAATTTGTTCTCTTCTTTCGGTCACCAAGTTGATTGTTTACAAAGTACAGTCAATTTGCGGAATGTCAAAAATACATACATTAAAAGCTGACAAAATTCCCGAGACGTGGGCGCCAAGAACTTCCAAATCCAGTCCGCCAGGGGCGCCTAGCCAACATGAGCAAAAGTTTGTTCCAATTCTAAATGAAGCAACCGCCAATATTTACACACACTCTGTACCTGATAAAGTTAGTTGAGAACAGCTTGAAAAAAGTTCATTATTAGTTTGCAGACCTTGAACTGGAGTTATCTTATTTTATCAGATTAAAGATATTTCAAAATTCTTGTCAATTTGAAGGCAGCGGTGGCTACAAAAGTTTCAGCTTTCCCTTCGCCGCATATCTTTATTCTTTTGTACAGTACTAACTTACGGCTCGGAAATTTAAACGGTCTCTATATTTTTCCGAGGCGCAAATATAAAGCAAGGTTATGCCAAGAGCAGCATGCCAAATTAAAATTTTCAAATGGCGACCTTCACAAAATATTGAAGGAAATAATTATGTAGACTGTTCCAGAAATTATATGCATGCCTATTGTTAATGGTTCTTATGAGTTGAATGAATTTTTTCAAATTATTTTGAAAGCGGTCCTCAGATGCCTGAAATTATCCTACGTGGACGACCTAAAGCTGTACTACGTCATAAAATGTCCAGAAGACGCCGATTTTCTTCAGCAGGAGCTACAAGTGTTCGACGACTAGTGCCGGATCAACAGAATGGCCTTAAATGTATCCAAATGCTCGGTTATCTCCTTTGGCCGTAAAGGTGCGATGTATCTCCACGAGTACATCCTTCGAGGAACACGCTTGAAACGTGAAACAACAGTCAAGGATCTGGGAGTAATGCTCGACTCCAACCTGTCATTCGAGAACCACATTGCCTATATTGTTTCGAAAGCCTCATCGCAGTTAGGATTCATCTACCGCTTCGCAAAAAACTTCAAAAACGTTTATTGTCTGAAGGCACTATACTGCTCTTTGGGTCGTCCTTTTTTTGGAGTACTGTGCTGTCGTTTGGTCCCCTTTCTACCAAAATGCAGTCCAGAGGATCGAAGCCGTTCAGCGAAGGTTTATACGCTTTGCTTTGCGACATCTTAGTTGGCAAGACCCTCACTGATTGCCAAGTTATGAAAGTCGGTGTAAGCTCATCAGCCTGGAATTGTTGGAAGGGAGGCGAATGGTGGCCAAAGCGTGCTTTGTTGGTGACCTCCTTCAGGGAAACATCGACTGTTCCACTTTACTTGGTCTCTTGAACATCAACACTCGACGACGAAACCTACGTTTACAATCTTTCTTTATAAACCGGCACTCAAGGACCAACTACGGCAAACACGAACCTGTGCTGAACATGTGTCGCGTTTTTAACAGCTGCTATAGCGTGTTTAATTTCAATGTACCCCGTGATGTTAATCAGCGTTGTTTCCGAAGATGTATGTGTTAGTTGTTGTATGTAATTAAGTGTTATATAGTTTTCATTGGGATAAACATTTTGATCTGTTGACGAATAAATAAATAATGATAAATAAATAATAATAATAATAATGAATGCGTCCTTTTGTTTACACATTTCTATACGCCATAGCATAAAAAAACCTTAGTTTCTGGTTGACTTTCAAAATGAGTGGTCTTACTCCGGAGCAGAGAAAAAGATCGTGCACAAATGGTACACTGTGAGTGGAATCTCTTTAAGAAAATTGGCCAAGAAAGAGAGTGTGAGCGTCAGAGTGGTACGAACTGCAGATAAAAAAAAAAGTGGAACTATGTATTTTTGAAGATGCACCGAGGAGTGGTCGGAAATCTGGTCCTATGAGTCCTGCTATTGACAAGAAGATCAGGGATGCCATCGGCTTAAGCAGAAACCATCGGCTTTCGTTCGAGATGAGGCCAAAAAGATAAGGACTTTGACGTCTAACGTGATGCGTGCAAAAGGGCGACTTGGACTCACCGGACATACCGGATGCAGAAGCAACCCGTAAAGAACAAAAAACAGGCCGCGTTTGGGAAATCGAGAGCCCGGAAACTATATGATATAATTTTGTGTAGAAATTCTAGGTGTTTAATTATGGACAATTAAACGTATGTGATGTAGCATTATAAAACCCTTTTCGGATCACTATATTTCACTGTACGCAAGGAAAGGGATATCCCCGAAACGGAGAAGGCCATTGTCACCGAAAAATTTGGCAAAAAGGTGATGATGTAGCAGGCATTATGCGAACGTGGCAAAATATCTACCCCGTACGTAGTATCGGAGACAACGAACACCCAGAAGTACATCAATGAATGCCTCCAGAAGCTTTTATTGCCGATGATCAAGCAGCATGAGGCAGTCATATTTTGGCCTGATTTGGCATCATGTAGTTACGCCAATGACACACCAGGGTGGTAAAAAAGCCAAAATGTTTGTTTCGTTCCGAAAAACATGAATCCGCCAAATTGCCCGGAGGCACGGCCAATCGATACTTTCTAGGTTTTGACCAAAGCAAAACTATCGACACCCTAAAACCAGCGGATGGCATCGAAATTTTTTTAAATCATTGGTCAAAAGTGGTGAAAACGGTGGGAAGTGCAACTGTTTAGAAGCTTATGGGTCAAGTTAGAGGAAAACTGAGATGTATCGGTTTTAATTAAAGATTTTGATTGAAGAGCAGTAAAATGTTATGTAAAACACCAGTGCTGATAAAATGTGCCAAATAAAATAACTTGAATCTTTAAAAACAACATATTGTTTATATACTGAGAGTATGCTTAACATTTTTGAAACAGTCCATGACCTTCATTACACACTGCCACGTAGTCCTACGTCACATTTGCGTACAAACTCATTGGGCTGTCCCTTGAAGTTTTTCTTTCTCTCCTGAATACATTGCAATTTAATTTTGTGCTACTGTATTTAGCCTTAGTTTTGTTTACTGAATCTGTTTGTTTTGTAATTGCCTTATTGGTTGATTGTCATAAGCTGTCCAGGGTGAACCGTTGATGGTTTGTTGGAGAATAATTCATCTTTGCTGGCAAATGATGAGGTTTCTCATTAAGTTACCCGACCACGAGCCTATCCAACTGATTCAGCTGATCCTTGTCTATAGTCAACCTCTAAATGAAACCTCTTAATGTTTATCAGACTACTGATGTTTGCTACTACTATCCATTATCCATTTTATTATCGAAAAGGTAAACACTGCATAATTAAGTTCACGCAAACTTCCGGCGATAAAAACTTTTTAAACAGCAGGTTAGTATGGATTAAGCGGCTGGAACCAGACCTGTCTATTGACTGCACGGAGAGCAAAAATACTGCAATCGGGACTCACTGTATGCCGACTGAAACGAACAATATTAACATACAAACATTTTCTTTTTTTTTCACCAGGAAATAATAATTTTCCGGAATGGAACCTAAAACCCAGTGTGTTTGTTATCAATCTTCAATCATGTAATATTTTCGTTTAAATACGAACATAAGAACTCTCTGTCATGTCGACTGGAACTCGGCGGTGGATCAAACGATCAGAAACGTCGCGAAAAGCGCTAGATCCAGAGGAAACCTACGATTGTTTGAAATGGCATCTCTTCCAGTTTGTGGGAGTGATACAGCAGATTGAAAATTTTCTCTGGAGTTGTGCCAAATGCGAAGCAGCAAAAGACGTCCAGGAAACCAGTTCAACTGCTGCAGTGCCTCGAGGAAGCGGTGTTCCGCCGAGGCAGTCGCCAAGCCCAATTTCGAACCCATTATTAGAGTTACCGGAGCAGCAGCAGCTGTCGAGGCAAAACGAACCTGGTGAGTTAGCAGTGTCGTCACCAGCTACTGAATTGATAAGCAGACCAGACCAGACCAGAGTAGTCACGAGCTTTTGTCGTGACATCTATCTGGTGGATGGTGCACACGAGTAAAGAGCCGTCCATAAATGTTTCTGAAGCTACATCGATTTCGTCGAGTCGTTCATTGCAGTCTGTTGCTAGGCTGCAACTACAAAAGCTAGAAGAGTTAAGGAACATCCAACAGCTTGAAGCAGAGCAGCGAAAAGTCCTTGAGCGAAAACAGTTCATCGGAGGGTGATTCAGAAAGCAGACTTGATCAATGGATAGCAGCTTCAAATGAACATCAACATAAGCCATCAGCACTTCAGGTCGAGAGTCTACTCG
The DNA here is from genome assembly GCA_024533555.2 of Aedes koreicus. NCBI lineage: Eukaryota > Metazoa > Arthropoda > Insecta > Diptera > Culicidae > Aedes > Aedes koreicus. The sequence continues at coordinate 388,344 of JAHHFK020000533.1, forward strand.
ACCCGAATAATCGGCTAGGTAAAATGCAGTCTTGGAACTCAGCTGCACGGATTGATTGCTGTCGCCCTCCTTTATCCGTAGGAGTTAAACGTTGGAATCCAGCAGTTAGGCCTCGGATAGAATTCTAGAGCTCCATTATCGAACTAGATTCGGCCGGTTCCTTTCATTTCACATTAACGTCGAGTCTCGATTGCACAGCTTCCCTGATCCGGTGCTTTCGAAAGAGTTTTACGATCCAGCCAGTTGTTGGATTCACCAAGACTGATGTCGAATCTAATATTACCAGGAGGATTTTTCCGCATCAGAACCATCCACATGAGAACCATCCGCATTCGAGCGCATTCATGCGAGCCAATCGTGTCCATGACCAAGAAGATGATAAGGCTCCGTTTACGACGATCTCTCGAAAACAGTTGGTTGTCCGACAAGCAATTACAAAAGATTTAACGACGTTTTTTGAAGCCCAGAGGAGTGGTCTTTGTTTCTCGCCACCTTAAACAGCAGTACAGTGCTATGTGGATTCACAAATGAAGAAAATATCGTTCGTTGGCAGTGGAGCTTGAAAAGTAGAGCCTACGAGACCGTAAAAAACGTTAATGGAGTTATGTCGACGCTTAAAATAAATTCTCAGCGAAAAATGAGACTCGTCGAATTCGCCGTAAATGTCCAAAACTTTTACGCAACCGCGAATCCCAACCTGCTCAAAACGACCAACGCGTGACAAAGAAGAATGGCTCTTTCGTCAACGCCCACTCCAACATAACCTCTGCAGGTCAACAATCCACAGAACCATTTAGCACAAAGGCTAAAACTTTTACGCAACCGCGAATCCCAACCTGCTCAAAACGACCAACGCGTGACAAAGAAGAATGGCTCTTTCGTCAACGCCCACTCCAACATAACCTCTGCAGGTCAACAATCCATAGAACCATTTAGCACAAATGCTGTAGCTGATAACATACCGCTATGCAAAGGAAGCTGCACTACGGTAACCAAATGGGAACGTTTCCTGGAGTTCTCTCGCGATTCTCGTTGGGCAGCCATTCGAGATCTAGGCCTCGGTCACCGATTGCTCCGCCAACGCAAAGGAGGATGCCAAACAAAGCCGTGAAACTACGATCAGAACAATGTATCGATGCCATGGAAAACTTATCCAAATGACACCAGAAAACTTTCATAAATTCAATGCCAAGATTCCACTGCTGCAAATCCTTCGCTAAATTCACTCAAACACGGATATCACACCCACCAGGTCACCTCCAGACATGTTGTGTTCCGCTATTTACCAATTGTGCAACACGGAAAGCTCCGATCGAATCAGACATACTCATTCCCGGATGCCTGGTCTGAGCTCACCCTCCTGGACAAGGAACTTCCAGATGAATAACGGCGATGAAGGCGAGGAAGTGCCGTTGTGCCTGCACTGGACTGGAGTAGGAAAGCGTCGAGAGGAAGACTCAAGGAGCGTTAATGTACCGGGTAGCCACCAAATAATGGGAATTGAAAGAATGGCTCGGGAAAACAACAAAGAAGTACAGTTAAATCTGATTCATTTTATTTAAAGGATCGACCTTAGACCTAAGCCAATGATCTGTGGTCCGCCGTGCGGCGCAGCTTAGTCCTGGTGGTAGCACATGACCACTGGACGGCTGGCACATCAATTTTCCGTATGCTGCTTCTGATCCTGTTGATGAGTTGTTTCGTGTCCTTGGCCTTCCAATTACCCTTGTATACAGTGGAGCTCAGTAGACCAACAAAATCCGCGATAAGATGACACTGCGGCAGATTAGCCTGATTCCGGACTTTTTGGCACAAATACTGCTGATTCTGTCATTGATTATAGCACTGTGGTCAACCATTTCCCCTACGCCATTGAGCAAAATTACCCATGCAGCAAAATAGTTAACAGCGGTAGTGGTAGCAACGTTGGCGGATCAACGTGACCATCTACTATCGACGATAAGTTGAGTGTATTCTACCAGAACGTACGAGGTTAACGGAAGAAAATTGATGACGTTTTTCTTGCTGCCTCTGAATCACAGTATGATGTCATCGTATTCACTGAGGCATGGTTAAATTACCAAATATTTTCATCGTAATTCTTTGGCAAAGTCTACACCGTCTTCAGAAACGATCGCAGCCAAACAAAGAGCCAAACATCTTGTGGCGGTGGTGTGCTGATTGCTGTATCAACCGATCTGAATTGCTGCATTGATCCTACTCCTGTCGATGTTTCACTCGTGCCGCTTTGGGTAAAGTTGAAATTATCTTACTGTTCCGTTAGCATTGGAGCTATATATCTTCCACCTAACCAAAGACTGATTTGAGCAGCATAGCAAACCATATTGATTCTATTGGAGCAGTTATTTCGAACGTTGGGGCCAGCTATCACTTTCTTCTATTTGGTGATTACAATCATTCTGGCTTAATTTGGGACTCTTCGAGGAACGGTTCTCCCACTGTAGATGTTTTACAATCGCACATCTCTGTTTCTTGTGCTGCGTTACTTGATTACTTCAGTTTTCATAACTTAACTCAAATCAACACAATTAGCAACCGAAACGATCACTGATTTGGATTTAGCTTTGACAAGTGAGATGACACTCGAGCGATGCACGTTATCGGCGGCTGTGGAACCTTGTCTTCTTGACGCCGATCATCCTTCATTTAAAGTCGAAATCAACGTATCTAGATGTATCGATTTTGAAGATATTTATGATGAATCGAGTTTTGATTTACGCAGAGCAGATTTTGAAGGAATGCTAGAAGCACTTTTTTGTACGGACTGGACCAATTTGGAATCCAGAAAATGTTGATGACGCTGTTGGTTGTTTCACTCGCATCATGCAAACCATTATCGCTGATCATGTCCCTCTGCGGAGATCTAACCATAAGCCGGCTTGGGGGAATATACGCCTGCGACATTTAAAGCGTGTGAGATCGAGAGCACCCACTAAGCAGGCTTTTAATTGAGCTAGTAGCAGATATCGGACTTACAATTGCTTCTTGTACAAACGTTATACTCTACGTATGCAAGAGAAACATAGGAGAAATCCTTAAAGTTTTTGGAAACTCCAAGCGTAAGGATTAGGGATTACCAGTTGAGATGTTTCTACGTAACGATCTCGCCAGTACTGCATCCGATAAGTGCAATATGTTTGCTGTACACTTCAAGTTTGCTTTCTATGACACCACGTCATCTCCAGCTCAAGTAAAAAATGCATGTATAGACACACCGCGTGATGTCTGCTCACTGGGAAATTTCCAGGTCTCTCCTCAGAACGTTGTATCATCAACAAACTGAAATATTCCTCCTCGGATAGCCAAAATGGTCCCATCCCTTCATGCATTTTGAAGAGATGTTTTGATGCTCTGATTCATCCTTTGACACTATTGTTCAACGTCTCTTTGCAGGAGCAAAGATTCCCCTCCAGCTTGAAATTTCCAACATGTTCCCTGTGCATAAAAAAGGTGATAAACACAACATCGAGAATTATCGTGGAATAACTTCGCTGTGCACCTGCTCCAAGGTATTTGAAATCATCATTAATGATATGCTGTTTGCCACCTGTAAGAACTACATTTCTTTGGATCAACGTGGCGTTTATCCCAAGGGATCAAGCTTTTGATCGTGTTGATCATGAGATTTTGCTTGAACGGGTTGAAAGAATAGGTATCTCATCATCACTGGCCAATGGGTTCAGATCATATCTAACATATCGGAAACTGATTGTTAAGATTGGAAATAAATTTTCTGAACCGTTCTCTAATTTATCAGGCGTGCCACAAGGAAGCAACCTGGGGCCTCTACTGTTTTCCATTTTCATCAACGAGCTCTTTTCAGTGCTGCCACCAGCTTACCGATTATTTTATGCTGACGACGTAAAAATGTATATGATTGTTACAAACGTTGAAGACTGCCTTAAACTACAACATTATATGGGTTGTTTCGTTGACTGGTGTTCTAGAAACATGCTTACACTAAGCATTCACAAATGCAACGTAATTTCGTTCCACAGAAAACATGAGCCGATTGTTTTTGATTACATCATCGACGGTCAGCCTTTAGAACATGTTCGTCAAGTACGGGATTTGGGACTTATCCTTGACCAAGCTCTAACCTTCCGATCACACTACGACGATATTATCTCCAGATCAAACCGAAAGCTGGGAATTTCAATCCCCATATGCCTTCGATCCCTTTATTGTGCTCTTGTGCCCCTATCAATCGATCTGAATTGCTAGAATCGAATCAATCCAACGGAATTTCCTCAGGTATGCTCTGCGGGATCTCCCATGGCAAAATCCGCTCAATTTACCGCACTACGAGGACCGATGCAGATTGCTAGGCATAGAAACCTTTGAAAAAAGGAGCAGTACTGCGCAAGCTGTTTTTGTAGCTAAGATTCTTTTGGGCGATACGGACTCACCGAGGATCCTTGAGCAGCTGAATATATGCGCCCCAGTACGAACACTTCGCCAACGTGATTTCTTGATGCTTGAATCTCGCAATGCTTTGTATGATTAACACGATCCTACCCAAGCAACACAAAAGTTTTATAACGGTTGAAAATACTTTTATATGACTTGGTTTGGTTATATAGAAGCTTACTCAACATTTAATCGTGAAGATGTGTTACTCGGGTATCTGCTTTATGTCAGCTACCCTCAACCAGTTGATCTTGCTGTTTGACTTCAATGCATCTGTTGAAAGAATTAAGCGTAGACTTTTGGAAAGGCGTTGATGAATAACAGATTTCCTAAACTGTTCAACGAGGACTTGACGAGACTCTGCCCTAAGTGCTAAGGATAACAACTTTTAATACTAGACCGTGAATTTGAATTTTTATGTTGCTAATTTAAGTGTTATGTATGTTTTACAGTAGTTTTGTTCTCTCCATGTTTATGTCATTAAAACCACGGCTCCAAAAGTCCCTTATCGGAAATTGCGATGTATAGTGCCACTTTTTGTTCGAGCGTCTGTTTGAATTGGTACTTAACCATTGTAGGAGTTTAAGATCGGTCCTTGGTATAGAAATAGTCTTTTGCGGGTATCTGGACAAGGTAAAATATTATCCAGTGGCATTGGTATTTAACAGTTTTGATTTGTTCGTCCGTGTACTCTGGGGATCTGGTTTTCTATCGACATACTATTCCCTTCTTGCAAAATCTTACCGATGTACGACTTCGAACAATGAAACTTGCAGGCCACTTCCCGCTAGCTCACCAAATTCTTGTTGTTAAACATTATGCGCAGCAATCAGAGCATCTTCGTTGGAGGGCCATTACCTTTCTTTCGGATTACTGCCATGGTTGTCAGAGTACGGTATATGGTGGTTTTCAAAACATTTTCACGCTTAAAACGTTCCACCGTGTACTTTTTCCCACGATCTTTGTTCGCTTGCTAGAAATTTACAATTTCTAGTCACGAAAAAACACGATGACGAACTAAAGCGGCCACGAACTAAAGCGGCTAACGAGCCCGCGGTTTAACGGTTGCAGCCTGCTTTTCACTCCGTTTTAACATTTTGTGCTTCTTGAAGGGTTTTAGTTGGACGTTACACTTCGAAGTACCCTGCTTATGCTTAGAAGTACAGAACTACTTTTGTTATTTGAAAAAGCCATCACGATCTTCCGGTCCATTCAGCACATTTTGGTGCGTCCGCAAAACTAAAAACCTCACCAAACTTCCGGATAGCATTTCAAATTGCTCCAAAACTCACTCTTTCCTGTTTCGACAGTTGACTTAGTGAAAGACTGGGAGCAGAGCACCATTTGTGCACAACCTGTTTACGGTTTTCGGGAGAAATGCCTCGCATGTTGATGATTTCGATGCAAAAATCTAATTCCGACACACAAACTTGTTTTTCAGAATGTAGAAAAAACACCAAGTGGTGAGTCGCTCAACACAAAATCACTGGATTTTATTTAGTGTGCCTATGTACGTTACGATGAACCCTGGTGTTCCGATCGTAGTGCCAATAGGTGCCCATGTGTGCCACGGTAACTTGACTGTTCAATCGTTATGGGTTGGCTACGCCTGGGAACCTAGCTTTGCTAAATTTTGGCAGGCAATTTGGGTCTCAGTCAAGGTTTTTGTTGCGGAAATCGCGTTTTAATAGTCTTTGGAAGATGGATGGATAACAAATGGAGCTAAAGAAGCTAATCGCTGGAAGTAAGTGCGAGAATTCCTTTATGCTGTTGTATAGGGAAACTGCCCCCATATTAATCTCATTGTTCCTATATTCATCCTACGATGAATCAAACAATTGGGCAGTTGAAGGATCGGTTTCGTTTTCTAATAATGTTTGCTTACGTTAAATAACTACAACAAACATTACTAACTAACTCTGTCACTCGTATATCGTTTTATTTCAAGTAGGGTGAATTGCAAAGTGATGAGATTAATATAGGTACACCTTCCCTATATATGATTGATTAATCTGCTTTCTCTGTAGTCCACGTACGCCTGCGAAAACTATGAACGTGACATGTCAATCCATCCAGCAGGGCACTTTTCACAAAATTCAAAATAGCATGTTTTTTGTGGTGTACCAATAGCGTACCATAGCGTACCTCAGAGGATTTTGAACGTACCTGTCAAATTCCTTGTTTTTAGGTGCCCTGCTTAAAATACGGTCGATTTTGCGAAATTCTTCATAAAATGCTATAAAAATTACGCCAAAGTAATGTACCAATAGCGTACCTTCCGAATCTGATGTTTGATTTAAACGTACCTCAAAAATTTCCATACTTACTTATATAAAACTTTTTTAAATATATTATATGTAAAATATGACCTTGGATTCAGATTTCTGAAAAAATTCTAGCCCTAAATGACCTATAAAACATACTACTTAAGTACATTCCACGCTACTTTATAGTCAAAAATGTATTTTTAATAAAACGTTTAAGGAAACACCCTTGAATGGCTACTTCCTGCTATGCATTTTGTATATCCCTGAATGTAGATAAAAGGCAGGCATGTAAAAGATCACTATAAAGCATGTTTTTAATCATAAAGAGACAATCTCTACAGGTATAGGTTGAACATACGTTATTGGGAAGACATGGTTGATTTTCTATGATAAATTTATTTTTTTCTAGGTCATATTTATATTTTAAAATTAAATTTTAAAAATCACATTGAAGGCATTCAAGCCAAATGTAATAAATATATAAAATGTTTATATCCTCTTATAAACAGAAAATCCAAACTTTGTTTGAAGAACAAACTTCTAATATTCAAACAAATTTTTAGACCGGCCATACTTTATGCTGTGCCAATATGGTCTAGTTGTTGTGCTACTAGGAAAAAATCACTTCAAAGGATTCAGAACAAAGTTCTGAAAATGATTTTGAAACTGCCACCCTGGTTCAGTACTATTGAATTACATAGAATTTCGAATGTTGAGACTTTAGAACAAATTTCCAACAAAATAATTAATAATTTCAGACAAAAATCGTTGCAATCTTCTATTGCAATGATTAATTCCCTTTTTGCTTAGTTAAGATTAATGTTAGTTTGTTTTTAGTTTTAAGATTATTATTGTTATACTGACACGCAGGAATAAAAACCTGTTAAAAATACTGAACTGCAAAGGCATGAACAATGTAAACAAAATTAGATACATATTTTAACAATTATGGTTGATACGTTACGGTAGTAGCTGGAGCACCTAGATTAACATGAAATGTAAATATGAATAAATTTGGAACAAATAAAGAGTTAAAAAAAAAACATGCTATTTTAAATTTTGTGAAAAGTGCCCTGCTGGATGGATTGACATGAACGTGATGCATATTTACTCTGATAAGTAGTCTCCAAAAATGTTCCTCTGTCAGCATTGCTGAGGCTTACTAACTTTCGCTGCAGCTGGAGGGTTACACTAGTTACACTTGATGTCGATGTGTCCGTATATGTTCGACATCGTTTCCTTGAAGAACATTCTTGCATTCGAGAATCAGGATTATTGCTATGTCTGGTCATGCTGTAAATGTGCCAGTTTCCTCGAAAACGACCACTTCAATCTTTGCCCATTCATTTAGCAAACAGGGCATAACGCCTCCACCCGGAATTTTCCACAGAAAAAAAACTTTGATATTAATGTATTTCAGCTTTTTCAAAAAGTCATCAAAGGCTGAGTCCTTAATGTCTCGGGTAAAAAAAAGTTATTATGGAATAAACATACGAATTAATCTTAAATAAACTTTATTTAAAGCAAAATGCAGCATAATTTTCTCGTACAATACACGTGAGTGCTGTTCAGCATCTTCGACTAACAGCTCAAAGATGAAGGATGTGACGGTTGTGGAATTAATACCTTTTGTGCACATGATATTGATGGGATCCAGGAGGCACATCTCTTCTCAGCTTAGAAACTGGAATTTATCTGGGTTTCCTGCGTGAACAACACCACAAACTTACAACATCAATTTTCCAGGCCTGCCAGGTTATATCTTCGAAAAGTACAACTGTCAAAAGTGTACCACAAAAGTGCCACACATGCCTCGTAATGGTGTAGGATTTTCTACTACGGCGTATATGGCACACTGTTCTAAGCGATTCACCCCTTGACAAAGACACACAGTGAAAATCAGGTGTCATCCGATTTCGTGCAATTTCGTGTAGAACTTGTGCTTAAACTTGTGCTATACTTTACACCCTATAGTACTGTTATAAAAGTTAACAACCGTTCATCTTTTAATCATGATAGTTAAGTTGATAACTCAACTGACACCACTATTAGAAAAGCTTAAGTTAGTTTAGCCAGCCATCTGAGTATGAACTGTTTTGAAACTCAAACCAAATAGCACAGCCACCTACACATATTCTAAGCACACATCTCTTTCATACATAAATATACCCCTCCTGTATGCTCTCCTTTACTGATCAGAACAATAACCATAAATCCTCGCCATCCGTTGTGATAATCCCGCGAAAAATGTTGAAAAAATTGACTGCCTTCTGAGACTAAGGCCCCGGACTGACGACTTGACAAATGGTGAAAAGCCACCGGAAGAAAAAAAAATCCGCTTTTTATTGGAAATTGAATGTGTGTATTTTCTTTCTTTACTGCGAGAAGCAAGCCAGAGCCATCATTCATCGCTGCAGAGGTTGCTGAAATGACTTATTTCTTCGCAACCACCAAACCGCTTTTCGGCTCGATTTCAAGTGTGGCCTTCACTGTGTTAAATCCAAAATGACTCCCATGAATATAATAAAAAAAAAAGAAACGTGTGATTGACTTTGGTTAACATTTGTCAACTTTTGCCTTCCCCTATCTGGATCATATACTTCGCATAATGTGAGACTTGCTGAAAACTTTGCTACCAACTTCAAAAATGTGTCACCCATGACAAAAACAGGAAAATCCTTCAAGTGGAATACAAACTTTTTTTTTCAACCATCGCCTCGCTGTTGTGAATAGAAGTTACTTAGAATGAAAGCTCTCCGCATGTTATTTCTTCGGATTCATTACGCCTCTACTAGAACTGTATGTTGACACTCAACTTACTGACAATTTTGTACACCTGTATTATTTTGTATGAGTAGACCAAGATACGTTAGTCATCATCAATGCTTTACCAGTTGCCTGACTGATTGCGAGTATGTTTTTAAGTGAAAATCCAGCAAAGTTCTACCTACGACAACTGACTCATAGAAAATGTACAAATGGAAGTGAAAATATTTCCCATTGTTGCAGACCTTGGAATCGGAAAGTGGTATGAGCTATTATCAGTAAAATGGGAAAATGTTAGATTGTGTGGGTATGGACATGGAAAACAATGCTTTCACCTGATATTCATTTTCCAAAGTGGTAAAGAAAACGTGTCATTGTCAAGAGTAGGGCCGTGATGGATTTTTTTTTAGCGAGATGACACAGTTTCAAATGAATGGGAAGTTGTACAACATCAGCTTGTGTTCAGAATCTTGAAAATAGCTATCCTTGTTATCGCTGGATGGTCAAAACACATGCAAATATTTTAAAGACTGCCCCAGAAATTTTTGACGCGCTCAGTGTTCAGTAAAAACACTACAGAAGTGTTGGAAATTCAATTTTCATTACATAAACTGTTATCGTTAGACCTGAAGTAGTTAGTGTTCTCAATAATTGCAAACTAGCGATTGTATGCTAGCTGGCGCACCTTCTTGCGAACGTTTTTCATAAGATTCTGCACAGAGCTCTTAACGACAAGTTTTAATACTTTTTTCCAATATTTTTCAAACTATTGAATGGTATCTGCTGCCGACACACGTTTCCCAAGATGTTCCTTCGTTTATGCCCAAAATTCTTCAATTGGTCGAAATTGCGGGCAATTAGGAGGGTTCATGTTCTTTGGAATGAATGGTATACGGGTGGTATACTATTCTACCGTTGATTTCACGTAATAGCAAGACGTAAGATCCGGCCAGGTGACAACAGGATTCTTTTGTGGCTTCAAACATGGCATGGGTAGAAGTTGTTTTTTAGGCACTCTGTACATTTAACTGTTCATCGATGCAGTTGTGATGAAAGGTTGCGAAATCATAGCACAGCCACAAATGCCAGCGTTGCCAGACCATAGCTTTCTAACCAAACTTTTCGACTTGAATGGACTGGTTCAATACTTCGCCTTCACGCACCGAATAATATTGTGGCCCCGGCAAAGATTTGTAGTCGAATTTCCCGTTGTTTTTTGTGAATTACGGGATAGCAAAGAATCAACCATTACGCTCGTGAGCTGTCGGGCGAATGTCAGAGTGCTTTCTGCCGGGTGCGACAACCGAGGTATCTATTTAAGGTAGTGGCAATCAGTGAGACGTGGCAATGGTAACCGTCACTGTTGCTGGTAAATATTATGGCATCCACCCATCACAAGTTCAAATTTGACTTACATGGCATCGAAATTGACCAAAATGCGAAAATTGAAGAAATAAAAAGAACTCTAAGACATACTAACAAAGCTGGCAGGGGCCACCCAAAATCATATGAATCTGGTTATAATATTGTCTCAGAAATTGAGGAGGTTGAAACGTTAGTTAAAAGCTTAAGGCAAAAGTTTGTAAAGATCAAATAAAAAAACCATTCGTCAGAGATTGATTTATTAGATATCAACGGCAAACCAATGGGAAACTTTATCACTCCGGATCACCATTCTTACAATTAAATGTAACGGATGTAGAACCAGACATATGTATTTAAATATGCTTGTTAGGGTTAGCAGAAAATGAAACCATCATTGCTCACTCGTCACGGCCATAAGACGATGGTTCACTAGAATTGCCATGATTAAAATTGCCAGAGGTTGCAAGAAGGCTCCACAGGTTGCAAAAAGCTAAATACTTCAGTATAATAGATTTGAAAGATGCTTACTTTCAAGTCCCATTGAAGGAGAGTTCTAGAAGTTATACTGCTTTCAAAACGCCTAAAGGACTTTATAGATTCAAGGTCGTCTCAATCGGACTAAAAATGCTCCGTTCACTATGAGCAGACTTATGAATAAAGCTATGGGATTTGATCTTGAGCCTAACGTGTTCATAGATCTTGATGATATTGTGACAGCGCCGGAGACCTTGGAAGAACACATCCGACTTCTTAAGGAGATGGCTTAACGGCCCGCTAAAGCTGGCTTCACTATCTCAGTTCAAGAAATTTGTTTTTTTTTTTGTAGACGTCAAGTTAGGTACCTCGGTTATCTTTTAGTTGAAAATGGTCTGGCTATTGATAGTTCTAAACTGGATCCCATATTAAATTATTCGCGACCCAAATCCATCAGAGACATCCGAAGGCTCATGGGATTAGTAAGGTTTTATCAAAAATTCGTTAGTAATTATAGTCATATTACTACCCCAACCCGGGAAGACCGTAGAGTAGGTGAAGACTCTACGGGGCTGAGCTGCAAGCAACCCGGTGGGTCCACGGGTCGCAGATGGTGGGGTTCCATCAGATATGATGGATAGCTACTGAATACAAATGAATACTGAATAAGTAGCCCCGGACGAGTGGTGGGGACTGTTTAGGATGTGGGGGGACTGAGCAGTTGTTGGACTCTGTTGAGTTTCTTCCAAAAACCCACAAATATCCGAAAGCAGCACCGCTTTTTAAAAATAAGGGTAAAAGTCCAAGCCTTCGCCCATTTGAGCGCCTGTTCTCCATGTTAGGGGTGGCTCAAAACAGCGTCTGTTCTCCATGTTAGGAGAGGCTGAGTCACCGTCTTGTTAGTGCGCCCAGGACTCTAAATACAAAATCCGAAAGTCCTGGTGGTGCTTGGGACTGTTAAACAGCAGCATCACGATGGTCCTATGGACCATCGTGGTCCTCCCTTAGCTCAGTTGGTAAAGGCGCAGCTACAAAGCAACACCATGCTGGAGGTGGATGGGTTCGATTTGATTCCCGGTCTGGTGTAGGAATTTTTCGTTAAGGAAAAATTTCTCGACTCCCTGGGCATAGCGTATGATTGTACTTGCCACACAATCATACTAATGCAAAAATGGTACTTGGCATCGAAAGCTCTCAATTAATAACTGGGGAAGTGCATTTAGAACACTAAGTTGAGAGCGAGCAATAAGCTAATTGTGAAAGCAATAAGCTTGAAATGCTGAAGAAGAAGAAGATCACGATGGTCCTCCTGCGAGATAGTGGGGTTGGTTGTGGGCCTTACGAGCCGACACCATTGAAAAGGAATTGCAACGAATAATACATTACTACCCCAATAACAGACTTACTAAAAAAGTCGACAACAATTAAATGGACCGAAGTGGCTGAACACGCTTTAGAAGGACTGAATTCAGTATTAACATCCTCACCCGTGCTAGCAAATCCTCGATTCGATCTTTCTTCCTTTCGCAGTCGGTGCTGCTCTTTTACAAAATCACCCAGAAGGCACGCGTATAATAGCCTATTTTAGTAAAAACAATGTAAAATGTTGTTAGACTCAAGGGGAATAAAAAAGGGGGAAGCCGGGGGGGTAGAGAGGGGAGGGTGGGTGGGGCGAAGGAGGGAGAAATTGGGAGAAAGGAAGTGAGAAGAGAGGGGGTGTTACATGGAGAAGAAGAGAAGAAGAGTGGGGAGTTGGGGGTTGGGGCTGGGAGGGGGGGGTGAGGGGGGGGGGAAAAGGAGGGGGGGGTGGGGGGGGGGGGGGGGGGGGGAAAAGGGGGCGGGGGGAGGGGGGAGAAAATTTGACAGTGGAAATTGATAAGTAGTGTTGATTGCGGTCTACCACGAGGCTTTCACTTGGTGTGGAAACAAAGTGTCCCCGCTGGAGACGGAATACCGAACATACAGCATCGCGGCAGGAGGAGCAAGTGTTCAGCCGTGTCACTCGGATCGTTTGGTTCATGGTCTTGGAGTGAAATCCTCAAGAACAGGATGTAATCTGGTGGGCACACGGACCTGCTCTGGTTGCTCGATGATATAACCACAGCAACGGAATGTCCTGAAAATCCGGGTGAGCTCTTTCCATTTTATCTTTTTGTGTCCCACTCCCAAATTTTGGAAATATTGTTTGACAATATCTGAGGGAGGGGGTGCTACTAAAGGTCGTGCACCTTTAAATCATATGGTTTGTTTTTAGTTCTCATTTGGTTAATTATTTCGGAACACTTAGAATCGTCTTTACATTCAAAAAACATTTAACTTAAGAGCATGTAGATCAATTAAAGGCTCAATTTGTTTTTTTGAGCATTTCAGGCTCGAAATAAGACGCGGTTTAGCAGTGGTGTGGTGAGGGCGTGTGACTGTAGATCGTGTGCCTTTTAGTCATGTTGTGTACTTTCCGTACTCATTTGATTGATGGTTTCAGTGCGCCATGGAGTCATCATTGAATTTCGAAACCATTTAACTTTAGAGCATGCCGATCAATTAGAGGCTCGATTGGTTTTTGGGCTTTTCAGCATGAACATGTGGATTGCACTTCTGAATTTCAACTGCTATTTTCATAGGGGACTAGCATGCGATCGTGGGCAGTATGGGATTGTATTTGAATAAATTTGTTAAGTGGTGTCGTGATTGGATAGGCCATTTGTTTCGGCAATCATCAGGACGGGATCTTCAGTCACTTATACTGCTGTCCTTGGAGTGTGACTGTACGAGTGTATTATTTACTATTTCATTGTAACATCGTGGTGTTTTCATCGTATCATTTTATATTATTCGAAATCATGTTGAATTTTTGGGATATGGAGTCTCAATTGTTATATACATGTACGTGTGTTTCCGTTTTGCATATCTAGGTATTCTTATATTTATCATATTTGTTCATGGATGTTTTTATTTGGATACATACAGGTTTTCACATACATAAATTCATGTTTTGGTTGAGGGAGCCAGTATCAATTGTAGTCATTTTTTTCTCATTTTTTACATGGACCTTTCAGTATACATTCATAGACTACTAGTTGAGCGGTGTACAGCTAAATCTTATTATTAGTTGCATATCATTGATATTTTCCTTTGGAAAATAATAATAATAATAACAATAATAATAATAATAATGGAATTTGGTCTGCATTAGAGTTGCAAGCAGTTGATACCAGGTTGTATAGATGTTTTGTTGAATTGTACCATGAGATTGTATTAATTGGGATCAACGGATGTTATTTTATTTTTTATTTTTTATTAATAAGTGCTGTTCAATTCTGCAACGGTTGTATTGGATGAGACTAGATCAGTGACCAACCAGTTGATGTCATCATTTAAGCCAATGAGATCTACTACAAATGAGAATAGCGGTGCATGGAAACGGAACAGCACATCAATATTTTAGATACACTATTTTTTATATATAGTTTCAGGTCATCCATGGAAATAGAATGATGATATTGTCATCGAGCTGATCACTGAAGCTGTTTTTCGGGTACGTTCCGCTTTTAAACATCTATGATATTGTGAATCACTAAATACGCGTCAATTAAGCATTGCACATACGCTTGATTGAAAGTTTCAGTATGTCACTACTGGAGCGGGGCTTATTGTGTACGAAGATAGCTTCGGAATGCTTGCGTTCTTGAAATGGGCTATTGGAGTCGCGGTAGAGCTGTCACCTTCTAATCCCCGGATCTAAGCTTTTTGCAACTGTAAACAGCAAATATGAAACAGTTGCAGGAAGATTCTATCCATAATACCGCTGCCAGACAGTGGGAATTAGATTGTAAACACACACACACACACTTGCGCCTTGGACAAATCACGAATACGCTGCCACTTCCTCATGGTGCAACTGTCAAACTAAAGAAATCGGCTTCTTCTAGTCGCAGCCTTCTATGCAAAGAAAACCGAGGCATTGTATGCACAGGTGAAACGGGAACCTTATTTGTACGATGGTGCAAACATTATCATACATACGGTATGTAAAGGCCAGCTTCGGACAACTTACAGGACCAACATTTTACAGGATGAAGTCGCGAGGAAGTGTCCCTGTCAGTTTCAAGTTTATCTATGCGAATGTATTTGTACGCAAATATATCATCGGGCAGGGAATGTTCAGCTGCGGCCGGAACACAACACTTTTTGTCACTGAGAAAATGATCAATTCGGAGGATTATGAAACCGAATGTCTCCAGAAGCGAATTCTGCACTTTATCCAGTCACATGACGAATGGGGATAACTTGCCGAATCTTGCGAGTTGTCACCACTGTCGGGAAGTACAACATTGGTACAATGACAACGGAGTCTAGTTTGTTCCGACAACCCTCAATCCGCCCAATTGTCCGCAGTTGAAAGCCACTGGGCAATTATTAAGAGAAAACTTAAGGTAAACTGGTAACTTAAGTCATCAAAACGTCAGCTCAGATGAAAAATTGATGGGAATCCCACCAAAACAGTGACACCGTTGTGCACCGTTTGATGGGTCGAATTGAGGAAAATAGCGATCTAATTGTTACCTCAATAGAACGAAATGAAGTTGAAGCACCAAAATATCCATATTAGTATGACGAACAGTGAACATAATTTACAGTAAAGTATGCAAACGTCCTCTTTGGTCTAGTAATTTGGTCCACTTCATCACGTATGGCTTCGGCAAATGTTCATACATAGAAACAAATAATGAATTTCAACAGGCGCGTAAAATTTCCCCTCGTTTAATTCCAAGCCAAAAGAAGCGTAAACAACGAAATTGTTTGCAATCTTTCATGCGCCATAGAAAAATGTTTGCAATTTTTCATACAACAGGCTAGATTCAGGCGTTATCAGGCTTAAATTTACATGAAATTTCCCGTTATTTTCTGCCAAATCTAGCATTCCCTTTATGTGCATTAGATAGCGCACAAAATTCAATGTTTCTATTTATCTGTGTATTTTGTATATGTAAGCTAGCATGCTAGCCCTGGAACCTGGTTGCAGTCAAGCAATCCTTAAGATTTTGCCGTTGCCCAGGGTTGTTGCATAACCTAAAGCTACCTTCAAACACATTATTTACACACGTCCGCAAAATGAACTCAATGATTCGTTATCGCAACTTTCTACAGTCTTGGCGGACACAGTTACTACACAGATAGAAAGAAACATTTAATTTTCTGCTTAATCTAATACACATAAAGGGAATGCTAGATTTGTCAAATATTAATAGGATCTTTCATGTGAATTTAAGCCAGATATCGCTGGAATCAAGTCTGTTGTAAGGAAGATTTCAAATAATGTTGTAACACATCGGTCAATAAGTCCCAGGCCTAACTACCAGATGGAGCCACTAATAAAATATCCATATTATTTTTGGAAAGTACTAACCATCAAAAGATTACTGTCAAAATTTCATGACGTTTGGTTTATTATTTATCGAGTTACAGTGGTTTACTTTTGTGATTTTTAAAAACGGTGGATTCAAAGCAATTTCGTGTGTTGATATATCATTGCTTGTTGATGGGAAAAAACCACAGTTCAAGCCCAAGTTTCGCTTGAAAAATGCTATTCGGACTCTGCCCCATCGAAAACGAACCTCAAACGATGGTTTGTCAAATTTCAAACGTGGTCGTACGGACACCGATGATGCTGAACATGAGGCAGTTATTCCGGAAAATATTGAAAACCCCTGAAAATCATCATAGGCAATTGCAAAGTGTAGTTGCAAAAGATATTAAAAGGTAAAAGGAGAGGTATTAAAAGGTAGTGCTTACACCATCATACACGAACATTTGGGTATGGAAAAGCTGTTGTAAAAATGAGTGCCGCGTTTGCTCACACCAGAGCAAAAACAACTACGAGTCGGTGATTCAAAGAGCTGTTTGGAGATGTTCACGCGAAATAAGATGTTTTGCGTCGATACATCACGATGAATAAAACATGGATTCACCACTTCACTCCGCAATCAAATCGGCAGTCTGCTTAGTGGCATGCAGACGGAGAAAGCTATCCAAAGCATCCAAAGACTTTAACATCGGCTGGAAAGGTAATGGCCTCTGCATTTTGAGATGCGCATTATTCATTGACTACTTGGAACATGGAAAAACAATCAACAGCGACTATTATATCGGTTTGTTGGATCGTGTGAAGGCCGAAATCGCCCGGAAAAGGCCTCATTTGTTGAAGAAAAAGGTGCTCTTTCACCAAGACAATGCACCGTGTCACAAGTCAATAAAAACAGCCACAAAAATGGTCGGATTGGTTTTCGAATTGCTACTGCACCAACCGTATTCTCCAGATCTGGCCCCCAGCGACTACTGGTTCTTCGCAGAACTCAAAAAGACGCTCCGTGGAAAGAGATTTGGCTCAGTTGAGGAAGTGATTGCTGAAACTGAGGCATATTTTGAAGGTCTCGATAAATCGTTCTACACCGGTGGTATCGAAAAGCTAGAGAAACGTTGGAATGATTGTATCACTTGTACTTTGCAATATTCAGGTATCGGGGCGACCCCGGCGTAGTGGTTAACATCCATACCTCTCACGCCAAAGTCACGAGTTCGAATCTCACCCCCGGACAAGTTACGAAAATACCCAAAAGAGGTATTTGAGTGACTACGACGGGAGATGAACCAGCCCGAGACTGAAAATCTCGATAATCCAGAAAAAAAAAATATTCAGGTGTAGGTATACACAGATAAAAAGAAACATTGAATTTTCTGCGATATCTAATGCACATAAAGGAAATGCTAGATTTGGCAGTAAATAATGGGAAATTTCATGTAAATTTTAGCCAGACAACGCCTGAATCCAGCATGTTGTATGACAGATTGCAAACAATTTAGTTGTTTACGCTTCCTTTGGCTTGGAATCAAACGAGGGGAAATTTTACGCGCCTGTTAAAATTCATTATTTTTTTTCTGTGTAGCCAGTTTTTATAGTTCTAGGGTTTTTTTCATTAGGGCGAATCTAACACTGAGAGATTCTAAACGGTCTCGCTTTTTTTCATTTGTTATAGCGCCATTATAAAAGATTCGAGGGGTTCTTTAGTACAGATTGAAACACAACAATGCTGGCTAGTATACTCTACAAACAGTAGAATAAAGAACGTAAAGGGGATTGGAATATGAAAGAAAGAGAAAGTAATCAAAAAGAGTCTCTCAATGTTAGATTCGCCCTAATGAAAAAAAAAAAAAAAAAACCCTAGAGTTCACTTTAGTATAAGATACCCGAGCAGGAGACAACAAAATATGAATACCTAATTTTGATCTTGATAACTGGCCTTGGTATTAAAGAGCTCAGATTAGGATAAAAATACCTAAACAAAGTACCTAAGAATTGCAAGCAAAATATCTCAATAACAAAACTTTGAATTTTGGATACCTGAGAGGTACTATTTTGGTATTGTCTGACCTCAATTTGGTATTCGCATAACAGTGTGGGAACAATATTATGGTTTTGTCCTCAGGTATTTCACATCTTAATCTGAGCTCTTAAATACCAAGGCCACTAATCAAGTTATTCGTTCTTGCTCAAGTAGACTTGGAATTTCCATGTTCTCACCTTAAGCATAGTAGATTTAGAAATTTGTAGTTTTAGCTCCTAAATAGAATGTAAGATTTAACTGCTGAATAACTGATTATGAATGGAGTAATATAATGTAGATTGTAAGTATTAAGTGATAAGAATCAACTATTATCGTACTTCAACTCGGTCAATGGTCGGTTTGTTAACCATCGGTCGATCGTTTCACTCATCGTTGCCCCTTTTGTTGTGACCTTTTGCACGCTTGACGATCCTCTGTGCACGGCCTGGGTGTGAACATAATTTATCGTTAGCGTTAGCTGTAGGAACTAGGCTTGGCATGATCAGAAGTGACAAGCCACTTTACTCGCATGAGAACTACGACTCCGTTTCGTGAAAAGTGGAGTCACACATTGACTGAGTAACTTCCCTTTTTTACGAAACCAAGTCGTAGTTCCCATGCGACTGAGTAAAGTGGACTGTTCCATTGAGTTCAATTTCTGGCCGTGCAGGTAAAATCTCTAAAACTCCTCAAATTTACACTGGATTTATAAATCACCAAAAGACTGATGAGTTTATTTCAAGCTTGCTTATCCTCACTTGGACTAAGATTGCTTCACTTTTCACTAGCTCATTTCAGAAGCTGCGTGAAAAAACAAATTGTGTATGATAATCCAGTAGCAATTGGTTTTATCTACAACTTTGTCAAACAATGCATTGCTCTTAGTTTCAAATTTATGACAAGTGAGTCCTGCGGCGATTCTCACAGCGATTGAGAAGTAAATTCGGATGCTCGCCAGCCATAGATTTGGAAGCTACACAATTTGAAAGCAACGTTTAACTTTCTGCGTAATCTAATGCACATAAGGCTTGTTCGCGACAAAATCTGGACAGAATTTGGAATCAATAAATCTGCTGTTAGTTCAATCCAAGATGCATTTTTTATTCATTTAATTGTGCATTATTAGTCATCTTAGAACTAATTACAGTTACTCAATCAGGCTGCATGACGAAACTACGAACTTTTGAGTTTACTCCAGCCATTAGGGTCTGTACAGACTTCTCTGCAACCGATTTAGCTTCTTTAGTCCAATATTTTCGAAATTCGTCTATAGTTGTAGCTTGTTGTTTATATTGAGAAAGTTCTCTCTTAACGAGAGCCCAATGCCGCTTGAAAGGTCGCAACTCCGGGCAGTTAGGTGGATTCGCCTCTTTCGGTACAACATTTGGTGTAGTGACAAGATGCCAAATCAGGCCAGAATAGCCTTCATCTTGAACGAATTTATACCTTGCCGGTGTTTGGAAGTATACACGAAAGTTGGGGACATTTTTATTTTTCTAGCCACAGTACGTACCGAAAGATCTGGTCTCTTCTGCAATGTTTGCTTCACCTTCTCGTCCTTCTGGTGGTTCCTGAGATCCCCCTTTGTTTCGCTCCCAGCGTTTCCGGCTGTTTTGACGTAGGACTTACGTCTTTCTTTTCTATTCCTGTATAGGGGCGCCGTTCTAAAATTTCTGAAATCGCAAGCGTTACGCGGGTTTGGAGACTTTGAACGATAATATCTCCTCTCTGACCCACAGACATTTTACGATAAGTATTTCATTCGCAACGTAGAACATCAAAGCTGAGTCCCTGTTGTAAACTTAATTCATAATGTTTGTTTAAACTAATTAAAATGTGCTTAAAAGAAAAATGTCTAAACGCACAAAGCTATTGGTCGAAAATGACATCATGTTTGCGCCTCGCTCTGATTGGTTCATACTGCCACAGTTACCGTGCCAACGATTATCGAACATGTGGGGACGACCGACCAATCATCAGTTCTCGCTGTGCATCCGCATGAGACAGACGTGTTCGGCGAGCACGTT
Source organism: Aedes koreicus (assembly GCA_024533555.2). Taxonomy (NCBI): domain Eukaryota; kingdom Metazoa; phylum Arthropoda; class Insecta; order Diptera; family Culicidae; genus Aedes; species Aedes koreicus. The sequence continues at coordinate 409,056 of JAHHFK020000533.1, forward strand.
GGTAGAAATCGCCGCCCGTGAAAACAAGATGACCCGACCAAGAAGAATCATCCACGTCACTTGCAGCTAGCCATCCGCAACGACGAGGAGCTGAACAAACTTTTCTCCGGTGTGACCATTTCACAGAGTGGTGTCCTGCAGCCCAAGAAGACTGAAGAAAATTTCAATCGCGAACCATGTTATCAACTAAAATCCGTCCTTTTCAGGACGATCAAATCAAGTTGCCAACTAAAGAGTATGTTTGATAGAAATTTCTCTTGAGCTCATCGAAATTTTCATTACCACGCACCGGCTCAATATGGCGTTGAAAAAGCCGCGTCTCGGAGAAAATGGCCAAATCAATCGCCCACATCATCTTCGTGGTCAAGTGGTTAGCGGCGTCGCCCGTCGTTCATTGCCATGAAGTGAGGGTTCGATTCCCGCTCCAGCCGGTGGAATTTTTTTGCAAAGCGAAAATGTCCAGTTTAATCCACTGGGTGTTAGGTTAAGTTGTTCGTTGTAATTCGCTCTATGGTCAATGTTCAGTGTGTACACTCTCGAGTGAAAGACGTTGCAAATGTCAATTTTTATCGTAGTATTACGTACTGCCAAACACTCAGGCCATCCTGCTGCCCAGGAAGACCGAGAAGAAAATTTCAATCGCGAACCATGTTCCCTCCGTTAACAACTAAAACCCTGTATTTTCAGGACGAACAAATAAATTTGCCAACTAAAGAGTATGTTTGATTGAAATTTCTCTTGAGCTCATTGAAATGTTCATTACCACGCACCGGCTCAACATGGCGTTGCTTGAAAAGCCACGTTCTGGAGAAAATGAGCAACATTTTTTATTAGTATCCGTATATAAATCTCTATTTGCCATGTTAAAACTAGCAAGCACGTTGTACATTCAACAAACGAAATATTAACAGTTAATTTGAGCGGAACTGCAGCACGGCAGACCAATTATGTGTTTCACATATTCAGTGTAGGGGGTAGGTTAGCTTCATTGTAGTTCTTGTTGTACATAGGTTCATAGTGGATTAGGTGCAGATAATAGATTAGGTTAGTTGCAGGTAGTTTTAAAATGTGAGTTATTATTTTTCTGGCCAATATTTACAAACTATTGTTTGTATTGTTACTATTGTTTTGCAGTTTCAGAAGCAAGTGTGTCTAAATCTCAACTCTCTTGGGATAGGGTTCTGAGGCCCTGACAAGGGCCGTTTTTCTGTTGCCTGAGTAGAAAAGATGCGAATTTAACCTCCGAAACCCCTGTCGCTCTAATGAAAACTAATGATTTTATTTCCACGCTGCTGTCTGGCGTAACAACTGAGGCCCGTCCCCTTTTGTAAAATTTGATTTGCATTGCCTTCGTTGAGAAACCCCTTCTTGTCATGTTATGATATATGCCATTATATAAAACAGGCCTGGCATTCCCGTTAAAACAATAAAGAAGAAGAATAGTAATCATTCGTTATTGGATCATCGACACGTTCAGACGTGTGTATCCCGCTCTCGTGATAAAAAAGCGCTTTTCCGAGATGTTCCGAGTTTTTGGCCCTGATGCTGGAAATCGAGTAGACGCTGATGTGGCGCCTGACGTGGCTGGCACGTCCGCTAGACGAGGCAAGCGGAAGAAGCCCGACGTCGACGCTGACGTAAATCATCCCTCCGTAAACAACTAAAATCTGTCCTTCTCAGGACGACCAAATCAATTTACCGATTTAAGAGTATGTTTGATTGAAATTTCTCTTGAGCTAATCGAAATGTTCATTACCACGCACCGGCTCAACATGGCGTTGCTTAAACTGCCGCGTCCCGGAGAAAATGGCCAAATCAATCGCCCACATCATCTTCGTGGTCAAGTGGTTAGCGGCGTCGCCCGTCGTTCAAGCGGTTGTTGTCATGAAGTTGAGGGTTCGATTCCCGCTCCAGCCAGTGGAACTTTTTGCAAAACGAAAATGTCTAAACTGGTCTACTTGGTGTTAGGTTAAGTTCTTCGTAATTCGCTCTACACCCAAACTAATAAAGTAAGATTGTTATACAATTTCGCTTGATTTTGTTCCATTCTTGCTATTGATCGTAAGTTGGATGAAAAATCTAACATTAGTTGTAGGCAAAACAGCAACAGCAATTCGCAATGAAAAATTGAACGTGTGCGTGAGATTGTTCGCAGTGATATTTAGTTGATGAGTGTTCGAAAGTCAGATGGCTCACAAAAATAAAATGTGCACATCAAGATCGAGATGCAGACCAGGACCGCTAGCGCGGCGGCTCTTTGATGGCAACCAATTAGCCTTTTTGACAAGGTAAGAACGTTGGAATAGAAACCCAACATTTAGTTCACTTGGCGAGAAATTCAGGGTGCAGCAATGAAGCAAATGGACATATTTTCCACCAAGCTATGTGCAACCTGTCGCTAACAAACTTGCATGGCTTTGTGTATTTCATAAAACGCTTTGTCGATGATCAGTGAGAACAAACATAGAACACTTGGCGGCAATACAACAGTGGCCAATAGCGTTGCGGCATTTTGTGATATCGACTCATCCATATTGTATATTGTTGGTGTATGTTGGTGGTGATTGAATATGGAGCCTACAGCGATAAAATTGTTTCGAGCTATTTTTGCTTGCCAGTCGCTTGCACACACTTGCATGGCTTCATTTGTACCATAAAACGCTTTGTGAATCAAAATGGGCGAAATTGCCTTTTCTGAATCATGCGGATTTCTCATGATATCATAGTATAAACTGCAATTGCATTTTTTACCACCTTTTCAACTTTTGGGTATATGTTCAATCTTCAGTCTGTACAATCTCGAGTTAGAAACGGTGTAAATGCCTATTTTTATCGTAGTATCACGTGCCGCCAAACACTCAGGCTGTCCTGCAGCCAAGAAAACTGATAAGAACATTTCAATCGCGAACCATGTTCCCTCCGTAAACACAGGATTCATTTCACACTTACAAGCACGTTGGACATTTCAGCGCCAACATTTGATTAGGGCGAATCTGCTTTTGTAAACAAACACTTTGTCTGCTAATTTATCGGAAGTTGAATACAATTCCTTCAAATTGAATATATCAGCGGATAGAAATAAAGCTCTTCTTCCTTAAAGAGTGCTTAATTTGTATTTGTGACCTTTTGTTCAAGAGCAAATGACTACGAAAGCCATTGTTTACTAAAGCAAATTAGGGCGAATCTAATGTTGGCGATGATTTAACAAACAAAATATCATTAACAGTCAATTCGAGGCGAACTGCAGTTTCTATAAATTTTCGTGAAGAACCAATATCGGAAGAAGAACCGGAGCCTCACACACCAACAGCACAGGGTTTCATGGTTCTTTAGACTGAATAAAATATAGTAGAAATTCATGAATTCGATTACATCAATTTCTTCACATCAACAAGCAGTCCTACGTCAACTTTGCAGTTATGTCACTGACATAACTCATCCTTTCGTTTTTTGTTGTATTTCTTCCCTCGTCTTCGTTTTCATCCACAGATGGTAAGGTGAAAGCGACACTTTTGATTTCTTCGGGCATTGTGCGCTTTCGTTTTGTTCTGATGGCAGCCCGACTCATTTTGATGTCATTTTAATGTCCCTCTATTATCCATTAATGATCGTAACTTCTGCGGGATGCTGCTTTCAAAGAGCATCTGCACGGGGAACAAGAACGGAAAGAGAATGGTGGAAAGTAAACGATATGGAAATCCAACTTCACAATAAATGGAATGGAAAGAATGGGAATCAAGTGTCACTTTTTTATTTGGTCATTAATATTCTGTAAATATTATGAATGTGAATGTTATTATAGCCGCATTCATTACTCACTCTAAGGTTGATTATTTTGTTCTGGAAGTGAAAGGTATTGACTTTGGTAACGTGTTCATTCAAATTATGGAACTGTTGAATGATTTATGGAATGTTTCATAATAGATAGCAAGTCAAGATTAGTATCTGTTCTTTGTGAAGTTTATTTGATCTGAGTATGAAGACAACTAATCAACCAGCAGTGCACTTATCCTGCTAAGTGAACCACCCAATGTAGATTTTTCATTTTTGAGTGACTTCTTGGTGGCATAATTTATTATGTAGGTAAGGAACCTCATTAATATTCTTTTCAATACCAGTGTAACCATAGAGAGTGTGTCCGGACTGCCTTGTTAGGCTCTGCCACTTTGTTCGATGCCGCTTCTTGTGCAAGTGAAGTGGGTAAACAGACATTGTCGTACCTTCGCCAGGCCGTGATGCACATATATAGTGCTAATGACGCAGGATGTGACACTCTTCCTTTGAGCCAGGCAAATGAATTCATATAAAAATATGAGTATGGCATCCACACAGGGAATGCCTCCTGGAAGCGGGCTTGATGACGACTAAGTATGACGGTGGCATGTATTCAATTTTCTTCTGTCTTACTTTCGAACAGGAAAGGCCGTAGTGAAAAGAATGCAGGGTGTGAAAAATTAACGTGTAAGAGAAACTATGTTGAATAGGATTGCTGGATGAATATTTATATAATTTATGAGGTTTGCATCGTCCAAGGGTGATGTAACACTCATTGTGGTGATAGTTTGATGTGTGTTTGAGTATGAGTGTTTGTCAGCAGTGGGGGACGTAGTGAATGGGATTCGAATACAAATGGCGGTATTAAGAAATATTTACCCAACATTTTTTTCATTACATAAAAATACTAAAACAAAGTTTTCTTGTTCTTATAGTGAGCAAATTCTGAAAGAAGATGTACCCTTCTAGCTTTAGCAAGTTTCTGGGAAATATATTCGTCTAAGTGTTATTTAGAGAGACCCAAGCAGGCGAGACTTTGACATAGACGTATTTTGGTTTTGCTGCAGTGTAAATAATCTAAAAATGTTGATAACATTTTGTTTTTCTATGCTTCTATTTGGCTTGAAACCTGTCAAGCTTCATCTCGCCATTCTTGAAAAATTTGAAAAAAATAATCACTTATTTTATATCAGTTTTCTTGAAATAGAGAAAAATAGTTTGCTCACCAGTTTCACTAAGTGGATGAATCCTAAATCAAACAGGAAGCTCTTGATTATCGAAAGAATAGTCCACTCATGAGCGTCATTCAATTTCGAAGTTAAGAAAAAATATTGCTCACTTATACTATCTGTTGGTTGAAGTCCAAGACAATTGGCTTTTATCAGACTTCTCAAGATCCACTAAGGATTTTGACCCAATATCTTTTTAGCAAATCAAGTTCTGGGGTTTCAGAAGTCAGGTAGGTAGTTCAATTCAAAATCCAATTCACTATTGGAATTTAGTCTTCGATTATCCAAAAATCTGTGTTTTACATTCTAGCTACCTACTTTATTCATTCCATCATTCTAGCCTATCAAATGATTGAGATAAACAAATTCGGGGTGACCCCGGCGTAGTGGTAAACATCCATACCTCTCACGCCAAAGTTACGAGTTCGAATCTCACCCCGGACTAGTAACGAAATTACTCAAAAGGTATTTGAGTTAGCTACTGACGGGAGATGAACCAGCCCAGGGCTGAAAATTTCTATACTAAAGGAAAAAAAAACAAATTCAAAAAACAAACCAGCACCACCTGGTGGTTTTACTACAAATCAGACCAACCATTACGAGATAGACTATGATCACCATACGAACATTTGCAAAAATTCCATCTTTCTATCTCATAGCTTTGTGGAGGTACATAAGTTCAAATATAGTTTGACCACCTTGCGGTTGAGTTCCGAATCATATTGGCCATTTGCTCTTGATCAACAAAAGAACTTTCCTGAACTTTCCTTCTAGCTTTTGAGATGCTTGAGATACTGAAGTTAAAGAATTTATTAGCTCACTAGCACCATCTGGTGGTTGGATTCCGAATCAAACTGGCCATTACTGTAGTTCATCTAAAAAGCCTTCAAGAAGACTCCATTCTTCTGACTCACTTGGTTCTGGAGACATAGAAGTTCAAAGGATTGCTTGCTTACTACTTATTGCTGCCTAGTGGCTTTGTAACGGTTTTAGGGAACTCTTCGTAGTGACCATGACGGTCAAACTGAAAAACCTAAACCTATGAAACCTGTTATCGTCCAAGTTTAGTTGGGTCTTAGATCTTCACTTAGTTTCTACTAGTTTAAGGTTCAAATAATAGGAAAATAATAAAAAGAATTCAATTTTGAACTACGTATTACAATTATCTTTAAATGACGTGAATTGAACATAGGATTTTTTTATTTTATGCATTTCAACACTTATATCGTAAATAAACCTTAAATTACAGCAAAGCCTAAATGAATTATGGTAAATAAATGCATCTCTTTACAGCTTGAAGCTTACAACAACCAAAAAATGGGTTTGCTGTCGAAATTTAGAGTGGCGAAATGATCCTAGAGCTTACGAAGGATACGAAGCTGAAAAAGCTGGCTGAAAAAACCTTGAGAACAGGAGTAGAGGTACGGGCTCAAGACACGTTAGTGACTCTCCAGTGTTAAAACCTGGACAAGATCATGGAGGCTAGCGAAATCTCCACGGCCATTAAGGTCCAGTGTGTGGTCGATGTAGCCACTACCGCCATATGGCTACGAAAGGGTCCACTCGGGACTCAAAGAGCCACGATACGGCTGGCAGTAGCTGCCACGAACTCGGCTCTAAAAGTGGTGAAACTCAAAGTGGAGTGGTCTGTTTGCCCACTGAGTTTACACCAGCCGCCAAAGGCATGATTTAAGTGCCTCGAGAGCAGACATATGTCATGGTAGTGTAAGAGCCTTGATAGGAGCGACTTATGCCGTAGGTGTGGAGGGAAAAGCCACAAGGCTCGGGACTGTAAGGAAAGGCCAGCAGACGAGCCTGCTTCAAGGGCCTGTTTTCAAGGGCCATTGTGAAGCCAAGGGGTGACGCCTATCGGGTGGTAATGGCCAAAACCAAAGGTGCAGCCGCTCCAACCGAGTGATCACCAGAGCTACTGAAGATGGTCATTGGGGAGCTCTTTCTACACCCCGGCCCGAGTCCTTGACCTACCATAGCCGTAGAATCGTACCATGACCAGCGATCAAGTATCCCAGACCATAACGCTGTCATGGCGGTGGAAGGACGATCGGCAATGCCGAACATCCACAATTACGTGGTCGATGATAACCTCAACGTGGAGGAAAGGGACGAATGATTAACTAATAGTGATAGGATTCCACGGACCAGATTTTCGCAATGCGACAAGTGCTGCAGAAATATCACGAATACACCGTGACCTCACATAATCTTTTCATCGATTTCAAATCAGCGTATGATACAATCGATCGAGACCAACTATGGCAGATCATGCATGAATATGGATTTCCGGAAAAACTGACGTGGTTGATCAAAGCATTGATGGTTCGAGTGATGTGTGTCGTCCGAGTATCAGGACACTCTCGAGTCCCTTGGAATCTCGGAGAGGGTTACGGCAAGGTGATGGATTGTCGTGTTTGTTGTTTAACCTTGCGTTGGAGGGTGTGATTCGAAGAGCTGGAATAGACACGAGTAGCACGATCTTCAGGAAGTCTGTCCAACTATTTGGCTTCGCTGACGACGTTGATATCGTAGCACGTTACTTTGAGACAATGGCGGAAACGTACATCAGAATTAAAGTTGAACTGTGATTAATGCGTTGAAAACAAAATACATGAAGGAAAGAGGCTCACGAGAAGACAATGTTAGCCTCCTACCACGAGTTCAGATCGACGGTGATGACAAGACAAGACATTAATAAGACCGATAGTTCTCTACGGCCACGAAACATGGACATTGATAGTGGAGGACCAACGCGCCCTTGGTGTCTTTGAACGGAAGGTGCTGCGTACGATCTACGGTGGAGTGCAGATGGAAGACGGAACGTGGAGGAGGCGAATGAACGACGAATTGCATCAGTTGCTGGGAGAACCTCCCATCGTACACATCGCTAAAATCGGTCGACTACGATGGGCTGGGCATGTCGTAAGAATGTGAATCGATCAAGTAGAAGGTGACCTTCGGACCATCCGCAGACAGTGAGGCTGGCGAAGTACAGCCTTGGACCGATTACAATGGAGACAACTTCTACAGCAGAGGCCTCACCGGCCTTGGTAGGATTGGTAAGGCAAGGTAAGATAGGAAAGCCGCTAAAGGTGAGCAAAGCGCTAGGTCCAGATGGCATACCGAACTTGGACATCAAGACGGCTATTCTGCTTACTCCCGAAATGTTCAGTGTGGTGATGCAAGGATATCTAGACGAGGGCGTACGCCTGGAAACGCCGTCCAATATGCTTGCTGGAGAAGGACGGGAAAGGTGCTGGAGAAGTCAATCCTCAACAGGTTGTCAAAGTACACGGAGGATACAGACGGCCTGTTCAAGAATCAGTTTGGCTTCCGTTAAGGAAAGTCAACGATGGATGCCATCATGTCCGTCATCAAGACGGCAGAGGTGGAAATCCAACGTAAGAGGCGGGGACTTCGCTACTGTGCAGTAGAAACGCTGGATGTGAGAAATGCGTTCATTAGCGCCAGTTGGGAAGCTATTGCCAACTCGCTCCAACGTGTTCGGGATTCTGAGCAACTACTTCCAGAATCTGGAAGTGGTATACAACACTGCGTCGGGTCAGGAACGTGTCCAAGTCACCGCAGGAGTTCCGCAAGGTTCAATCCTGGGTCCGGTGCTATGGAACACGATGTAGACGAAATGTTGAGATTTAAGTTCCCTAACGGGGTGAAGATAGTTGGTTTCGCGGACGACATCACCCTAGAAGTCTATGGAGAGTCCATAGAAGAGGTGGAGTTAACGGCCACGCACTCCATTGATATTGTCGAGGGATGGATGCACTTCAGGAGGCTTAACAACAGAAAATCGGAGCAAAGAGCAACAATTAGTGCCGTCAACTGCATCATCACCTCGAAGCGGATCCTGAGGTACTTGGGGGTTATGATCGATGGCAAGCTGTCCTTAATCAGTCACGTTGACCACACCTGCAAGAAAACTTGTTTGGCTATATCTGCATTATCGCGCATGATGTCAAATAGCTCAGCGGTACAAGTGAGCAAACGAAAGCTCCTGGCCAGCTTTGCTCTGTCCTCTGTGTCCCAGTTTTGCTCTGTCCAGTGGCGTGGGTCACTGTCTTGAGTACTTTGAGCTACCTTGGCAAGCTGGAAAGTACGCACAGGCTAATGTGCCTAAGAGTGGTAAGCGCATACCGTACGGTGTTATGCAATACGGTCTACGTCTTAGCGGGGATGATGTCCATCGGCATAATCATAAACGAGGACGTAGAGTGCTTCAAAAAACGAGACACGAGAGGTATCAGTAAGACCACTAGAGTCGCAGCAATGGTCACGTGGCAGAGGGAATGGAATAACTCCACCAAGGGGTGGTGAACTCACCGACTAATACCAGAGATATTCGGATGGGCCGTTCAGTGATACGGGGAAGTTAACTTTCACTTGGCGCAGATCCTGTCTGGCCATAGCTGCTTAAGACAGTATCTGCACAAGTACGGGCACGGTGAGTCCTCCACATGTCTTGTATGCGCGGATGTCGAGGAAACCGCAGAACATGTGTTCTTCGTTTGTCCCCGCTTCAACGACGTGAGAAACGGCATGGCGGCCGTGAACGATTGGAACACGACCCCGGACAACCTAGTCCAGAAAATATGTCAAGATCGGAATATCTGGGACGCCGTTAACACGGCAGCCTCCCGGAACCTCCTTGAGCTCCAAGTCAGATGGTGAAATGACCAGCGGCTGGTCTGAGGGACCAACTAACTACTAAAGTCCTATGTAGTTAGACATAAGCGAGCACTTAAAGCAGAATAGCCCGCTCCCCGAGGTAATACGGCAAGGTGGTTCCGGGGGAGACCAAGGCTAGAGGCACGGGAAGGTTTTTAGTGGGACACGAGGTTGGCACCATCAACCCCACACCCTAAGTTCTTTAGAAGTCTGGTTGCAAATTGTTCTGCCAGTTAAAAAAAAAGACGATTCTGTAAAGGATCAGGCGTATCGTTGCAAGCAGTGCTACAAATCGAAGCTGACTGAAGCATCGCCTTTGTATCAATTATAGCTACCGGCATCAGGTAAAATATCCCTCAAATCGTCCGTGGACAAATTCGGATGCAAATATTCCGGCAACACTACAGATGCGTCAAAGTCAGTCGCACCCAGCACGACTTCCAGAGTTCCTGCCCCCCATTAATAGAACGAGATGAAGCTGGTCGAGCAAGAGCAAATCCCGAAGAAGAATGAATTGAAAGCGCAAGAAGTAATAAGTAAAATGGAAACAGATGAAGCGTTACGTCGTCTAGAGGAAAAGTTTTATGGAGGAAGAATAGAAGCTGCGGCCGTGAGAACTAGGCAACGAAACGAATTTCCAAGAGAAACAACATATAATTAGGAAGGAGTCCTTGGAGAAGAAGCAGAGCTTGATACATTAGCTGAGCGAATGTGGCAGCAGAAGTAAATCCATTCCCGATCCTGAGCGCAAACGGGTAGCCAAATGGTTGCAGCGATATTCTCCTGAACCGCTCGAGAATAGAAATGTTCCCTAGCTGATAGTTTCTTTAGAGGTACCACCGTTAGTCAGACCGCACTCACCAGTGTCAACCGAACGCCAACATCAAACAACAGTCTGACAGACACCCTTGGTCTCCCATCCTGTTCAAACATTTCCTGCACCGATACCCCACGTTCCAATGAATCGGAAATCCCTTACCAACCAGGGGCAAGCGAATCAGCATCCAAAATGTCCCTACTCAATGTTACCCAATGCTAGGTCGGAACACAGGGAATCCAACAGGCCATCCCGCTCGGCCAATTCCCTCGGTTCCGTTCGACAGACGAATGCAATCAACATCTAGTCACGAACAACTCGGCGCAGAACCTAGCTTACACCGATACACGGGCCACTGACAATGGCAGGATGATGTAAATCAACAACGCATACCCGATGACGCAACAATTTCATCGGTCCTATGGGGTATCCCCTTGGGATAGCAGCTAGACAGCTCATGGGAAAGAACAACCATCCTTTTCCGGCATCCATCTGCAGCTTCAAGCAATCAACTGAGGTCTGTGGATACGCGGACTTAGAAAATTCTGATTCGACTACAAAAATGCCTGAATGGACCTGCACTAGATTCAGTACGGAGTCGACTTCTTCTCCCATCAAACATTCCGCAAAAGGTCAAAACGCTACGCAACCTGTACGGCAGACCAGAAGTCCTCTTCCAATCGGTCATCAAAAAGGTTCGTCGCGCTCTAGCACCTCGGCACGACCGTCTAGAAATTGTGGTGGAATTCGGGTTAACCGTCCAAAACCTCGTAGAAGCCATCTGAAGGCACCCTGTCCTCATGCAGGATCTCGTGGAGAAGCTTCCTGGCTCGCTGATTATAAAGTAGGGTGCCTTGATGAGTAAGCATGCATACGCGATGCTGGCAACTTTTATGTCAGGTTTGATGTCGGCAGCAAGTTACACACTTAGAAAATTTTACAGTATTCGGTAATTTTTTACCGAACTTTCAACAGCTGAACGTTCGGTAATCCTATTTAACGGATTTCGGTAAAATTTGACAAGTTCCGGTAATACTACCGGAATACTGTAAAATTTCACCAAAATCCGGTAAATCGGTTTACCGAACGTTCAGCTGTTGAAAGTTTGGCAAAAAATTACCGAATACTGTAAAATTTTCTAGTGTGTAAGCGTCTTTTGAGCTACCGAATTCAGTTGAAACTTCAGGGGTGATCAATGGGTATGCCCATTCATCGATGCCTTCATTTCCTCCGGTGGCACCAAATGCAGCAGTAAACCAGAAGAAAGAAGGTAAGCCTTGTGCAACATGTGAACAAGAAGGACATCGGGAGGCCGATTGCCATCAGTTTAGGTCACTGATCATCGATGAACGATGGAAAATGGTTCCCAAGTCCGTGTCCTACGTGCCTGAATAGTCACGGCAAACAGCCGTGTTAGTCTTCGCAAGGGTGTGGGATTGAGGGTTGCCGCAAAAAAAAACAAACACACACACACACACACACACACACACACACACACACACACACACACACACACACACACACACACACACACACACACACACACACACACACACACACACACACACACACACACACACACACACACATACAATTATAGCCTCTTCCAGCCACCCCGACGCCGCTGACGATTTTATAGCGCCGCCGCCGCCACTATTTTCGACCGGCGCGCCGCTGCATTTTTTTTGCCCGCCGGGCAATTTGAGGGACGCCGATAAAAATTTTAACCGCGTTTGCATCCCTTCAGTTATGTTCATTAGCCTTTTAAAAAGCTGCTTTTATTACAAATGATGACACCTCGATGCGATTTGCCATCCAGAAGGGTGCGTATGAGAAGGTGACCAGCTTTGTCGTTTCGTTCTAGCAACTGCAGTGTACATTTTCGTGTTGCGATTTTCAGCAATTTCGCGAGTGAGTTTCAATTTAAATATAATAAAATCTCCGCCTTAAAGGTTCAGTAAATTTCCATTGCGAGTGTACATATTGATACCACAAATAATGGTAATCGAACTGGCGATGTGTGGAAAAAAATAGTGTACTAAAATATGTCCAAAATGGTTTTACACATCATCTGCTTCCTGACAAAGTATTTTGCAATGCATGTCTAATCGAAGCAAAACAAAAGGCTAGTTTTAATTTGCACGAAGACAGGGATCGAGATATTAAGAACGATCCTGCAATCGATAGGTCGTTAACATTAGGCAAGTAAGTTCTATTGATAATGAAATTGATGATTTTTTCTTAGAATCTCTCAGGTACAGAAGGTAACGTCAGGCTAACATGCACTGGAATTAACGAAACGAAAAAAGATCCCGTGGTATGAGACTACCATTAATTGAGCAATAAACTAAAATTGTAGTCAATACTGGCGAATAAAACACAACTATCTATCCATGCTTAAGAAATGTGTTAACACGTACGTCCCCAACCCCTCTGAATTCGAAAAATTCAAATTTAAAATTAATGATACTCCATCGTTAGCCATCGGATTCTGATGCAGTTTTTTGCAATAGATCACAAAATTATCCTTATTTGTGAATTTGCCCTGGTAATTCCGAAAATATCCGTAGTTTTGGATTCCAAGGTGGGAGTACTGGGGTAAGTACCTGTCCAGGAATGTTGGACAAAATATTTTTGGATCCGAAACATAGCATGCGGCATATCATACTTCATAATTTTGCAAAATTAGGTCATCAAAAGACATTTTGAGGATTTCTGACCATACTGGCCACTAAAAGTGGTCCTGCGGGATGCGAATTCCTCCGGAAAAGTGGCCATAACTAAATCTTTTCCAAAACCTAGCTTGCGACATATCAAACTTCATGATTTTGCAAAACTTTGTCTTCTGAGAACATTCTGAAGGTGTCTGACCATACTCGCTACTTAGGGAGGGCCTGCGGGATCTGAGCTCCTCCGGGAATGTGGCCATATTCAAATCTTTACCAAAATCTGACTTGCGACATATCAAACTTCATGATTTTGCGAAACTTTGTCTTCGGAGGACATTCTGAAGGTATCTGACCATACTGGCTACTTAGGGAAGCCCTGCGGAACTGAGTTCCTCCGGGAATGTGGCCATATTCAAATCTTTACCAAAATCTGGCTTGCGACATATCAAACTTCATGATTTTGCGAAACTAGGACCTCGGAGGACATTCTGAGGAATCCTGACCATACTGGCCACTTAGGAAGGCCCTGCGGGAACCGAGTTCCTCTAGGAAAGTGGCTATATTGAAATATATAACAAAACCTAGCTTGCGATGTACCAAACTTCATGATTTTGCTAAACTTTGTCTTCGGAGGTCATTCTGAGGGTATCTGACCATACTGGCCACTTAGGGAGGCCCAACGGGATCTGAGTTCCTCTGGGAATGTGGCCATATTCAAATCTTTACCAAAATCTAGCTTGCGACATATCACACTTCATGATTTTGCGAAACTAGGTCCTCGGAGGACATTCTGAGGATTCCTGACCATACTGGCCATTTAGGAAGGCCCTGCTGGATCCGAGTTCCTCCGGGAAAGTGGCCATATTCAAATCTTTACCACAACCTGGCTTGCGACATATCAAAGCTCATGATTTTGTAAAAAAATGTCTTCGGAGGACATTCTGAGAGACCACTGGCCACTTCACAGTTCCGCAGGGCTTCCCTAAGTAGCCAGTATGGTCAGATACCTTCAGAATGTCCTCCGAAGACAAAGTTTCGCAAAATCATGAAGTTTGATATGTCGCAAGTCAGATTTTGGTAAAGATTTGAATATGGCCACTTCTCCGGAGGAGCTCAGATCCCGCAGGGCCTCTCTAAGTAGCCAGTATGGTCAGACACCCTCAGAATGTCCTCCGAAGACAAATTTTTGCAAAATCATGAAGTTTGATATGCCGCAAGCTAGGTTTTGCAAAAGATTTAGTTATGGCCACTTTTCCGGAGGAACTCGCATCCCGCAGAACCACTTTTAGTGGCCAGTATGGTCAGAAATCCTCAAAATGTCTTTTGATGATCTAATTTTGCAAAATCATGAAGTTTGATATGCCGCATGCTATGTTTCGCATCCAAAAATGTTTTGTCCACCATTCCTGGACAGGTACTTACCCCAGTACTCCCACCTTGGAATCCAAAACTACGGATATTTTCGGAATTACCAGGGCAGATTCACAAACTAGGATAATTTTGTGATCTATTGCAAAAAACCGCATCAAAATCCCATAGCTAACGATGGAGTATCATTAATTTTAAATTTGAATTTTTCGAATTCAGAGGGGTTGGGGACGTACGTGTTAAATATGGTAGGGCTTAGTTTAGAAATCTGAAAATATAAACTTTCATATTATCCTCATGTTTAACGAATCGGTAAATTTGCTGAATGGTATTTCATAATTTTGTCAAATAGGAATAGGAATATGTAATGTGCCGTCCAGACTACAAGCTATATCACTTTATATGATTGTAGTAATGTTGTAAAAATATTGATAGTTCGGTCTATTTCACTGCTCTTAATTTGAACTTTTTTGTCAAATAGGATATTCAACTTTTGATCTTTAAGCTTCTATATACATGAAATTTAAAGCATTTTGGATTTTTATAATATTTAGTTTTTAAGGTTTTGATAGTTTAAGATTCTTAAATTTTTTAATCGCAACATCTTTAAATATTTGTTTTTATTTTTTTTTGTCTGATTTTAAGATAGAAGAAATCACGGCTTTGGCGGTTTTTTTTTCTATTTATATCAGGGGGTTTTCTAAAACTGTTTGCGCTTATATTTTGCCAGAAGATTCTTTCTTCTTTTCTAGCGTTTCAAGCTTATTGCTTTCGCCATTAACTTATTGCTTGCTCTCAACTTATTGTTCTAAATGCACTTCCACAGTTATTAATTCAGAGCTTTCTATGCCAAGTACCATTTTTGCATTAGTATGATTAGTACCATTATACCCTATGACCTAGAGCAGACCAGGGATCGAACCCAGCCACATGGTGTTGATTTGTAGCCGCGCCTTTACCGATTGAGCTAAGGGAGGACCTGCCAAAAGATTCACCGAGTGTTAATAGAAGAATGTTGTGGCCATGTTTCAAATTTTTTCTTTAAGTCTCAGGATTTTGTATTTAAAGATAACTAAACTTCTAAATTTTTTTTTATTTTTCAAATTCTGAGATTTTTTCCAGATATGAAGATATTTTGATTTTAGAACTTCTAAATTCTATAATTTTTTTGGATCTTCAGATTCTTAAATTCTTAAATTTTTAGATTTTTCAAGTGTTCGATATTATTTTAAGATTTTCAGATTTTTAAATTTTCATATTTTCAGATTTTAAGAAATTTAGATTTTTAGATTTTAAGATTTTAAGATTTTAAAATTTTAAGATTTTAAGATTTTAAGATTTTAAGATTTTAAGATTTTAAGATTTTAAGATTTTAAGATTTTAAGATTTTAAGATTTTAAGATTTTAAGATTTTAAGATTTTAAGATTTTAAGATTTTAAGATTTTAAGATTTTAAGATTTTAAGATTTTAAGATTTTAAGATTTTAAGATTTTAAGATTTTTAAGATTTTAAGATTTTAAGATTTTAAGATTTTAAGATTTTAAGATTTTAAGATTTTAAGATTTTAAGATTTTAAGATTTTAAGATTTTAAGATTTTAAGATTTTAAGATTTTAAGATTTTAAGATTTTAAGATTTTAAGATTTTAAGATTTTAAGATTTTAAGATTTTAAGATTTTAAGATTTTAAGATTTTAAGATTTTAAGATTTTAAGATTTTAAGATTTTAAGATTTTAAGATTTTAAGATTTTAAGATTTTAAGATTTTAAGATTTTAAGATTTTAAGATTTTAAGATTTTAAGATTTTAAGATTTTAAGATTTTAAGATTTTAAGATTTTAAGATTTTAAGATTTTAAGATATTAAGATTTTGAGATATTTAGATTTTGAGATATTTAGATTTTTACAGTTTTAGATTTTTTATTTTAAGATTTTAAGTAGATATTCAGATATTTTTTAATTTTTAAATTTTAGATATTTAGATTTCTACATTTTTAGAAATCTAGATATTTAGATTATCAGATTTTTAGATTTTTAGAATTTTAGATTTTTAGATTTTTATTTTTAAAATGTCTTATTAAAGTCTCATAATCTTCTTTTCTGTTGTCTTTAGTAAAATATTATTTATTGAATATATCATCATTCGTTTAATTTTATACCAACAGATTCCCCGTGAAATCGTATTCGATTTCTGCCAGCGCTGAAAACTTGACTCGCCATCTTCGTGAAGATCTAAACTGAAAATTTTTCGTACACGACAATTATCAAATGTGCAGAGCATCTCTTGGCAATTGAACTCTGAACGCTGAAAAAACTGTTTTGGTTTAGTATAGTAATAAATTTTTTATAAAGTTAAGTCTCATATCTTTGTACACACATACAGATACACACATACTCACGTCAATTCATCGACCTGAGTCATATAACTCTATGGATATCCGGGCCTTCTATCAAAATATAAGACTTTGAGTGATCCTATAGTCTTTACAGTGCACGAGAAAGCCAAACAGTTAAAATGAATAAGCATAAGGAAATGTTGAGGGGATAATTTATGCCCGCGCCGATCCACGCCGCCGCCGCCGCCGCCAAGGACGACCGCGGCGTGACGCCTGCTTCGCCGCCGCCGCCGTTTAAAAATACCATACACGCCGCCGCCAATAAAAAACAGATCGGCGCACAGGTCTAGATGAGGGGGTCATCTGCCACACTTCTGGAGGAAGCTACTACTGATCGCTTGGGTGTACCGTTCAAGGTAATTCGTGAAGAAGTAGCAGCGAGTTCAACTGGATATTTCTGAGAGGGATAGACCAAATCGACGTTAGCTTTATGAGGTCATGATAGTTAGTTCTTTGGTTTGGCCTTCCCAAACGATGTGATACGGAGAGCTTTGCAAAAGATACCTACATTTGCGTAGGCTTCCTATGGAGGATTATGATTTCATTCAACCAAAGCTGTTGATCGGATAGAACAACCTCCGTCTCGCCGTCTTCATTCTTTGAAGTTGTGCGAAGGTGGACCGATGGACCCGATGGGTGGAATGTGGGAGCGTTTTGTGAGGTCTGTAAAATCAGCTATCGAAACTGCTCCAGAACATCTTCGAAAACTTAATGATGAGACGTTGGAGACCATCATCAACGAGGCAGAGGCATTGGTGAACTCTAGACCACTTACATACATTCCTCTTGAATCTGCAGACTAGGAATCGTTGACACCTTAGCACTACCTCCTGAGTAGTTCAAATAAAATTGAACCTGCTGCAGACATCTAGACTCGTGCTGCACTCCGCAGCAGTTCGAAGATGGCTTAGTACATTTTAACCGAATTTTGGAAGAGTTGGATTAAGGAATATCTACCAATCTTTCATTCGTCGGAGCAAGTGGTTCGATGAAGTCAAGCACCTCAAAGTAAGTGATCTCGTACTCATTTCGAACGGGACTGGAAAAAGCCAGTAGATCAGAGGACGGATTGAGGAAAACCTCGTCGGTCGTGACGGAAGAGGTCGCCAAGCACTAGTACGGACTTCAGGTGTCTTCAGGAGATCCTTAGGGAATTTCGCCTAGTTTTACGGGTGGGGGTATATGACGATAACACTCCTCGTTGTGCCGACGGTGGCGGTATGTTTTGCAGGCACTTTACCAGGCTGAACCCAAACGGTCAAACACGAATGACTGGGAGAAACGTCTCTCTTTGACGATAAATCTGATAATATCTGGATAAACAAAGCCCATTTCTTCGAATTAATCTCCCAATACCCACCTAATATAATCAGTCCATATTCACTGCATACCAACCTAGCCCGTTTCTTTCTAGACATGCGAGAAAGCACCCACCGAACAGTCATGCAGTAAACCCTCCCAGAATAACCGAAGCAATGGAAGGAGCAAAACAAAAATGCTGTACAGCATAAATATGTCACCGTCGAATGATGCCGAAGCATACCCAGCGGAATACGTTCCACCACATTCCTAACCATCATCCGACAACGAACGCCAGCCAGAAAGGACTCGCTCCCTGAGAGTGAGTTCGTTCTCACCAAACCAACCATACTATAGAGAATTGAGCAACTTGAAGCCGACTCGACATAGCTCTGCAACGCTACGTCCGTTGACAGCATGTTGCGCGTCAATCCGAGCACCGATCCCATCGGTCGTGTCGCTTATGCTCGCTCACCCACCAGACCGGCCAGGAGTCGGGTCGGGAGGATTTTTCAAGAGTGCAGCATCGATTCCCATTCGGAACCACTTAGCTCTTCAGTAGTGTGGCTGCCATCGGGCAAATCGCGCGCGTTCAGTGATTGAGGGGAGTGTTTGTCGACCGTTCGATATTTCTGGGTTGCGTGAAAATTCGCACACGAACGATTTGTGTTGACGACGAATACGTAAATTTTGCCGAGTGGAAATCGATACCGACGAGCTTGTGCGAATTTTTATTTTTTCGCAGGATATGACCATGTCAGATGGGGTAGGAGTTTATCCGTTTCGAGCGATTGAAGAACTCGGGGAGTGTTGAGATTTTCACTGAAATCAAGAAGCGATACTCGAGAAAAAGTGAAAAGGTGACCTGGTACTGGTAAGGAGGAAGAAGAATAAGAAGATCACGTGATTTGTTGATTGTGATTCTGGTAAACATGCACGTGGAATGTGAAACGTGAACGTGTTCGGTCTCCGTGCCGGACTTGTTAGCGCGTGTATTTTTAGTGCGACGACAGGAGAAGGTGGCAAAAAGAATTGGCTTTTATGCAATCACGGTGAATAACAAACAGTGAAGATAGAACGGTGAAAATGAGATTCGCACCAAGTGAATAATGTGAATGGGCCAGTTGTTTTCGCTGATGTTCGCCCAGATCGGATGTGAATCTCTGCTGGCGGATGTATGCAAAGTGAGTGACCACGAGGCACATAAAAAAAAGCTAATCGCTTAGTGGGAAATTGAATTTTACTACCGGACCAAAGCACCAGCAGAGCGTGAATGTGTGTTGTCGTCAGAGAAGAGAGGTGGAAAACTCGAAACTTGTCATGCGGGAAAGAATAAAGGCTGCGTGGGCAGAAGAGGTGTCGATGAATGGAACCTATTCTAGAGGCCCGGTTGCGAGTAAAAGAGGGTAATAGGCTGTTTTTCGAAGCATTGTTATGCTAATATTGTGTTTAACAAATTTCACGTAGTGCCATAAAGTTTTAGTGGACGACCGGATTCGGAGTGAGAAAAAGATTTAAATCGAATCGATTGTTCTGCTGTTCGAGTGGCTTTGGAGTGAAAAAAGCAAAAGGAGAAAAACACAACTTGTGAACGGAAATTGAAGATGCAGCACAAGTACCGGCAAATGTAAGTGAGTTGTTTATCAAAATATTAAATCTCTCAACAGAAACATGCATGCATACTCTCGAGCGCTTGAGCGAGATGTGGGGGAGAGAGAGAAGGAAGTTGTGCATTTTTTCCCATGCTGCCGTTTGCTGTCTGTCAATCTTGCGTTGTTCTTTTGCATGGCTTTTCGAGACGGACACTTTGGGGACCTCGTTGGGAGGTCGGTTTGCTTGCTTGGAAAATTGTGTCGCCGGCTCAACCCAGTCCGTTCATAATCCCCGATTGCCCATACTCAGTGTGCATGAATGAAGGGAGCAGATGGAAGAAAAGGGTGTGATTTATGCGGATGACTATAATTAATGGCAATGATGTTGTTGGAATGGGTGAAATCGTGTCAATGGCTATCAAGTTCCTTTTTTGCAGATTGATTGAATGCTAAAACTGCACTTTATCAACGCCATTGAATGTATAGTTTAACGCACTCGGTTGATTCTAATTGAAAGTTGTTGATCAATGTGTCTGAGAATGTTGTGGGGGTTGTCTTAAAACATGTTTTGTGGTATGATCCTTCCAAAGTAACACACATAATAAATACATTTAAACTAATCATGTTTTTGTTGTTGCACTAAGCACGTAATTAATTATAATGTTTAAAAATTGGAAATATCATTCTTATCAATATGCAACTCTAGGAGTGGACAGCAATTTCTGCTAGAACCAAAGATGTGAAGAGAAAGTTGATAGGACCGTAAGAGCACGGCAGGTTGTGAAATTGATTAGAAGTAGTTGAAATTGAGCGTAGGGCATGTTTGGAAGGCGGTATCTGATCGAGCAGATAGACTTTTGCCTAGCTACCACAATGCATGGTAGGCATGGGGGCAGGGAGCCCCCTTGACAGGCAAAATGGCACGAATCAGTTCTAGCGATGTGAAGTCTCTGTTTACACTTCCCAAAGGCTACAAGTGCTTAGACAGATGGCTACAGGCTACAAAACTGAGACAGATGAGCAGTAAGAAATGTTCAAGAAAAACGGCTTTGATGAAAACAGTTATAAATCACATTGATCCACTTGAGAAACATTATATGGATCCTGGAAAATCAGAAGGTAATGGCGGAACGATTATTGATCATGGACCAATAAATAGTAACAAAATGCCAGAAATATAACTTACATTGTATGACACTGAGGAAGGATACTCAAAATGCAGGTCCGATTGAGCTCTGTAATGAATTTCAAACATGGACAGCCATCTTCTAAATCAAATACTCATCACTCAATGCTCTTTTATATACTTGTCTTCAAAACTCAAATACTGTCTAATGTTTTACCAAAATGCGCTAGAACTTTTTTCTTACCCACACTCTAAAATGTTACAAGCTAATCATTGCGTGTCATTTTTTTTTCGAGTGCAGTTTTTACTAAAAACACTTCTCGTATTAGATTTGATTTTTTGAGTTTTTTTGTATTATAAAATGGGTGATAAAAGTAAATTTAGCCTAATTTATTGACTGATGACTACATTAAAGAAGTATCACTGTTTCAATACAAGCTGTGTGGCTTGGGTTCCACGTGTTTTGTTACAAATTTTTGGTTTTTGGTAGTTGACCTACACAACTAGCATTGCCTGTTTAATATGGGCTGTGGAATAGCGTAAATTGAGGAAGTTTTCAGCTGAATTTCATTTTTATTTTGAATTTGTTTTTTTTTTTTTTTCAAAGAATTGGTTGGTTGGGTGTTGTTTTTTTTTTTTTTATTTTATTTTTTTTTTCCTTTTTTTGCCTTGGTTTAATTTGGTTTAGTGGTCCTTGCGCTGAACTGGCTGGCTTGACGTGCCGCAAGGGCTCAGTAGGGATTCTTTGGAAAGACCCGAAGCTAAGAGTCAGTTCCATTGTGGTTATATCACATTAATTAGTTTTTCCACTGTATTTATCTTCACACTTTTTTGTATAATTACCGTAGCAATATATGAGACTCAAATAGTTCATTTCATTAATTAAAATTACTGTTGTATCTTTGATATTCACTATTATTGATTTTTGCGATGAACGGAGCAGCACATCGAAATTTTAGATATACTATATAATTTCAAATCATCCATGGAATTCCCAAGTATTGGATAATAATTTTAAATTATTTTTTCCCTCATGGCTATGATACATTGTTTCAACTTTCAGGTACATAATGGATACGCAAGTTCGTCTACAATTTCAGCAGGACCACAATCTGCAGCCATGTAGACATTACAAATAAAATTGTTACTATCATTTTATATTATTACATCCCTTCACAATATTTTTTATGCAATTTACAGCTTCGCATTTATGCATCTTTGTAAGTTTTAGCCCACCTAACCCACGTTATTCATTTGAAAAGATAGGAAGGTTTTTTAATTTTTTTTTTTTGAAAGGCAGGTGTACAATTTTTTTTCTTGATATAATGAAAGAATGGTCTTGATATAATGAAATGTTTTCATCCAAAAATCAATAACAGATATTGGAAATTTTCGCCTTTTCAGAGTAACAATCATCTAACACTGCAGCAGAAGAGGCAAATTGCTGCATTCTATTATTATATGTATATTATTTAGTATTTCATTATCACATCGTATTTATTTCATCATATCATCATTGTATATTATAAGAATCATATTAACATTATTATTGAAAAATAAATAATAATAATGAAATTTTTAATCTGCTTCAAGGTTACAAGAAAGGTGACTCTGGATTGTATAGATATTTTATGCATTGTATCTTAAAGTGTTTTTCTATTTATTTACTTCATTGGATATTAATTAATTTAATTTTGAAATTGATGAATGTTCTTCAATTTTGCTGATTATATATCCATATGTCATATTTTGTATTGTTTCTTATATAATTAAATGTTTTATGGATATTTATACTTCATTTAATTGTGAAATAACCTTCACATTCCAGAGTTACATTCATCTGCCAATGATTGAGCTGTAAAGAGGCATCAAGCTGCATATAATTTTGATATGCCTATCATTATTTTTTTAATTATTTCATCATATTATTTTATTTATAACCATTGTACTATATTGAACATATATAACCATTCCACAAATAAAATTTTGAAACTCGCCAACTTTTTATCTCTTGAACGTCTATGAAGGTTGTTTGGGTTCCCAGCACTTTCGGCAATAGATGTCAAGACAATTATCAATTTTTCAAACAGTTGTAAGGACGTGGCCAGGTGCACAGAGAGAAGCGGGTCTACGACACTCATCATTTTTGGCGAAATGTTAAGTGGAAGTGGATAGGCTTATCTCGGTGACTCCCCCCACGCTTTGTGCAAATGTTCTATGCTATGCTATGCTATGCTATGATTACCTTGATTTAGTAGTTGTAAACAATCCGATTTAAATTGTTTAAGTAGCGATACTTCATGCACACAAACTTATGTTGTGCCTTTTGTTTTGAGCATTCTTTTTTTTTTTCTTTTTTTGGTTGTGGGGGGGTTGTTGTTATTGTTGTTGTTTTTGTGTGGGGTTTTTTTTTTTTTTTAAAAAAAGAAAAAATAACATAAATAACAATAATAAAAAAAATGCATGAAGCAAAATTATGCTGAAAGTGTCTGGGATCAGTTCCCGTGGGTTCAATGTGATCTAAGAATTGATCTTGAAGAAAATTTAAACTACTCTCTGGCCATAGAATGTAATGCAAAAATGGTACCTGAAATAGCGAGCGCTCTTTTAGGAACTGTTAAAGTACATTTATGCTGTCTTTTTTCTTTTTCGCATTGATGAGAACGCCTTCTACACGCAAATTGGAAGTGTTTCTACTATTCTTGATGATTCCGATTTTTTTACGTTGCAGCTTCTCGGAACGATGTTATTTTAAGTTTTATAAAGCTTTTTCAGGCTACTTGAAACTAACATTTGTTAAAACATGAGAAGACAGTTCTACTGCCATAATAAACACCAAAACCACATTAGGACTACAATCTGTCTAGATGACCCACACTGTCAAGGGTTTTGAAGAGGCATTTCGAAATGTATTAGTTGCAAAATTGTTTGCAAAAAATATCAAGCGAACTACAGGAAACCCATAAACAAACTACGATAAAAAGCTTTACGGCATAAGTAACAGCCAACCCAAGTAAAGTCAAGGATGCATAAATGATATTCGATCTTGAAAAACTCATTTTGCAGAGAACTTATGTACATTGAAACTTGAAACAGTAGTAACTAAGTTTGTCATAGCTTAATTGGATTATTCATCAACTTAATGAAACACGTTTCATATAGTAGAAGTAGTAGCTGTTGTTGTTGTTTCTTATTGACGTGACTTTCAGCGTGAGTCACGTGGTTCGTCACGTTAGGGAGACGACCTGAACCCTACATATCGAAACCATCAATATACATGGGTCGGAGACCATCAATATACATCCAAAGGAAGATCAGAGATTTCTTCGTCTCAGAAAATCCCAACGGCGCCGACTGGAATTGATAACAGACTGACTGGGATGAAAATCAACCACGCATACCACTACACTACCGGAGCTGCCCAGGTCCCCAAGTAAATTTATTATAAAATGTGCCGCAAAGTGCCAAAACCCGAATTAATCCACCGATGCACAGTGGCCGGAGGCCGGACAAAACCTAAAAAAAAAACATT
The DNA here is from genome assembly GCA_024533555.2 of Aedes koreicus. Classification (NCBI taxonomy): domain Eukaryota; kingdom Metazoa; phylum Arthropoda; class Insecta; order Diptera; family Culicidae; genus Aedes; species Aedes koreicus. Next base: position 433,555 of record JAHHFK020000533.1, read on the forward strand.
TTCCCTTGCTTTCTCATACGTTGAATAACCTTTTCCCAAAATTTCGTGATCATTGCATGAGATTTCGATTTTTGATAGATAATTGGATATTGATGTGTCTGGTAATTCTAATGATTTTTGAATTCGAGAATCGCATTATTTAGGCTCTCTTCAAATTTGTGTTGCTCTTTCAAAAAATTTAATTCTTAACCAATTAAAGCACAACAAGTTTCATTTTAAAGATTAAGAATGGATGTTTTTTCGTATTTTGATACATTTGTCAAAATTTGTTTAAACTTTGAAATTGGTGTTAAAATATATGGATAGAAGTCTGAAAAAACAAGTATTTTTTTACAAATGTTTACTGTACAGTCTGCTGAAACGGTTCGAAAAGGTCACATAGGGAAGCGGAACCTATGCTCACCATAGTACATATATTCATCACATTCTGCAGTCATCCAACTTCAAACGTAAGAAGATGTTTAATTTCTCCAATAAATGGACGCAGCAACCAAGAATATATAATCCTGGCAAATAAAATTAGGTCTTGAATATAATTAAAAGCTACAAAAACGTTTCGGAGACTTAAATTTCGTATAAATAATGAGCAGTCAGATTTTCAACACAATTTTTTACCTTTACACTACAAATTCGTCGTATTGATCTAACCGTACTAGGGAATGAATACTCGAGCCAGACTCCAAGTATTCTCTTTAATTGCACTATATTCTCACACATTTTCGTTGTGTAATTGCGCAAACCATAAAAATCACACTTCACTTATTACACTAGCCACACGAAAATCTACGAATACGTGATAAAATACTAGAAAACTATGGGATTAATTTTCATAATAATTTAAATACGCTTGCACCTATTCTGAACCGTGTTTACAGCCGACGTAATCGCTTGATGCTGCCAAACTATTTTATTATGACTCTCATTCGAATGAAATGGGTTTGGCAGTACTTTAATATCACCTCTTTTGTAGGAGTGCTACAAATCGCCCAAAGTGGAACTATTTTATTTTTCCATAGATTAAATAAATAACAACATGCTTTCAATAATAGATTTTTTCAGTATTTACCGTGAAATAAAATTCCACATTTAATAATATTTTTCCATCTCTGTTGAATTTGGCGGCACTGCTCACATATTGTATAGCATACACATCAACGCTAGTGTGCGTGTTCAATCATTCATAGAGCATTCTATGCCCAACGTTATGGTGAGTCTTTTTGTCAATATTCTTATGGAAGAATAACAAACAAACCCTTTCATTTTGTCTTGAATTTTCTTGAAGATTTGAATTGAAATATTCTTGAAGATTGATAAAGCTATGTGTTACATTTTATATATACTATGTAGAGCTTCCTCCCAGACACGATTCAACGTTAGATCGGACTTGTATTCGCGTTGTCACACTTATAGAATCACACCGCGCAATCAAAGTGACGTTTATATTTTTGGGTGTAGTAGTGGAGAGCGTTAACTTGTTTATATTTTTTCTTGATTAAAATCAGTACGATTAACATTTGTACACAGATGGGATTAATGTTTTTCGTGATATCATTAAAATAGATACATAGCAGTGGAAATTTTTCCGTATTAAATTGGAAAAAAATGATCAGAATCGAATGTTTTGTTTGTTGCTAAACGATTAACGGTAAGTGAACGAATAAATTGTGAATAACTTGTGTACTCAGTGTTCGGTATTCAGTTCATATTCACCGATTTACACTAGGTCTACTTATTGAGCTCAAGATAGGTTCCGCTTCCCTAGTATGCATCCTAAAGCGAATCATTTCTTCTTTTTGAAATCCACGGAATAACTCTGCTTATCGTTGCTCCAAGGGGCTTAACATTGATTTTATTTTTTTACCCCATGGAGGAGAGTGGTAATTAAATAATCAAAAAATATGTACAAAAATTCCCACAAACAAATAGAAGTAGTCTTACAATATCACTATACTTTTTGAGTTAATGAAAAGAATCAGTCTTAAGGCAAAGATATACGGAAGCTATAGCATGAAACTTCAAGAACACAAATATCAGCTCTCACAAAACAGACCAATCTCAAATTGCTACTCCTTGATTGCCTCACTGTTACTAAGATGGAGTAACAAATATGAAGTTTAAGACTATGGTTTGCTTCTATATGCTCCTTAAAAGGATGGTTTGTTTTCGGATTTATTTAGCTGTTATCCACAAAATACAGAATACTGATTAGAGGAAAAGTATCTGCAAAAGTATTAAGGTTCACACAAAAACTTTAGCGTTACGTAATTGTCGGAAACGAAATTGGACCGATGGTAGACGTACAAGAAGATCCGGCCCAGAGAGTAAAAGGGAATTTAAAGACATTCCATCTACTTTTGCTGCCGCATCCCAAATTAATCTAATTTTACCTGGCTTCTTCGGGTTGCAGACAGCGCCCAACGGAAGGTACCAGATTCGTCTAGGATCAGCTTTGCACAATTCCTCTTCTGTTGCTCTACGCGCATACCCTTTTTGCTGGTATTCCTTAACCTGACGGTGAATATTTTCCTTCAGAAGCGGATCCCGTTCCATACGCTTCTCAAAACACTCCAATCGTCCGAGGGCCATTGGGTAGCTGTCGGGTAACTCCACGTAGTCGGTTTTCCACAGAAGTCCTGTCTCGAAGTGGTCACCTACTCTAGTCGTTGTCTGTTCCATAATCTTGCGTGCTCTTTTCTCCTCTTCGGACACTATTCCGTCCAAATGCTTTACTCCAGAATCTTCGGAGTTGAAGTAATCCTTCATCATTAGGTCCAATCTTTCTTCTGCTTCACAATCGCACGCATGATAGCTATACTCATCTGATCTTTCAACTGGACCAAGGGTTCCATACACGCACCACCCTAGGCGAGTCCTGGCAGCTACGACTCCACTGCTGCCTTCCTTTATTTTTTGCGGAACCGCTAACTGTAGGTTTCGAAGGTCGACCAGAAGCCTTGGTGTGACCTTTTCGTAACTTCGAATCGGTAAACCCTTGAGGTGTGGGTGGTTCTCTTGAAGGTCCATGAAGCGTAGGGTTTGTGATGGTAAATTCAAATCTCCTACCGTACGTACGTTTACCAGCTGATACCGTTTCGTCCGATCCACTGCGGAAACTTCGAGGAACTTGTGATTCCTCCTCGTTTCTTGTCATGTTACCCGTCCACTTGAGGCACAGTGGAACTGTTGGTCCTTTTACTCCAAGTTCTTCAACCAAACTGTGTTCGATGAGCGTTGCAGATGACCCTTCATCCAAGAAGGCGAGTACGGTGACAGATTTTGACTTTCCGTGTAAAGTAACGGGAATGATTCGAAAAAGTATGGACTGTCCGCAATGATAATGAACATGATGCTCAGCTGACGTGGCAACGGGTTTCTTCGGTGCAACTTCTAGTTTTCCATGCAGTAACTGATGATGTCGGAATTGGCATTCGTCGATCCCACACCGATTCGAAATTCTGCACGTTCGACGTCCATGTGGGTTAAGACAGCATCTGCAAACCTTCAGCACTTGCACATGTTTCCATCGATCTTCTACCGATAACTGCTGGAACTTCGTACAGTCTTTCAATCGGTGTCCTCTTTTTCCGCAGAACAAGCAAGTTTTCACGTTCTCAACCCTTTCCTTCGTCGGCATGACTGCAACTTGATTCTCGGAGTGAGCGTGAATGAATCCTTTTTCCTTTCCTTGAGCTTTGTCGTTCTTGGTAGATTGACTTCCTGTATACATGACCACCTTGCTAACCGAATCAACAACGACTGCCATGAAGTTGCTAAAGGTTCGCAAACTGACTTCGGGCTGGAACATTAGATGTTACGCCCACTGCAGTTTTATGTTAGCCGGCAACTTTTCAACTAACTCTTGAAGAAGAGCCAGGTTTGAAAGGTGAGCTTCTTGTCCCGCTGCAACAAGGTGTTGCGTCAAATTCCTTACCGACATTCCAAAATCGATTAAAGTTTCTAATTTTTCCGGTCTCATGGACATTCCGAATCAGCTTATTGATGATTATTTCCGGACGGCCGAATAGAGTTCGAAGTGTCTCTATTACATCCGGAACTGATTCGGGCGACAGCAAATAGTATCGCACTGACTTGAGTGCGTTGCCCTTTAGGCATCGTTGCAAACGTGCGAGGTTCTCCACGTTATTGAAGCCGCAAGCAACAGAAGAATGATGAAAGCTACTATAAAAAATCAGCCACTCTTCAGGATCACCTGAGAAGTCTGGCAAGTCACGTGGCATTACTTTCCGGGCAGCCAGTTGTTCTGGTGAAGGTCTCCTAATATTAGGCTCTTCCGGATTCCTTAGAGGTGCAAATGGGTGTTGATTTATGGGAGGGTTGCCTCCAACTCCGTTATCGTTTGACCGCGCGGATTCGTAGCGTGGCTGCTCATCCTGCAGGAAGCGGGGATCTGGCTGGTTTATGCGGGGGCGTTGTAATGGATTACCATCTATCTTTCTACTATCTTGACCCTTAGGCGAAGAAAGACAGCCAAGTACACTTGTACTGTGACTAGGATGATTGGAATCAACTCGTGGGATGCTCGGTTCTTCTGGATTCTCTTCATCGCGATTTCGAGGAGGTGGATTTACAACATGGTAACATTCTGTGGGAATCGTTTTAGGTATTGCTCCTTTCAATACATCGGAACGTGGACGCGATTCTGTAGGGACTGTAACATGTGGATTTTTACTTAAACTGGGCTGATTCTGTTCCATCTGCAACCGCATTTTTCGCAGTTCAGCCTCCATGAGAAGTAGCGCTTCGATCGTAACCGGTTGGCTTGGTTGACCTTGTTCCAGCATAGAATTCTTCAGGAACTGCTGAGTCGAGTTATCAACTGGCAATGTTCCTGCATTGGTCAAATTCTTACCTACATTATACAGTGCACTATAACATCGACAGTAAGACCTCTCTAATCCACCAAACTTCTTACTACTGTCCTGTAAGTATCTATGAGTATGCTACGATAGAATAGGAATATAATTATCTTCTAGTATTCAAAATTTAGATGTTTCTAACTTACCCGAAGTCATTCACAATCTTCAAACCACTAATTTTCATAAACTTCAGGTTGAACTCAAGAATATTTTACACTGTAGTAGTAGAGTAGGATAATTAGTATTAATAATGCTATATTATATAATCATAACTTACGAATAAATGATAAATTTGGGAAAATTAAGATTAAACAGCTAACACATTCCAGCAACTGTAAATAGTTCAAGGTCAGTTCTTTGTAGTCTATCATTTGGCTACTCTATTCATTAGAACACGTATTGTCCTCATCTGTCAACTCGACGCGCACCTAGTGTTGTTTGAGTGAACCTTTTTTTCGCTCAAGCGTTTATGGTAGAGGCGCCTCGAGCCGGATTGCTGGTTCTGCGGTCGTGGCAACAGTAATCAAATTTAGTAGATAAAGATGAAATTTTTTAGGATTTTTGTTTTTTTTTAAACTACCTACTTTTGAATGTTTAAACTTCATACGCAAATATTTGTGTTGACGTTTGAACAAGCTTTTAGGATTCTCCACAATTTAAGTGAGAGCAGCACAGTATTTGTTTTTGAAATATTTCAGTATTGTGCCTTTATGACGATCAAGATGATAGGATAATCATTGTCACATCAATGTCAATGGTCACAGCAAAAAAACACTTCATTTTGGACACTTCCGTTTGATTTTGCTATGAGTGTACAACATAAAAAGGGGTTTTGGAATTGTCCAAAATACATTGATTACGTGTCTCCATCATATCGAATTTTACGGTGTAATTATCTCCGAAACAAAAGCGACTATTTAGATGAATAAAACTGCTACTCCATGTTTGTTGCGTTGCAGCATACATTCCTTCAATGTTTTGGGCATGAAATCACCATGGTGCACCATAACAAATATTTTCTCTAATCCATAGGGGTTCGTAAGCTTCAGGTTGAGAATCGGTATGATGGAAAAATAAATAACTCGAACGAACAAAAAAAAACAACGTAAAATTAAAAAAGTTTTTATGAAATTTCGATTATACGAAAAGGAAAAGTTATAAAACACTTTAGGGAGATACTCTTTCTATTGACCTTTGATATCAGAAATCCGATTCAGCAGAAATGCGATGGTGAAACTGACCCTTCTCCCCAGAATATATCACAGCTTAACATGTAGTGTGAATTTCTGTTCAATATCATGCACATAAATGGAGCGTCACAAAACAGTTTAGGATTTGTCCGTTATACATCGTTTTGTTCTGGGACATTCGCATACTTTGCCGATGGTGAATACTGAACCAAAACTTCTTTGATAGCATTTTTTCATGAATTTTTTTTTTCGTCTGGATATCGAAATACAAATTTACATGCTCTGATATTTAAATCACGATGAAAATTCAGATTTTTTTTCTGTGTATATTCAGTCTATAAAATGAATTATGAAACAATCCTGAACATCACCGATGAGATGAAAAAATGACATTAATAGTGTTCAACAACCTGCTTGACTACGACGGGAGATGAACCAGCACAAGGCTGTAAATCTCGATAATCAAGGAACCTAAAAAAAAACTTACTAGAAATACACACTACCAAAATGTCATGTAAATTTCTGTCTCCTGAGACCGACACATGCAAGCGTCCTTTAGCACATAAGGATAAGTTAAAAGAGATGAGATAATATATTCAATCAAACACATCTTTTGCTGAAATGCGTATGTATCAGTTTCAAGAGACATAATTTTACACGAAATCGTTCTTTACGTTCCCCAACTTTTTACAAACATGAATTACGTCTCATGTAAAATTCATAAATTTTTAGTGTGTACTTAAGTCAAAGAAGCCAAAGTAGTCGTTAAACAGCTGACAAAATGAACGAATAGGCTCATGCAAAGCGTAATTTCTGCTTCGTGGTTCCAGGAGTGGAAGGAGTAGAAAATCACGTTGTTCGAAGTGGTCGTACGGGTGCGTACAAATTCAGCTGTGTCAGCAAAGCCGGGTAGTCGATGTCTCCTGAAAGTAGTTTCGCTGCGAATGTTGCTTGTGCAATTGATCGTCTCACCTCCAGTGGTTCGATCAGTAGAAGACGGCACCGCTCCTCGTATGGTGGCAAGTTTCTTGGATCACGTCAACCAAAAAACCGAAGAGCATATCTCACGAATTTCTTTTGAACAGCTTCTATTTGGGCGATCCAAATGGCATGGAAAGGACTCCAAACGACCGCAATTGTTTCCAATATTGACCGCACAAGAGGGACATGAGGCACAGTGGGTAACGGAATTCGTCAGCAATTTTTGAACATAAGCCCAGTTGAATTGGTTCTGTCAACAATATCGCTGTACTGCATTCGGAAGGTGAGTCCGATATCAAGGATAACACCGAGATCCTTAAGGTGCTGTACTCGAGTAAAGCCACATCCCGATAACAAATAGTCAAATGTGATCAGCTGGTGTTTGCGGTGATACGAAACAACGTTGCATTTTTCAACGCTGAGGCTGAGCAAGTTTCTTGTGCACCAATCCGCAAAGATACCCACCATGTCCTGCAGATCCAAGCAGTCTGAGAGGCATTTTATTATTTTGTAAATTTTCGCGTCGTCAGCGAAAAATAAGCGGCACCCCGAAGGTAACAGCAACGAAACATCCTTCAAGAAAATTGAGAAGAGCAGCGGGCCGAGGTTCCTATTTTGTGTGGGACTCCCGACTTGTTCGAGAATGATTGCGATTCAGATGAGCCGATCTTGACCCGCACTGAACGGTCCGTTAAGTAGGATCTGAACCAATCCGCACTCCTAGATGAGACGCCGAGTTTCTCCAGGTTAGCCAAAAGGATTTCGTGATCCACTGAGTCGAATGCAGCTTTCAAGTCCATATATGCAAGTCGATATACTGTTTACAAGATGCAAACAGGGAATCGTCCACAATTATCCCGAATAACTTGGAGCATGCGCACAAGGAGGTAATTGGCAACATCCCGTATGTCTCCTTTCATGTGAACTGGAAACTAGTAAAAGAATTTCCATCGGGTGGGGAACTACCTTTGCTAAGCCGAAAGATTGAACAGCATTGCTAGCGGAAAGCTAAGAATATCGGCACAATACTTCAGAAGGGATGATGGAATGCCGTCAGGACCGGTGGCGTACGATAGTTTCAATTTACGCGTTGTTGCTTGCAGCATATGTTATGCAGCTTATGTTAATGCTGGAAATACTCAAAATCAATCTTTCAGTGAAAAATGGAGACACTACATAATAATTAAAAATTTCATAGATTCTCTCCATAGAAAGAACTATGAGATAATCTTAAGCGTCTATATGGATTCAAGACGCTCAATAAATACGTGCTCATTGAAAACTGTGCAGTTATAGTAAATCGAGACATTGTGTAATTTTTGAATATACTCGTTCAAAATTGGATAATACCACTCGCGCCAATCGATCCTGCTCTAATACTACAAAGTCTATAGAGTCTATAGTGTCTCGTTGCAATTCAACTGCAACGAGTATGTATATTTTCACCTCACAATTTATGTGCTCACAGGTATTGTTTGGTTAAATCTTTATGAAGAGTTATCCAATAATAATGAAATTTCCACAAGATTTTGAACAGAACTAAAATCAGTACATAAATAGCTCAGTACGTAATCAAAGACTGAAATTTTTTGTTAATATTTTAATACGCCGTAAAATACTATTTTGTTCATATCTCCGCAACCAAATGTTCGAATAAAAAATATAATAGCGTTCAATGGGAATGTTGTAGCTTTCATTTGCCGGAAACAGATCTGAAATCGATTCACAAACGGCTGAGAAACCGATGTGACATTATTTGTAACGCACACACACATACACACACACTCATACACACGCATACACACATATACACACAAACATGATTCGTCGAGCTGAGTCAAATGGTATATGACACTCGCCCCTCCGGGTCTCAATTAAAAAGTCTAGTTTCCAAGCGATCTTAATACCCTTCTTTTGATGTAAGAAGGGTAAAAAAAAGTGCGCCTTCAGAAAACATTGATACTAATATAAAGAGATAGGCAACATTATTCTTTGTAATTTATGAAGTAATTGAGCTACAATAGACATTGAACTACTTATATGCTTGCTATAAAAGCTCTATAAGACGATTGCTGTTCTGAACTACGAAAAGTTTAACAACTAGCTCAATTCAGACGAAAACTTTTGAGGGATATGGAAGTAATGTCGGTCTATAAGTCTGAAACTACGTTTCATCCACTATTTTTCAATCTTTGAAAGCGTTTTTTTTTCGTATTATTTCTTCAGACTTTGCTGTGTTCTCAACATCTAACAGACAGTTTCCCAGCTCAATAATAATAAAAACAAACTCATACACAACACTGTATGATAGTATGATGATTGAATCCCGTTATTGATTCAATTGATTTTGGTTAAACTGACGAGAATAAAGTATAAATCACCGATAAATATCGTGCATAATGGTGATTACGTGCATTAAAAAATCAATTGCATATAACCAACATGGTGGAGGCATGATCATTGATTTTCTTTTGCTCATTTGTAAGAACGATATTCTGTTTTCAACACTGTAAGCGTGATTGCCTCTCACCGCAGAATTGCCATAATCTTAAGATGTCTAATTATGGTCGGTTGTAATAAGCAATTACGTTTAGTAATTGGCAGGTTTGAATATCCTAGCTAGAATTATTGATAGTTTACATTGTTTACAATGCAAATTTCCAAACGTGAACGTACACACGGTTAACGATTTACAACACTGTTCCTCACCATTTGGAGGCGAAGAATAATTTTGCTTGCCAGACTAAAAGATTCAATGTCATAAAACTTTACAAAATTTGCAATTGACTCTCGCCCAGTAAGTAAAATTGCCTTTAAAGGGACAAAATTAGCGATATGTGCTTCTTTTGTTCAATTTAACTTACAATAATTTTCAATTATTTTGCGATGTTGCATAAGCAACACTGAATCCGTTATTTTCTTAGCCAAAATTATCTCAGGAAACAACCGGGGAACGCCAACTTTTTGCTTTCGTCACTTTTTTTTTGTATTTAATATGCCGCTCATCTCGTCATGAGCACGGAACTTCCTTGAGTGAGGGAACAGTTGTCGTTAGGGATGAAATTAGATTTCCGTCTGTGTTTTCCTTTTGGTTGGTGCGATGACGGTGGAACCAGCCGCAGACAGCGTCGTCGTCGTCGTCGTCGACATCGTCCTCATCATCATCGAAGGTTTCCCGGAATAGAGAGCTGAGTGAAACTTTGTTGTGCCATGTCACGCCAGTTGTTCAAGGGTCGCTTGCTTCGGTCTCTCCATAAGCAGTCTGGGCCTGGAGTACCTAAGTGGGGTAAACTGTCATCGTTGTTTGCCATCGGTCATCATCCTAAACAACAACCGACAATAACATATGCCATGTAGAAGTACGATGAATAATTGATTTAGTTTGTTTCGGGAAATTACTTCGGTAATTCTGTGATCATCGATTTCGTTTAGCAGGACTGCTTCGCGGTAAGTGAGCGAGTAGATTAGAAAGTTATGTCATACTCATGAATCCAAAATGAGGTGGTGGGCTTGTTGGTGTGATTGTCTTCTCGGGAAATTTCTTGAATCTAATAAATATGTCTAAAGATTTGGTTTGCTATGGAAGATAAACTGGTGGGTTTACAGTTGAGATTTGTCGTTTTAAGTGATCAGTTAGGTCAGTTCACAGCTTACAGATTTTTGATTACATGATGATAAAGGAACGGCAAAGGCAAGGGAAAACGGGTAAACGGTGAAATTTTATTTAAAATAAATTAAATTTTTTAAAGTAATTAGGAAAAAAGCGGAAAATACCGCGCCCCGCTCTCCAACCCGACTGCCGCCCCCCCCCGCCCCCCCCCATCAGGTTCCCCCCCCTCGCCCCCCCCCGCGCGAGAAACCGGCCCCCGCCCCGCGTCCCGTCGGTTTTTGTTCGTTCATGGGCGCAAAAGAGTCCGTTGGGAGGGTTCTTGTCCTTGGGAACCACCTGCACGTTGTTGGCGGCGTACCACTCCATGGCCTTTTTACCGTAATGGCAAGATGCCAAATCCGGCCAAAACAGTACGGAACAACCGTGTTTCTTCAGGAAAGGCAGCAGACGTTTATTCAAACACTCTTTCACGTAAATTTCTTGGTTGACAGTCCCGGAAGCTATGAAAATGCTGCTTTTCAAGCCACAGGTACAGATGGCTTGCCAAACCAGATATTTCTTTGCGAACTTTGACAGTTTCGTGTGCTTGAAAATATCTGCTACCTCTCCCCTTCCTTTTGCCGTATAAAACTCTCGGAAGCTGCTTGTAGTCGGCTTTGACGTAGGTTTCGTCGTCCATTACCACGCAGTCAAACTTCGTCAGCATCGTCGTGTACAGCCTCCGGGATCGCGCTTTGGCCGTCATATTTTGTTTATCATCGCGATTTGGAGTCACTACCTTCTTGTAAGTCGATAGTCCGGCTCGTTTTTTGGCTCGATGCACGGTTGTAGACGATACACGGCATCTCGGAGAGATAGGTTAGGGTTTCGCTTGAAACTACCGGCAACTCTCTTTGTCGTCTCAGCGGCTTCCGGTTTTCGATTTCCCCCCGATCCAGACTTCCTGGCTGTCGACAAACGTTCCCCAAACACTTTAATTACATTTGTAACGGTTGATTTGGCAACTTTTAGCGATTTTGCCAACCTTGCGTGCGAGTAGCTCGGATTTTCGCGATGCGCGAGCAAAATTTTGATACGCTGCTCTTCTTGCTTGGACGGCATTTTGACAACTGAAGAGTGAATTCCAAAATCAAAATAGGAGCAACATTCTACACACACACACCTTCAAAATGAGGGGTGTTCAGGTTTTTTAAATACAAAATTGAAAGAAATACGTCAAGTTAATATTGACCAAATTTTGACCGTATCGCCCTTTAGGTTTTACACTCGTGAAACACTAAAATTAACTTGAAATGGAAATATCCTTCTTACCCTAGGAGTGGACAGCAATCTCTGTTAGAACCAAAGATGTGAAGGGAAAGTATTGATAGGTCCGTAAGAGCACGGCAGGTTGTGAAATTGAATAGAAGTAAAATTGGACAGATTAATTATATCAGTGTATCATAATGCAAACAGTCTTAACTTTTCTTCTGCTGAAAAAAGATACCTCAGTGGTATTTGAAAACATTTGGGGAAAACTAAATCTCGTAGAATAAATGTGGGATCAATAGGCTGTGCTAGATTTTATGTGACTTTGATAAAACAGAATATTTGTGAGTTTTTCACAAATCCATTAATTCGTTTGTAAAAGTGATAATTGACTGAATGAGACTGATGCAAATTTTGAAATTATCACTCCTCTGTGCTTAAACGATTTTTTAAGTTCTTATAAGCCATTAAAAAATAGAACTCAAAACTAACTTTGCACAATCAATTTCAAACTTGTATGAGGATTATTGAAATTGATGTTTGCATCGCTTTAATTATTTACTCAATCAAATTTGTTCCAATAATGTACAGTTAAACAAATCGAAAGTTTTCCAACCCAGCTTCAATGAAAAGTAACACGCGTTTCTTGAAGCTTTCTTATTGCAAAACTTCAAGTCCTTCATTTTGTATGATGATGATAATGATGATGATTGTGGTGAAATACTACACTCTAAGAAAAACTCGTGCAGTTAAAAGTGTACTTGAATACACTGTTCTTAAATTTACAAGATCATAACTCAAAAGGATAAATTACATGACATGGCGTAAATATAAATTGAGGAACACAAAATGACATATAACAAATGCTGCTACTGTTAATTCAAATATAAATGCTTCTTGATGCCAGTTTTGATCTAAATTTAGTTCTTGTTAAGGGGGAGTATTGGGTTAAAATTCGTACAAAAAAGGCATGTTTTTGTGAATTTTATGTGACGAATGAAATTGATTAAGAGGAATAAATTTAATATTGTTAAAAAAAGGAAAAGAAAAAAAAATGGTTTTTTTAGGGGGAATATTAAATGAGATTAGTTATTATTTATTATTTATTATATTACAAGATTCATCTGACAACACGGTCTACATGAATAAAACTTATACTAAACAAACTAAACAAAGAAATTCGAACTCAGCAATCGTTGTCTAAAACTCTTAGTGCTAATACAAAAATCAAACAAACTGTACACACTGTTAAACGTACAACACATTACATGTAGTGGATCGTTCTGACCATAATCGGTGCGTCTAAAACTTAGCCTAAGGAAATCAGTGCGTCTCAAGTTTCGGGGAATGACGTTAATGTTGATTTGAGCCAAGATACAAGGTGAATCTATGCAACCGGTTAGCACTTTTTGCACAAATAAAACTCTTTCCAGTTGTCGTCTTCTGCTCACCGTGTCCATTCCAAGAAGCCGGCAGCGATTCTGATACGGAGGCAGATCGGTAGGATCACGCCATGGCAGAAACCTCAGCGCATAGCGAACAAACCGTGACTGAACAGCTTCAATCCTTGATGTCCAGATTCCAGTATACGGACTCCACACCACAGCAGCATACTCCAGAACGGATCGTACCAACGAGTAGTACAACGCACGTAAACAGTATGGATCTCTGAACTCATGGGCAATTCTAAAGATGAATCCTAAGTTTCGGTTAGCTTTAGAGATTACAAATGAGTAATGCTCTCTAAAGGTGAGTTTCGTGTCAAGATGTACTCCAATGTCTTTGATCACGGACTGGTGAATATTTGGAGAGAGTATATTCACCACCAATGTTGTAGTTCCATGTGATTGGATCTTTTTTGCGAGTGAATGAGATCACCGAGCACTTGTTCGTACTGATGGTTAACTCGTTGATTCCACACCATTCCGTAAAAACGTCAACGAGTCTATTGAGCTCCCGACAGTCTTCGATTGAGCTAACAATACGATAGATTTTCAAATCATCTGCATACAAAAGCCGACACCCTCGTGGAAGTACTGCGCACACATCGTTAAAAAACAGGGAAAATAACAGCGGGCCAAGGTTGCTTCCCTGTGGAACACCGGAGGAGTTTGAAAAATAGCTAGACTGGGCTGTTCCAACTTTCACAGCCAAGCGACGATCTATCAAGTAGGATTTTAGCCAGTTGACGAAGTTTGGTGCAGCTCCCATCCGTTGTATCTTTGCCAGAAGCAGGGCGTGATCAACACGATCGAAAGCAGCCTTCAAATCTGTGTATATAGTGTCTATTTGAGCCCCATTCTCCATATTTCGTATGCAGTATGAAGTAAATTCTGTGAGGTTAGTGACCGTTGACCTCCCGGCAAAAAATCCGTGTTGATTGCACGAAATGTGGTTTTTGGCTGCATGAAATAGCGTTTTATTAATTAGAGTTTCCAACAACTTAGAGCCTGCACACAATGATGTAATGCCGCGATAGTTAGATACGTTTCCGCGATCCCCTTTTTTGAAGACAGGAAACAGAAAAGATTCCTTCCATCCATCTGGGAACGTTGATTGAGCGATTGATTGATTGCAAATGGCTGTTAGGGGAGCGCAGAGTGCAGTTGCACACTTTTTGAACACAATGGGTGGAATACCATCCGGTCCTGGCTGACACGAACACTTTAGTTTATTGATAGCATCATTGATGTCTGCTTCAGAAAAGATTATATTTTGTATTTCTAGTACTCCTTCAGGAACATTATTGAGGGCAGCGCTAATGTGTTGCGAAGAAGCTATTTCAGGTTTGAAAACGCTTGAGAAATGGCACGCAAATAGTCTGCATATCTCAGTGGGAGAGGCGCCTGTGTCTGTACCATAAGACATAATAGACGGTAGACCATTTTCCTTACGTTTTTCGTTTACAAATGACCAGAAACGCTTGGGGTTACGCTTCAAATTATATTGCTTTTGCTGAACATACCGTGAGTATAGCAGGCGATTGTAGTTCCTGTATCTGTTGCTGGCAGTCTGAAAGTCTCGCTTGGTAATCAGGTTCCGGTTCTCAGAGTAATGTCGAAGAGCCCTGGCGCGTATCCGTTTCAAAGTTCTCAGTTTTTTATTCGACCAGAGAGGACTCTGATTGGGGCTTGGTGAGGGAATATGAAGACGAAACAGTTCAGTGAGCGTGTCAGTTAGGATTCCGACAGCTTCATTGACATTAACAGCAGTATATAGTGGTGTCCAATCAGCCTGAAGGATGGCACGGTTTAATGCAGGATAATCAGGATTGCGGAAATTGAATTGCTGTACTGCAACGGGTTCTACGAGGGAAATAGTCGTATGACAGCTTAGTTTAGCAGATAGTGCAGGATGAAATGCATCCATTTCAACAATCGGTTCAGCAGCTTCCGTTATATTGCACTGTCAAACAGCTCTCTCGTTGCCGAAAACTAGGTCGAGGGTACGGTTTCTGTGGTTCACCATTGGATTAAGTTGCTGCATGTTAAGTAATGACAGACCATCAATGAGTGCAGAGCCCGATCAACTGAAGGTGGCTTCACATGGGTCAGGGAATCGGTATCTCCCAGAAGCACTGCTCCAAGCGAGCAATGGTAGGTTGAAGCCGCCAAATAAAAGATGAGACTCATGTAGACCAAAAGAGTCTGAAACATGAGTGACGCACTCGATATGTCGATCAATATGGACGAGATCAGTAGCTATTTGAGGAGGAATGTGGACAAAACCGTTGCAAAAAACATAATGCACTGAAGAAATGCGTACAATGTGGGTTTGTAAGTGAATTGCTCGTTGAGCCAGGTTTCGGTAAGTACGATCACATCGTAATCCGAGTCTAACGCAGCGAGAAAGAATTCATCCATTTTTGTACGCAATCCTCTCACGTTCTGGTGGAAGATGTTGAGACAACGATGAGCTGAGTCATGATGCTGGAGATTTACATCCATCGATGATGGCCGACAACACGTAGCGCAAGTTTCATGACATGAGTGGTCGCTGGAATGCAAATCGTTCGAAGAGAGCTGGAATGGTAGACTTCTTCTGAGAACAGGCGCAGTATCTATTTTCGCTTCGGTTGGACATATACTGGTCTTGAATTTACCTGGACCATCTGAGCCTTCAAGCTGGTGATTTTCATTCATCAGTGACGGCGGGCTGCTAGCAGATATAGTGTCATAAGATGCGTGGTTAGAATCGTTCGGAAGGAGCTGGAATAATTGAGTTCTTATGAGAACAGGTGCAGTGTCTGTGTACGCTTCGGTTGGACATATACTGGTCTTGAAATTACCTGGACCTGGGTCATCAAGCTGGTGATTTTCATCCATCGGCGACGGCGAGCAACTGTTGGTGAAGAGTGCAGTAGGTTGCTATATTGAAAAGTCAATCCTCTGTCTCGCTTTGGCAAGACGTTTCCGGTAAACTGGACAGTCGTAACTCCAAGTCGAATGAGCAACATCGAGCAACTGGTCAACATCGGGGCTGCGTTTGGTGTTTTCCAAATTGCAATTAATGCATTTCTCAAAATTTGCCTCACATTCCTCCGCTTTATGCTCACCAGCACACTTAGGCCAGCAAGTTGGCTTCGAAGAGGCTGCTGCTTTGTGTTGAAACTCCGAACAGTTAAAGCAGCGACCAGCGTCAGTTGCATCCACTAGTCTGCATCTCTTCCATCCCAGGAAAACACGTTGTAGTTTCATCAGTGTATTGAAGCCACGAGCATCTGTCTCAAGAACTGCCGATAGCTGATTAGAATTTCGATTCACGTTTTTCGTCACTCGCACCACTTTCAGGACAAACGGATCCTCCAAATTGTTCTGTTTCTTCAGCATAGTAACTAAAGCTTCCTCGTTCACGTCGTCAGAAAAACCGATGATTTTTATGAGGGACACCGACTTTGAAAACGTGAGTTGCGTGGAAAACGCTTTAAAGTTTTGAACACTAAAAAATCTGGTATAAAATCTGATTACCTCACACTGAATCATCAATGCCAGGTTCATAAAGCACGTTGCTATCATCCATGATGTCTAATGCACCTTTTTGCTCCTGTCTACAGTGAATTCTGCCGTCTTTAGTTTGTCTTTCAGCTTCCTGCTCTGCTCGACTTATACGTATGGAATCAGCTGATCGCGCCCAGTTATGAGCGCTTGGTCCACTACTAATTCCCATGTCTTGCATGAAGGTTAGTAAAGCAAATGAACCTTCATTGAAGACACTGGCTGCCACATAAGCTGCAATTTCAACGATGACAGAGGTTCCACTCAAGTGCTTTGGTGAGATTTTTCTAATCAGTTGGTTCAAACTCTCATTGTTGTTCTGCGTTAAGCCTCCGACACATCGCTTCAGAAGTGCATCATTTCGTGTGGAATTAAACGAGGGGAAATTTTACGCGCCTGATAAAATTCATAATCTTTTTCTGTGTGGTGAAAACAAATAACTGGATAAATATTACTGTCATTTAATCATTGTATAACTAAGAAACATAATTTTTGTAATTTACTCTCCAAACAAGAAATACAAGCTCAAAAAACCAGTTTTTCTCTGTATCCATACCCAAGTAACAATCCTACTGCCTCTAAGCCTTCGTTTAAATTTATGAGGGTTTTATTATAGCAATCGACATGGTATTTTGTTTAAAAGCAGTTTTCAGTGATGCGAAAGATGTCAAGTTAGTTATTTTTCTTTGGGCTGTCTTAGCAAGAAGATGAAGTCTAAAACAGTCTAGCTTTAAAAATAATTTACGAGGAATTCTATCCCCTCATAACACTGTTTAGTAGTTCAATAGTAAAGTTCATTCATATTTGTTTAACCGATTCATGATGAAATATTTCATAAAAACGCTTTATCTTTACAAAAACAATCAATAAATTATTTGGATGGAGACGAGCAAAAAGAATATATTGTAGCATTTTGTATTACATAAAAAAATTATGATAAGATATTCTACCAATGATGTTATAATAAAAAAAAAAAAAAATGCAATAGCAAAAAAACAAAAAATGAAAAAAAATAAAAAAAAAAGTAACGTTTGCATTAAAAAAAATGGACTTTTTTCGGATGGTCATAAAAAAAAGCTAAGACAGATAATTGCTTTTGATAAATTTCTCATGGAAGGTATTTATTTAAGCTTACTTGCACAAAAATTCTACGCCCTCGCGAGCGGCCTTCCGGCAGTTAATCGGCACATTCGCCATGGCGTACGAAAACATGTGTGTAGACATGTTTTTGAGTCCTTTCTTCGTTTTATTTATCAATTCCTCCTCAGTTTTCGCGACAGAATTGTTGGAGTAGATCTTACGTTTTTGGTTGACCCAGAAATTCTCGATGGGATGCAGCTGGGGGACGTTGGGCGGGTTCGCCGACCTGGGTACCACATCGATATTCAGCCGCTCCAGCTCCTCCAACGATCGCTTCGAGTAGTGGGCCGACGCCAGATCCGACCAGAACACCGCGTCTTCACCCTTATGGTAGTTCTTGATGAACGATGCAACTTCCGGCAGGCATTTCGTACTATAAATTTCCCCGTTCACGGCCAGTCCGGAGCAAAAGAAGAGCGGCTTTGACATCCCCTTCTCGCTGATTGTCAGCCACAGCAGCACCTTCTTGGGGAACTTGGTGTGTGAAATGAACTTCACCTCGGAGCTCACTTCCTTCGCGGGGGAAGTAAAATACGACGTGTCCTGCCAGTCGTTGCCATCCAGAGTGAGATAGGTCTCGTCGTCCATCACCGCGATTCGCTGGGAAAATCGAGTTGACCATCTTATTCACCCGCTGCCGGTGCGTCATTGCCTGCAGCTCCGAAACCAGTGGACGTGACTTCCGATTCCTGACATGTATGTTCATGTTTACCAGGTACTTTTTCACTGTTTGGCCGGTTGAACCGACCTCCGGGCCAAGCGCACGCAGTGATGTAGCCACTTTTCCCTCGGTGTTCCTATTCAGGAACACTATGAATGTAGATTCCGGAACGGGCGCATCCGGCATCCACAAAGTGCCACACGATGTCCGTTTTTGACTCGGCGGGGGATGCCGTTCGTTGAACGCGCACACTTCTGAACGGAGTTGCTTCACTGTTTTTGCCATCACGGTTAGAGTTAGGCTGATAGAGCTGTCAAATTTTGTCTGCTGACTCATGGGTTACTATGATTGATGCTGCATGGGTAGTTTTGTCAGTGCGGATGAAGGTAAACCCATGAAAAATCGGCAATTTTTTCCATTTTTTTAAATGCAAACGTTTAGTGAAATATTAAGCAAAACTTCTTGATCATTCTGAATAGTCATTTGCCAACTAGCCATCAATTAAGGTCGTTGGAAAAACTACATCAGTCAGTCTTCCAAACAGGAATTATCTTGAGGCATGTTTCGCCCCGTATAAAGCACTGCTTTCCCGTATTCTTTCGTAAAAACTTTCTTCCTGTGGACTAACTTTTGATGTAGCTTGAACTGTCAAAACTCTTTTCTGGCAGCAGCTTGGTTACCATAGAAGCTGTTTGACAGCTAAACAATCTTGCATATAGCCAACAGTTAAGCCTCAAAATTATTTTCATAAATGCCATTTCAAAACATTTCGATAGCAGCAGCATTTGTTTATAGATGCATTCATGAAAACAAAACTGCATTTTCTATAATGACTCATGAAAAATCAATGTTAATGCCGCTGCCATTTTTATTTCAATCTTCATGCAAGTTTATAATTTCCATATATTATGATATATTTTTATTGACACGGCTTATTGTTGTTCTGCAGTTTATGTGGGATAAAAAAGAGTATTAAATAAGAATGATTGAGCAAAACATTTATCTTGAAAGAAGAATTACACCTTTTCTAAATGAATTGTTTTAAAAATATAACGTATTTCGGAGGCGCCCCTATTTTCTTAGCTCTTTTCAATGAATTTAATTTGTAACTTAAAAATTTCCGCACTTTAGGTGGAAACAATATGATAAATCAGACTGAGATAAATATTTCACCTTGAGAATACTAACGTTTTATTTGACATGTGTAATTTTTTTCATCAATCTGAGTTATTTTTGTCGAAATTAATTCTTTTTTTTTTCTTTTTTCCTTTATTATCGAAATGTCCAGCCCTGAGCTGGTTCATCTCCCGTCGTAGTCACTAAAACACCTCTTGGGTATTTTCGTAACTTGTCCGGGGGTGAGATTTGAGCTCGTGACTTTGGCGTGAGAGGTATTGATGCTAACCACTACGCCGGGGTCGCCCCCGAAATGAATTTGTTGAGAGTGAATAAGATTTATTAATACTATTATATTACGAATAAAACTGTTTTGAGTGGTTTTGGCAAGCGTCAACTGTAAGTGGCACGAAAAAGGCTTTCATAGATGTCAAATTGTTTTTATTGTAGTTTACTGATGGTCTTAAAACTGTTTTCAGTTCGGTCATAATAACATATTTTTATTTTAATCCAATCTTGAACTGTCTCTAAGATATACCCTTCAGAACATCTACCAAAGTGGACCAACTACCCGAGCAGGAACGAATAACTTGATAACTGGCCTTGGTATTAATGAGCTCAGATTAAGAGGTAAAATACCTGAGGATAATACTATAAAAGTGTCCCCACAATGTTATGTCAATACCAAATTGAGGTAGGACAATACCAAAATAGTACCTCTCAGGTATTCCCAGGTATCCGAAATAACAAGTTTTGTTATTCAAGAGATATTTTGCTTGCAATTCTTAGGTATTTTGTTTAGGTATTTTACCTCTTTAATCTGAGCTCTTTAATACCAAGGCCAGTTATCAAGATCAGAATTAGTTATTAATATGTTGTTGTCTTCTGCTCGGGTAAGCACATTTAAGATTTCATGAGGTATTGGGGGAAGCAATCAAAACAAATATGCCTTGACCAGCGTTTTATGGATGTTGTTTTATAACAGCCTTGTAGGAATTCATAAAATATTAAATTTTACTATGGTAATAAACGATACAGTCCTTGATCCACTGTCATCCGTTTCTGGAACTTTTGGAGGACCAAATTATGTATTCATCAGTTTTTCCAAGGTGCGGTGCGACAACCCAGGATTTTGTATGTGGGTGAACAAAATCCTTCCGTAAGCGGTTTGCTGAATTTCTTCCATCTTGACCGAAATCTCACTGACAACTGCACAACTGAACAGATGTAAACAATATACTTTAAAGAGAAACTGGGCAAAATTTGGTTAATTTTGCTCAGGTGTGAAAAAAGTTACGCAAGATGGAAAGTGTGGCAATAATTATCGACTCACCCTTAATCATACCCTTGCTGTAAAATGTAGTCTTCGTGAAAAGAACTTCCAAATCAAACTGCTGTCAAAACAATCCAAAGTTTTTAGTGATAGGGTGCTGTCCAAGATTGAGAATTGCCTCCAGATTCTTACTTGTGACGTAAACTTAATGTTGATGTCAAATCTAGTAATCCTCAGAGTACAGAGATAGGCGGAAATTCAATCCGACGGTGTGGCAACGGTGTTTGTTTTGTTTATAAAGGCTGCCAACACTTCCGCAGAGTAAAATGTTTCAGCTTTGTGCGTGACTTTGTCGTTGCTTCCATTGTTGTTTACATTTATAACGTACAAGTGATTTATTGTGAGAAATTAAAAAAAAATCGAAAATGAAGTGTAATGCAAAGTTAAGCAATAACCGCGGAGGTGTTAAATCATCGAATTGCGTCAATATGAGCTTTTTCCGATTTTCTAAGAATGCCGAACACCGAAAAAAATGGCTGATGTTCTTTGGCTTAGCACCGGATTTTCCCCTCGTAGATTATATACGTCTGTGTAGTGTATGTGATTTTGCAAGCAGTTTGGTGGTTTCCTGTTAACTTTATTTATTTTTTGAGTACCATTTCGAGCACACGCAGTTGTATTTTGCGAAAGAAGGTGGAAATGCCAATGAAATGAAAATGCCTGAAACTATCCCGTTTTACCAGGTAGTAAACAACCCATGTAGCACACTACGTTAATATTTAGTTGTAGTAACTTGATTATGACTTAGCAAGTCATATTTATGTTATCTCAATCGAATGGCAACAAGTGTGCTACTTGAGAAGAGCATACGGATAATCTTCGGCATCATCCCAATACGGCACCACTGAAGTGAATGATCTAAAGTAAAAAATGGCCTACTGTACAAATTCCGCTAAATTTTCATCTCAGCAATACATTATCATTATCGAAGCAATACGAACATAATCGAACACAGAGAATAATAAAATATAAAATAGAAGTTCTGCAGAATACGAGTGTTTTGTTTTTGATTTTTGAATCGTAATATACATAAACCATTTATTTTACCTACATTGCAATACTTAGCAATCGAAGCATTTCAACAAACAGTAAACATGCTCGTTTGGCTCAGATTTTGACAATTCTCGCTGCTCGGTTGGCTCAAGGCCGCTTCCGCATATCTCTGTACTCTGAAGATTACTAAAGTGTGTTCCGATCAAAATATGGTTGGATGTGTGTGAGTCGATCAAAGTTTTTATTAATAAGTCAAATTCTTTTTTTTTTCAAGTTCAGTTAATACAGAATACAGGAGAAATATTCAGCTAAGCTTCTTTTTTACCGAATGCGAATTGCCGGGTCTCTCGTTTAACACCTGCCATAAGTTTTTGTACAGCCTCCTTGTCCACTTTATTCGCTGCAGAACGCCAGTTTGCTTTGAACTGTTTCACGCTCACAATAGCTATATGAGTCTTCTTAAGATTACGCTTGACGATGGCCCAATATTGTTCGATTAGGCAAAGCTCTGGCGTGTTGGGAGGGTTCTTGTCCTTGGGCACCACTTGAACGGCCTTTTTTCCGTAATGGCAAGATGCCAAATCCAGCCAAAATAGAACTGAACAATTGTGTCGCTTCAGGAAAGGCAGTAGACGTTTTTGTAGGCACTCGGTCAAATAAATTTCCTGGTTGACGGTTCTGGTCGAAATGTAAACATTGCTCTTCAAGCCAGAGGTACAGATGTTCTGCCACACCAGGTATTTCTTCGCGAACTTTGACAGTTTAATATGATTGAAAATATCTGCCACCTTTCCCGGTTGTCGTATAAAATTCCTGTCCAGGAAGCTGTTTAAAGTCTGCCTTGATGTAAGTTTCATCACCCTGTAACATGCAATCAAACTTCGTCAGCATCGTCGTGTACAACTTTCGCGATCGTGCTCTGGCCGACGTGTTTTGTTTATCGTCGCGATTTGGAGTCACCACTTTCTTGTAAGTCGACAGTCCAGCTCGTTTTTTAGCTCTATCCACGGTTGAAGGCGCCACTCTCAGATTTTTTGCGACATCTCGGACGGAGAGGTGCTGTGGCCTCCGGCTTTCGATTTCCCCCCGATCCAGCTTTTTTGGCTGTCGACAAACGTTCACTGAACACTTTCAATACGTTGGTAACAGTTGGTTTAGCCACATTCAACAATTTCGCCAACTTGGCGTGAGAGTAGTTTGGGTTTTCGCCATGCACGTGCAAAATTTTGATGCGTCGCTTCTCTTCCTACGACGATATTTTGATAACTGAAGTGCTAATCTCAAAATCAAAATAGAGGCATGATGCTACACGCACACATCTTCAAAATGAGGGGTGTGCAAAATGTTTTAATGCACGATGGAAGGAAATGTGTCATGTGTAAGTCGACCAAATTTTGATCGAAACACCCTTTAGTCAAATCCAACATATTTCCCAAAATGGAAAACAAAACATCGAATATGTTTACTGTTCGATTCCTTCCCTGGAGTTCATCATTTCCCAGTAAATGGTCACGTTCGACGACTAAAAAGTCGAGAGCAAGTTCCACCAAATTGCTCACGTACCACTCCCACTCGAGTGGGGGCCTAATCTCAATCAAACTCATCTCCGACCGGTTACCATCAGCTAGATACATGTGTCCGGGAAGCAAAACATTGCGCCTCTCGGAAACGATAACAGCAATAACATCATCTACAAACGAGCAACGAGGCAGTACGAGGTATCGATGATTCCAGTTTGCAGGCATCGCACATAAAAACCCACCGGAAGCAAATTTTGTAAGAAAACAAATCGTGTTTACAATAAATTTCGCAATTCTCTTAAACCATCATCGCTCGCAATAAATTTTCCACGGAATTGCCTGGATCCCTCCAACCGGGCCACCCGGATCGGCAATTCTCTTTCGTGTGCCGGCGCAAAGGACTCTTTGGTCTTCGTCGTGTGGAATAGGTAACTTGTTGGAAGTCGAAAAAAGTACGTGTTTTATAGGCTTCTTTCCGGTTTGCGGTCGGAAGGTGGGATGGAAAATGTACGCGATGTGTGTTTTGATCCACCTTCTTGGACCAGCCAGCGGGTGGGATACTGCCTTTAAATTCATGCGAAGTGTGAGTGGAATTGATATCTTCCACTTGTTATATAGAGTTTCACAGTCGTGCTTCCTAGGGACGTGTGTATATTTTTTTTCCGTTCATCATGGTGAGGGTGAATGTTTGTGTTAGACTTTGGCTCAGGCCTGTCTCTCTCGCCTCTAGGAAAATGGAAGATTGACATTAAGATAACGAGCAAAGTGGGTGAAAGCATTTTGGAATGGAAAAATTCTTACGATCCTCAATGCGATCGAATACTACGAAGTCGCAAAATAAAGTTTTGCTAATTCAATTTTCACCTCCCATCCTCAAAAAACAGCGCATTGCTCCTACTTACTTGAAACTGAACGAGTTCGTTGTTGAAAGTAAAAAAAAAACAACTCGCAAAAAAACGTACACCGGTTGTTAGTGTTGGATTCATGTTGGTACGTGACCAATTGTGGTAATTTTCGGGAAATTTATTCTCTCTTCTGCTGTTGGTGTGCTGCATGTTTGTCGAATAATAAAACCACGAACATAAACGAAAACATCGAGCGCCTCTTCCTGTTGAGCTTCTTTGACTTGTGCTTATCGCACATGCTTTTCCTTTCAACCGCACAATTTTGGTACAGGGCATTAGCAGGACGATGTGGGGGAAAATTCTAGTAAAATGGCGTTGCTTTCTCAACTAATTTTGGGATTTCATGAATCAACTAACCAATTGAAAATACTCGAAGAGCAGTGTGGTTTATAAAACCTTCTATCCATCGCAACCCGTGGTAAATTTTGTGCAAAGTTCAGTATATTTTGGAATCGTCTTATTCTGAATGGACTGCATTGTGTCTCACTTATGATAATCGTTTCATATACTTATTCGTCTTCTTGGCATTTCAAGTTTACTGCTAATGACAATAACCTTATGTCGGCGCTCAAATTAAAGGCTGACTAAAAGTAAATTGGTAGACTCCTCGCGCGCCGCTAGCACGCCTCTATTGTTAGGAATAGAAAATCTTTGACAGTCGTTTGTTAACATTTCTATAGAGAACAACTGGTGCAAGTTTGATCAAAGTAGTCGATCGCGTTCAGAAATAACGTCAAATGGAACTCGAAAGAAGAAAAAATATTGTGCACAAACACCTGGAAAATCCGGAGTGGTCCGGTTCTAAGCTGTAAACATTCGAACCGGCACATGAAGCGAAATTCCATGGCCAAAAAGCATGCAAGGCTCTTGTAAGACCGTATTTTGACGAAACACAAGGGCTGCACTTTGATCGATGACGAAACATACGTCAAACTCGATTTTATGCAGCTTCCCGGTCAAAAGTTTTACATCGTGACTGGACGTGGAGATGTGCCGGGAAGATTTAAGTTCGTGTTTTCCGACAAGATTGCGAAGAAGGCCATGATTTGGCAAGCGATTTGCAGTTGTTGCCTGAAAACGGAACCAATTCGTCACATCCTCGACGATGACATCCACAAGTTTACATCGAAGAATGCCTGAAAAAGCGTGTACTGCCATTCATCTTCAAGCATAGGGGCAAAGTCATCTGTTGGCCCGATTTGGCCTGCTGCCACTACTCCAAGGTGGTTCTGAAGTGGTATGCTACCAACAAGATCGATGTTGTCCCCAAGCTAATGAATCTTCCGAATTGCCCGGAATTTTGACCAATCGAGAAATACCGGGCAATTTCAAAGCAGCGACTTCGATGAAGCGGCGGGACAGTCAAGAACATCCGAAATGTGCTGATTCCGTGTTGGAAAAGGCCGTGGCCTTCATGACGGGCCATGAAGAGTAATCCAGCGGATTAAGATCAGGGCTGGATGGTGGCCACATACCCTTTGGCCAGAACGGCAGATGTTCCTGTAACCACTTCTGAGTGCAGTTCAATGTGTGGCATCTTATTAAAATATAACATTTGGCTTCGGGACGTACTGCTCTTTGATCCACGCAAGAACAAACTTACTTAAAAAAGGCAGCAGGGTAAATGCATCCTTCTTTTTGGGGGAATGCTCCTTAAACTTTGGAAAAATGCTCCTTAGATGCGTTTGCCCGGTATAACTCAATCGGAGGTATTAACCTTCTGGTTAGCGCATGCCGGTTGTTTTGACGGGTCTTAAGTTTCTTCAAGATTGTATAGCGGAGCTTCGCTCCGCAATCTTCTAGGTAGTTTTGACGGGTTCTTAATTTCGTTTTGACGTTTTGAAGAGTCTTAATTTCGTTTTGACGACTCTTACATTCAGAAACATAAAACCCGTCAAAACTATACAATCTTGAAGAAACTTAAGACCCGTCAAAACACCCGGCAAGCGCTAACCAGAAGGTTAATACCTCCGATTGCGTTATACCGGGCAAACGCATCTAAGGAGCATTTTTCAAAAGTTTAAGGAGCATTTCCCCAAAAAGAAGGATACATTTACCCTTTGCCCTTAAAAACCCGATGTAGACCTCTTTGTTTACTTTTTCGCCTTCTGGACCGGGTTCATTTTTTGCCAGTGAAAGCCACCAGTACATCATATCGCGAGCATAATGCTTGGCCAGATATACGTTTTTATGCGATCGGTACTGGAATTTGTTACGGAATCGACTGTAAGCATGCTCTCGACGGTGAGCAGGACTTTCGTTTTTTTTTCGCTTGAGGAAGTACAAGCTTTTCTTACATTGCTCGACTCGTAGCTCCCGGATGCGGTCTGTAATCTAGTAAGTTTTTCTTTCGTGTCCTTGACTTCGCTCCACAGTCTTCCTTCACGATCTTCCGTGCCCCATAAAGTCGCTGATCCCATGTTTCTTCGCCATTTTCCTCATTGAACGCACTGGATTCGCCCGAATCTTCAATTTGATGGCAGCGATGACCCTCGGAATCCGAGCTGGCTTTGGACAACCCGTGGCCATCTTCGTGGATAGTAGTCCTTGTCTCGGTCTAAGACGATTTGCACGGTCCACCGGGACACTCCCCCGGTGATTGAAAGGTCTTTTTGCGACATTTGCGAGTGGGACAAATCACGAATACGCTGCCACTTCATCACGCTTCAACTGTCAAACTAAAGATATTGGCTTCTTTTAATCGACACCTACTATGATATGAATTGTAGCTTACGTGCATGCAAAGAAAACCAAAGCATTGTATGCAATGGTTAAATAGGAACCTATCACGTAACATTATCACGCATACGGTAGATAACACTGCCCTAGCGGCATTAGATACGTCAGCCCAGGATTGAAAAAAAAATGTCTGGTTTGGCGGCGAATGCAGCAAGAGCGCGAATGTTGCAGCACCGCATGAGGGCAAAGGTGGAGCGTATCAGACAGGCACAGATCATGAAAAACTCGGTCTTTCGAAATAATTGTTCCGTTCCATACGGAAATTGTATGAGACGATGAAGAGGCTACGTGCCAGAAGCCGATACTAGGTTAGTCAGAAAGTTTTGAAAGCGGAAATGAAAATACATTTTTGTTTTGGGGATATCACTTTTATTGCTCAGTATAGTCTCCCATAAGATCAATGAACTTGGTCCAACGATCTTCCAACTTTGTTGTCCCATCACTGAAGTGACTTTCTGGAAGGCCTACAAAATACTTCTCTACGACGGCTATAACTTCTTCGTTTGATGAAAAATGCTTTCCACGTAGGAATTTTTTGAGGTGTGAGAGAAGTCAGAAGTCAGAAGGAGCTAACCTGGCGAAAAGGGTGGATGTTGCAACAATCCGTACCCCAGTTCATTGATGTTCGCGATGGTTTCTTGAGCTGTGTGAGCAGGTGCATTGTATTGATGAAAAATGTTTTTTTCTTCTGAAAACCGGGTCTTTTTCAAAAAAAATTCCATCCAACTGGTTCATAAGGTCACAATAATAATCAGAGTTGATGGTCTTGGAGATAATCTATCAATAAAATTCCTTTTGCATCCCAACGAACTGATGCTAACACCTTCTTGGCCAATTTTAGGACACGAATTCGCTTTGGAGCCGAAGTAGCTGGTTCACACCACTCATTAGCCTCTTGTTTTGATTTAGAATCATGGTGGTAGACCCAAATCTCATCGATAGTGATGAATCGACGCAGAAAATCCTTTCTATCCTTTCGAAATTGCTCCAAATGTTGCTCAGAAAGTCGCATTCGAACGTGTTTTTGTTGCATTGTTAGCAAATCTGGCAACCATTGTGCACACAGTTTTTTGAAACCCACAACTTCAGCCAAAATATGCCATATGGTTCCATATGAGATGCTTAAATGGCTTGTAAAAATAGGATAAATTGACAGATCGAAACGAAATTTTAAGTACGTTCTTATGAAGGATGAAATATTTAAATGGCGAAGAAATTTTGGTTTTCCTACTACTTCATAGATGTCGCTTCCAAAACTTTTTTACCAACCTAGTATGTGCTGAGATACAGTAAACATCAGTGGCACGGTCATGGAACACGCATAGCAGAAGACGGAATGTGGAGAAACATGGTTCCAGTAACATTGGCCACCGGGAATCTGCTACAAATGGGTAGAGGTTGTTTATTTAATGTGTGAGCAAAACAGTCCAGAGTAGTTATAGAGAGTTTTCGTCTTCAGCAAAATTTCTCAGGGTGTCATTCGTTGTCTTTTGACAATATCATATTAGTTCCAAATCATGCCACGGAGATGGCGCTGCAGTCTTTCTTTTCTAAATTAAGCGCTAGAGATTTGACGTCTTCGGCAAAGTTTCTTAGTATGTCATTCGTCGTCTTTTGATATTATCATATCTGTTCCAAATCATGCCGCAGAGATGGCGCTGCAGTCTATCTTTTCCAAATGAGGCGCTAGAGAAATGCAGTCTTAGGGTAACTTTCTCAGTATATCATTCGTCGTCTTTTGACATTGTCATATTAGTTCTAAATTATGCCGCAAATATGGCAGCGCCATCTCTGAGGTACGATCTGGATCTAACGTGATTATTTTGAATGCCTTTATTATATACATTTAATATCTTTGCTAAAGACAGCACCTTCCTAGCGCACGATTTGGCAATTTAGATCAACGTAAAAAAAGTCTAGTCACAATAGACGTATATTTTAACAATAAATTTGATTGTTGGTGTTGTTTGTACATTTCCCAATTTAGCCTCTGAACAATACTGTTTAGAACAAGAAAAACTGTTGTCTACAGTTTATTATATGTACTTTTTTGTCTTCATTTCACAAAAATTGTTTGCTGTCTTTGTAAAAAATCATACGAAATTTTGAGTTTTAATTCCATACCGGCTTTGGACATGGCTTGGGCTGACGCTTGAATCTAGTTATGTAGCACAGTATTTGGAGGAAATGCCAACGCAGAGAGGTGGTGATATCTCAAGCTGACCATGGCTGACGAGCATGACAAGCTTGTATATTACAGATAGGACGCGGAGGGCCCGCTTAGGAAACACCATTTTGAGAAATAGAATAGACTTTTAATAGAGTAGTTTGTATTAGTAACAGTGTTCACGTTCTTTCAATATGAATATGAAATATAATTTTAACGTAGGACTAAGTTTCTCTTTTCTATACCGGGTGTCATTTCAAAATTTTGAAAAATGAGAGCGTTGCGCAAAAGTGAAAGGTTTTTGAACGCTAATAACTCTTGTTTGACTGAACTGAATGACTTTATTTATACACCGTTTGATTAGAAAAGCTTACAAATGATTTTGATTAAATTTTCAATTAAGTGGTATTAGTATAAGTTGTTCAACTTTTTACTTACAAATTACCTACTTCTGTCCCATACAAATCTGCATATGAACCGGTTGAAAATATGGGTTTCCCTTTCCGGTGCTCAAAAAACGGGTGACAAATGGTTCAAATTGTCTTCTTCTTCTTATTTCATTAGGTCTCATTCCATGTTTAATACAGCCATAGTCTCCCCTCTCAGTTGCAAATTTATTTTGCTTTGTTTTGCTGTCTGGTTTTATAACTGAAGCCCGTCCTCTCTTATGAAATTTGCTTCGTACTGCATTCTCGTCCCTCTTTTCTCTGTAGGCAATGCTATCAACGCCAGTATAAAACACACAATTCGAACCAAAATGATTTCATTGGGATTTTCAAGTTAGATTGAGCGGCACGTACGGTTGTGTTTTTCGCTCTCCTGTTACGAAGATTTTTTTCTATCTCGTCCATTTTCTCGCGATTACGCGTCTAGCTCGCAAATTATTGCTTGCGCTTGCTCATTTACAAACCAAAAAGAAGCGCTGCAAAGGTTTGCAAGTTTCCCCGCTCGACCTATTGCCGTGGCAAATGGTCGTAAAAATCGATAATCCACGCGGGTGGCACCCGCTTCCGAACCATACCGGAGCTGGGCACCTCCCAGCGGAAAACGATGTTTGTGACAACTAGATTACTAGAATCATCCCAAGTATCTTGCCGTCCGCCATTCACTGCGACGAGGTGTTTAATAAACTACCATGCTGTATTGAGTACAGCACATGATGGTATCCTGCTGGTCAAATAAGCTGAATATATAAATTAGTTTCTAACGCATATCATAACTTTTCAGGACGACCAATTAAATTTTACAATAAAAGAGCGTGTTTAAGTGAAATGATTGTGATTTATCCCAAACAACCATTGCATATGATCAACTAAGCCTGAACTGGCAAACGTAAACAATGGCTCAGTATGTAGAAAATTTCATAAGAATGGACACACCAACGCGGTCCTACGTTAACCTTGCGGTTATATCCCTAATATAACCCACCTCTAATATTTTATTTCCTTGATTTTTTTTTACGTCGTTTTATGAAACAACGCGGTTTTTTTCGTCATTTTTTGAAATAAAGTGGTTTTTTTACGCGGACTGCGTAAAATAAACCGCGTATAAAAAAACCGTGTAAAAAAAAACTTCAGGGTACTAAAAAACATGGCCCTTGAATTGGGTGGTTTGCATGATTCTTTCTGTATATATATTCCAATGTACATTGGTCAATTTTATCACATTTGGGTCATTTGAAAATAGTGATGGTAATCTGTTCAGCTTAACCAGTAAAATCATAGCACCCAGAAAGTAAGAGAAATCGAGAATCACATTAATGTGTATAGGGTGCCGGGGGTAAAAAATTTCTTGTGGAGAATTTTTTGGTTGTTTATAAAGAGGACGTCAATTATTTTATAAAAATATTAGGGGTATTCCTAGAAAATGTCGTATTTGCAGACAACTTCATATCTATTGTTCTGACATGAATTTTGACATTGACAGCTATCACATCCGAAACTTCATTCTATTCTCTAGTTATTTCAGTGTAAGTTACGCATCATTAGTGAAAGTAAACAAGTTTTTGTGAAGCCGAAAAATGTCGAAATTCGAGCCATCAAAGCAGCATTTGCGGGAAGTTTTAATTTTCCTGTTTAATTCGAAGAAAAATGCATCTCAAGCATGTGAATTGCTCTCCGAAACATACCCGGACTACAAAATCGACGTTCGAATGTGTCAACGTTGGTTTGCACGCTTTAAAAGTGGTGATTTTGTCACTGAAGACAAGGAACGCCCCGGCCCGGTCAAAAAGTTTGAAGACGTCGAATTGGAAACTTTGCTCGACCAAGACCCCTCACAAACGCAAAAAGAACTTGCAGCAGCATTGAGAGTTAACCAACCAGCCATTAGTAAGCGTTTGAAAGCATTGGGAATGATTCGAAAGGTCGGTCATTGGGTGCCATACGAATTGCGGCCGAGAGACGTTGAGCGCCGTTTTTTCACATGCGAAGAGCTGCTTAAACGGCACATACGGAAGGGTTTTTTGGATCGAATTGTGACTGGTGACGAAAAGTGGATCCATTACGATAATCCAAAACGTAAGGCAACGTATGGATACCCCGGTCATGCCACAACATCGACGGCCAATCCCAATATTCATGGCCAGAAAATCATGCTGTGTATTTGGTGGGACCAGCTGGGTGTGGTCTACTATGAGCTGTTGCAACCAAAAGAAACCATCACGGGCGAAGTCTACCGGCGACAACTGATGCGTTTGAGCCGTGCATTGCGTGAAAATCGGCCGCAATACGCTAAAAAACACAACAAAGTCATTTTGCAACATGACAATGCTCGGCCACATGTTGCACAGCCGGTGAAAACATACTTGGAAACGCTCAAGTGGGATGTCCTACCCCACCCGCCATATAGTCCGGACATTGCGCCATCCGATTACCATCTCTTCCGATCGATGCAACATGGCCTGGCTGACCAGCACTTCCGTAATTATGACGAAGTCAAAAAATGGATCGATTCGTGGATAGCCGCCAAACCAGCATCATTTTTCCGAGAGGGTATCCGTCAACTACCACAAAGATGGGAAAAAGTTATAGCTAGCGATGGCCAATAGTTGAACAATAAATGTATAACCATTTTTTCACAATAAAGCATCAAATTTGCAAAAAAAAAAAAGACATTTTCTAAGAATACACCTAATATATTATAGGGTTCTAGCTGAACCCGGTGCGAGCCTTGCTACGCTTGCAACTAAATGAACCTAAATTTAATAGAACTGGTGCTTTTATGGTTTATTTCAGGAATGAGTTTTGTTAAGATATTTTTGTTTCCTAATGTGTTTAGTTTCTGCAAAATAAAACGTAGGTGAGTGTTTTTAATTTAACCCTTGGATCGTTAGTTTCTACTTTGTTTTTTTCTTTCTGTGTAGAAGCATTTCATAGACAAAACATGTATCTTCAAACTACGCCATATCCTGTCAGTTTGAACGTAATTTTCTCTTGCATAACCTTAGATTAACTTCTTGTGCATGATGAAGCACTGAGAATAATTCAAACATCCTCCATTCTTGACTAAGAAGGGGTTCAAACTTTTATCAGAACATGCTGTTTACCCGAGAAATACACATTTTGTGTTTTAGTTGCCTGAATAATTCTCATGTTTGGTTGAAATTTATGTTTCTTTTGTATGAGGGTCCCCCTCAAGAGAGTGGAGAGGCCTCGAACCACCATAGTAAAAAAACCTGCCTCCAAAAACCCTCTCATGCCAAATTTGGTTCCATTTGCTTGATTAGTTCTCGAGTTAAGGCTAGTATGCAGCTCAAAAGTATTGTGCGTTTGTATAGGACAAGTATTGGTCAAGAAATACTTGTACTCTTGGAATGACTTACTTTGTATGCAGCTGATAATGAGGACAAGATACGGACGGTTTCATAACGTTAATAACGCCTGCCCATGTAATTTAAATGGCACGGTCACTTTTCTTTGCAGAATAATATTCCGTTCGATTATTCCGCAAGGAAAACTGACCTGTAACCCATAGTGGAGCAATTCTCCAAATTACTTTGGTAGAAATTATAAAAATTTCTTGCCAGCTGCATACTACATAGGCTTTATGCAGAAATTTGTGTTTAATTTGTATGGGACCCCCCCCCCCCTGTGGGATGGGGGGGGAGGCATCATAAATATCAAGAAGAATAGAAGGAAAAAAAACGATAAGAAGAGAGGAGGGGGTCACATGCTAAATTTGGTTTTCTTTGCTTGATCAGTTCTTGAGTTATGCTGAAATTTGTGTTTCATTTGTATGGCAGCCCCTCTTTCAGAGGAGAGAAAGGCCTCTCACTATCATAAGAACCTTACCCGGCCCCAAACAACACTCCATACAAAATTTTACGCCGATCGGTTCAGTGGTTTTCGAGCCTATAAGGAAGGGACAGACAGACAGAAATTCATTGTTATATATATACTAGCTGAACCCGGTGCGAGCGCTGCTACGCTTGCAACTAAATGAAGGGAAATTCAATATAACTGGCACGTTTATGGTTGCTTTTAGAATTGAGTTTTTTTCTTGACTAAGCTGGTGTTCAAACTTCTATCAGAACATGCTTCTTATCCGAGAAATAAACGTTTTATGTCTTAGTAGCCTGGATAATTATCATGTATGGTAGAAATTTGTGTTTCATTTGTATAGGAGCCCTCCTTCCAAAGGGGGTGGGGGGGTGGTTCAAACCACTATACAATCATTGCCTTCAAAATCCCCCACATGCCAAATTTGGTTCCATTTGTATGAAAGCTCCCCCCCCCCCCCTCTTCAGGAAGTGGTGGGGTCTTGAACCACCATAGAAATATTCTTGCCTTCAAAACCCACCACATGCCAAATTTGATTCGATTTGCTTAATTAGTTCTCGAGCTATGCAGAAATTTCAGTTTCATTTGTATGAGATCCCCCCTTTCTAGAGAGAGGAGGGGTCTCGAACCACCATAGAAACATTTATTGCTTCCAGAAAACTCGACATGTTAAATTTGGTTTCATTTACTTGATTAGTTCTTGAGTTATGCAGAAACTTCTGTTTCATTTGTATGAGAACCTCCCCTTCCAGAGAATGGAGGGGTCTCAAACCACCATAGAGACATTTATTGCTTCTAAAAACTCTCACATGCTAAATTTTGTTTGCTTTGCTTGATTAGTTCTCGAGTTATGCAGAAATTTGTGTTTCATTTGTTTGGAAGCCCCTCCTCGCCCCCTTTCAGAGAAGGGAGGGCTATCTAATTACCTTAACAACCTTCCCCGGTCCCAAAATCTCTTCCATACAAAATTTCACGCCGATCGGTTCAGTATTCTCAGAGTCTATAAGGTTCAGACAAACAAGCAGACAGACAGACAGACAGACAGAAATTCATGTTTATATACATACCTAGATAGGTAGATATATATATATAGATATATAATATATAAGATTGGACTCGGAAAAAATGCGACACTTTTTTGTCGGTGTAACTTTTTATCGCGTGGGTAAAAAGTAATGAAAATTTGGGTATTACTAGTTTAAAGTTTTATGTTTATGTGTGCAAAATTACTAGTAATAAGTAGTTTTCAAGATGCATTCGAAACAAGAAGAGCTACGCCAGCAAATCTTGGGCGCATTGATCGATAATCCTGGTCAGTCACACAGATGGATCGGCAAAAGGCTTGGAATCCACCATTCTACCATGTCCCGCGTTGTGAAGATGTGCCAGGAGACGAAGACCATCGAGCGGCGCGCTGGAAGCGGCCGAAAACCGAAAACGGAATACCAAGAGAAGGCGCGGAAGATAAGGCAGTACTTTAAGAATAACCCGAACCTTTCCACCCGAGACGTGGCCAAAAAGGTCAATTCATCGAAGTAGTTCGTCCAGTAGACCATGAAGCGGGCTGGGCTACGTGTTTTTAAGGTCAGGAAGGCGCTAAACCGGACTGACAAGCAAAACACGGTGGCCAAATTGCGTGCGCGGAAGCTGTACCGTGAGTGGCTGGCCAAGCCAGGCTGTCTCGTCATGGATGACGAGACATATATCAAGGCGGACACCAAACAAATCCCCGGCCTCGAGTTTTTTGTCGGTTTTGGGCGATAATGAAGAAGAAGTTGAAGAAAAGCGGAAAAACATTCCAAACCGATGAAGCTTTGAAGAAAAACTGGGAGAAATTGTGTAAGGAAGATGGACAAAGCCTCGCCCAAGATCTCATGAGCAGTGTTAAGAGAAATGTACGAGTATTCAGCTTGGGGGAGGAAATTCAATAAATTAATTATGCCAAAAAATAGCTAATATATAGTTATTTCCGAGTCCAGTCTGTATGACGAAAAAAAGATCAATTTCAAAATTCAACAGAAAAATCGGTAAAAATCAAGTTATTAATAATCAATATGACCTCTTTGCCATGATTGCCTGTAGCCATTTTGACATGATTTCCATCAGGTTTCTGAGGTAACAGGAATCCAGTTCGTTCCAAGCCTTCTCCAACGTCGCATGATACGTTTGTTTGTTGGTTACATCTGTTTTTTCAACTTCATTACCGAGAATCGCCCAAAGATTCTCGATTGGGTTCACGTCAGGACTCTGGGGCGGCCATTCTGAGGGTTTGATGCGACAGGATTGGAAAAAGACGAGCGTTTTTTTTTCCGTATGATTGGAATCATTGTCTTGCTGAAAGGTGTAGTTGCCTTCCAACCCCATTTTCAGCAATTACTCCTCCATAATTTCGCACAGAATATCAATAGACGAATTTCACGCCAACTCATCCAGTGTTTGGCAGCACCCTCTCAGAATCCAATGAAACTTTGTGAGTGTGTAGACTATGTCTTTTCAAGCAACTTTGCAAACTTTGTTTTTTCAAACAATTTCTAGACTGCCACATGAAAAGGGCTTAAGTTTTTTGATAGATTTTTTTTTAAATCAACATAACTCAAAAAGGAAAAGACTTAAAAAAAGTGATGTATGGGTGACTTCTAGAAAATTGTTTTGACTTTTATTAACAAAAGTGTAACAATTGTAAAATCGATTCTTACACGCTAAAACAAAATATTTTAAAATTTAAAGTCAATTTGCAAAAAAAATGGCTTCCTTAGGCTTGGACGATTTTTTTTCTTAATAAAGAAAATATAATGGTCTAAAAGTTCGCCATACATTGCAAGATGGGCATTTTGAAGGAAAAAAAGTTTTTCCAACAAATTTTTTTTCATGTCCTATTTTTACCGTGTATCGCGTCAACTCGTCTTATAATTTGGTCCTTGAACCTCACAGAAGCCAATTAAATTTAATAATAATGACAATTTGGATATTTCAAGGGTCTTTGAATGTTTTTAAAACCAAGGCTACCATTTGGAAAGGGCTTATTTATAAATTATTATTTTTTTTAAACTTTAGTGATAATACAATTAAATCAGGTGGTTGATCCTGTGTATTACCAAAGCTTTGAAGTAAATTACAAGAAGGACGATAAATTGGAAAACAAAAGCTTTATCATAATAGCTGAAGTATTGACCCATAACTCAATAGCAGTTCAGTTGTTTATATCAAAATTGCTAAATTTCATTAAACAAAATTCAATATATTGCTCAAAAATTATTTTCATGTCAGATTGAGCAGTGGCCCATTACAAGAACAAAGAGAACTTTCCCAGCTTGTGCAATTTCAAGTCCAAGTATGGATTGCAAGCAGAATCGCACTTCTTTGCAACGTCTCATAGGAAAGGTCCATGTGATGCTATTGGTAGCATCAAGCAAATGGCAAAGAGAGCAAGCCTTGCTCAAGATTATTGAAACACAATCAAAACTCCTCGGGAACTATATGACTGAGCAGTCAAACAGACAAATAAAAGTATTACAAAACTGAATTTCTGCTTCATATCAGCTGAACAGTATGCAAAAATGTCAGAAGAACTTGAGGAGTTGAATACCTACGTAAAGACAATAGCTGGTACACAGGTTCATTGCTTTGTACCTATTTCAGCTAAAAGGTTTTCTAATTCAAAGGATAATCTTAAGACATTAACTTTGTTTGAGAAAGATTTATAAATTAAATATATGAAGCTGTTAATTACTAATACGTTAAAATGTACATATAAAAGTTAATAAAATAAAACTCTTATCAAGCAAAACCTATGAGTTTTCATTGACATTAACAGTATTCCGAAATTTCATATAACGTCATATTTGAATCGTCTTTAAATGGATATGCATCAAGTCTTATCAAATTAGAATTTTATAATTTGATAAGACTCGATGCATTTCCATTTGAAGACGATTAAAATAAGACGTCCGCTATTTTTTTTAGATTTATCAGCCCCCTCTATCACAATTTTTACCATAACTTTAACAAGTACTGTAACAAATCTTAACCTTTCTACCGCCACTTCTGGCACTTTTCAAAGATGTTCAATACATTCAATTCGTTATGACTGCTAAATTTTATTGGATTCTATAGGGGTGTTGAAGACCATTACTAGACGAGTTTGCGTGATACACGGTAATAATAGGACATGAAAAAGTTGTTGTTCGAAAATCTTTTTTTCCTTAAAAGTGGCCATCTTATAATGTATTGTAAACTTTTAGACAATTACATTGTCTTTATTAAGAAAAAATTTCGTCCAATTCTAGGAGAGCTTTTTTTTTGCAAATTGACTTTAAATTTTAAATTTTTTTTTTTTTAGCGTATAAGAATCGATTTTAAAAATTTTACAATTCTGTTCATAAAAGTCAAAACGATTTTCTAGAAGTCACCCATACATCATTTTTTGTAAGTCTTGTCCTTTTTGAGTAATGTTGATTTTAAAAAAATCGATCAAAAAACTTAAGCCCTTTCCAAGTGGCAGTCTAGATAAATTTTGAAAAAAACCAAGTATGCAAAGTTGCTTGAAAAGACATAGTCCACACACCCACAAAGTTTCATTGGATTCTGAGAGGGTGCTGCCAATCACGAAGACGAGTTGGCGTGAAATTCGTCAATATAGCCATCTGCTGTCATGATCCCATTGATTAGGGCCAAATTAACCACTCAAAACCATGAAAAGCAACCCCAGACCATAACCTTACCTCCACCGTGTTTCATGGTTGGCTAGAGATGCATATCCTGAAGTCCTTCATCACTTCTGCGCCATCTCTTTGCCATCGTTTCTTGTTGAACAGCTCAACATGGATTCGTCCGAGCACACAGCACATTTCCAGAACTCCAAGGGCCTAGTTATGTGGGTTCTGGTGAATAAGAGCCGTTTTTCCTTTTTAGTCCGGCTGATGAACGTTCTCTTCCGAGCAAAATGGTTTTTAAACCCTCGCTCAGCTATGCGTCGATGGATAACGCGATCCGAAATCGGTAGGCTCAGCTTCTCTTCCATTTCTTGGATGGTGATGAACGGATTTTTCTGGATCTTTCGGATGATTTTACGGTCCTCTCGGTGATCCATTTTACGTTTTTGTCCACGTCCCGGCCGATCAGCAACACTTCCAAGCTTCTGGTGCTTCGGAAAGATCTTCTGAACTGCACCACGGGTCACTTCATATCTCTCGGCAGCTGCGTGGTATGATTCCGACTGCAATCAATGTAGCGGACCTGTAGCGATTTTTTTGCCAGTCATGTTAATCGCTTTGAAATCACGTCTACTTTATTGACTTGCGGCTGAGCTTTGAGGTAGATGTAAACAATGAAACGTCAAAGCAGTGATTTACCAGTGGGTTACCGGATTCTACACAGAAAATTATTTTTTCGTTGAATGATCTTTTTTTTTGTCATGAAGATAATTAAGTATATCGTCAGTGGAAAATTGAAACTAACGAGTATATTGGAATAAACGTGTGAAATTTGTCAAATGGGTCCAAAAAAAAAACTGAGCATTTGTAAATAGAATGTACAGAAAAAATTAATGAATTTTAACATGCGCGTAAAATTTCGCCTCGTTCAATACACTGTAGTCACTCCAGTAAATCGAAGAATAATATCTCAATTATTCAGAAGGAAGTGATCATTATGATGTCAACATAGTTTTGTCAAGTGTGTGATTCAAAAACGATTTCTAGTAGGTAAGTAAAAAACGTCCTGATCATCCTCATTCCAGACATCTTCTGAGAAGCTCCTCAAATTCAAATTGGGTTTGAGTGATTAACCAATTTCAAACTAAGTCGAAAATAACGGGCAGCAACGCGAACAAAGCGAACCGTAGTGGTTAGTAGTTCATCAGTAAAACAAGCCACAATTCAACACCAGTATAGCAATTTACCGAAAGGTAATGACATTTATTTCCCCCTCAACAGTGTGGAAATGTTCATTCCCACTAATAGAGCTCCAGCTGGTCCCTCACCGCGGCCCACGAAGGCACCGTCACCCCTATAAAAGCAAAGGACCATGATCGCGTGACTTTGTTAAACAAAGCAGAAACGCGTTTTCCGTTTCACTCAGCCACCACTCACCAGCGGCAATAGAAATTCCTACTTTTCACAGAACTGAGCCTATTCATTTGGCTTGATGATTTATATAGAAATACAAAAGCTTCCCAATCATTCGGAGAAGTTGGAAGGTTTTCTTTTCCACCGAAACAAACGCGAGCCTACCGACGAAGGTGAATATCTATTCATGCTCAAACCTGGAACCAAAAGGATCAGTAGAAAGAAAAAAAAAACAAACAGCCGCGCAAAGAAAATAAAGAAATATCTTCCCCCTGCTGAAGGGAAGAGAGAGAAAAAAAAAGTAAGAAAATAGCATGCCACAGAGCCATTCTGTAACGGCGGTGGTGATGATGTTTCGAGTCAAGCAACCGTAAATCCCAAATTGAATTAAATTTGCGCCGACAATAATTCAATTTTCGCCACTCTCGGTGACTCGGCGGTGGCGTCCATCCTCCACTGCAATCGGAAACGAAACTGAAAAGATCATGTAATCACGTCATCTTGATGGAGGCGCCTGATACCTCGCAGTTGGCCGGTCGTTTCTTCGCTCTCCGGGGACCATCTCGGTTGGACGGCTGGCTGTGGTAGACCGTGCTAGCGAGTATTAGGCTGACAATGAACAGTGGTGGTTAGGAAATTGGGGAATTGGCGAAAGATGAAAAATTCACTGGAAGTGGGTGCGAAATAAGGGTGGTTTTGGTTGAAAGAATGAAGCATTACATTTTTTGCGCCACGATGCTTGCGAGAAATGAGCCTGATTAGATTAAGGATTGGATATTTTTCATTGCTGATTTGAATGAAGCAGTGAATGTTGATGTTGACTAGAAAGGCGATAATGGACTATAAATTGTTTGCTCGGATAATAGAAACTGATAATGAAAATTGATGCTGGGTTGGGAATGTTGGGAAATTTCTCAAATGGCATGAACTTTTACTGATAATTGAGCATTTCACTGCTTATCTTGCTTAATTGGGATTTTTCCTTAGCGTGTTGCAAATTACCATCCAATGACCCATCAAACGAGCAACAACATTTTCATATGAACACTCGACCCAGAAAAATTCCTCCTCTCGCCGTAGTTCTTTTTACTTTTCCACTAGTGAGCCCCAAAATTATGGCTGCCGAAAGGTCGTTGGAACTTGTGTTGCTGGAAAATTTGTCCTCCTTCTTGGTGGTACGGTAGATGAGGTCTACCTTGTCTCTCTCGCTAGGTCGGTTGGCAGTCGGTTGTCGGTGCGGTGTCGTAACGATGATGGTCCTTGGTTTTCAATTTTCCGATCCGGGGCTGAAAAAGGGTTGGTGGGATAACTAGTTGTTTGCAAACAGCAGTTACCGGTAAAAACTGCACACGCCAACGACCGGTAAAAGTACACGAAAATTGAATTTTTTTTTATTAAATTAACTTTTTACACTCCCTCCCTCTTTTCTCTAAGTTGCTTCTGTTTGTGTTCGTATTTGCAGAAACCCTAACCTCTGAAGAGGCGACGACGACGACGGCGACGAAAAGCGGTATGACTTCAATGCATTGAGTTACGCAACTTAGGGTTAAGTTGACGTTTTTAAAAATAAGGTGAATTCGGATAAAGAGAACTGTTGGGTTCTATGGTTTTACTCGAACTGATTTATTCGTTCAACGCTAAACACTTGCTACGCTGTCCGGTCTATTGAATTGTTTGGTTTAGATAATCAGAAGACACAACATCGCATTCCATACGATTGTTGGTAATCAGATATCTGTTGTGTTGTTGAAACTGCATGTTGGCGGCTGGCCGGGTCGATTGGTGATAACTCCTCCCCCTTTAAGTGGCTTTGTCCTCAAAGTCAGATTGGTCGGTTGGAAGTTGGCATGCTTACATAGTTGATGAGTTCTTTGAATCTCTCCGTTGATATGTCTGGGTAAGGTGATTCTGTTGAATTTTCTTCAAGTTTGATGTCGTCTGGGGCTGTCGGTATCGTTGATAAATTAACTTCAACTTTTGTTCTGTTTGTTCTTTTTACCAAAATGATATAAATCAGCATAATTGATGCAATTATCAAAACAGTACTGATGCTTATTGTTTCACATAGTGTATGGTTCCATTTTAAGGATTTATTTTCCAGGTAAACGTGTTTTATCATTTCCCTATGTTTTAGTGTTAAATTTCCAATATATTCTTGCGTTGGGTTATCAATAATATCGTTTTTTAGAGCAATCAATCCAGTCGTTGGGCGGTATAATTTGTTGTCTAATTCCATGATATAATTTGAGAAATGGCGTTTATCCAAAAGTAGTTCGCATTGATCAAATTGTATTAGATACGATCCTTCTAACATTTGTGAGTTGTTATTGCAATTGTTTTTTAAAGAGGTGTTCACACTGTTCAGAAGTATGGTGGCGTCATTAATTTTAGTTATAATTCCTGATGAGTACACTTTTTCGAATGTGCAATTTGCATGTTGTGATTGAATCAAATGTTTTATACATAAGCTTGTGGGTTTCAGTGCTTCGGAGTCACATAGAAAATAATCCAATTCCTCTTCACATTGGTTTGCTGTCTCAAAAATGTGTGTTTTATTGGTGATGTAGTAATTTGATTCAACATAGATTCTGCTGTTATTATGAATTACTGGACTAATGTACTCAAAATCATAAATTTCATTTGATATTTGTGGTAATTTTAACATGTACAAGACATGCGTGTTGTTCATTGCAATTTGAGCTGTAGCTTTAGTTAGAAGATTTTCGTAAGAAGATACAGGAACGTTTTGTTGTTTCAAAAATGTTTTCATTTTTATGAAATCCTTTATTGATAATATTCTGCTGCTAGGAATGCCTTTTTTTGCAAGTAGTATGGCATCTTCAAGTATTTCTATTTGGTGTTGTATCGCATCAATGTGTAATAAAATTGTGAGATTGTTCATGTCGATATCCTGTTGCTGTTTTGATTTGAGATTTAGTTGAAGTAATTCTGAAGTGACTTGATTTAAGTGGTTCATGCGGGAGTTGATAGCGTCGTTGAAGAAAATTTGCTTATTATTGTTTTCGATGAGATCATTCATTGTTTTATTGATGATTCTTAAGTCGTCTGCGTCGGGAGTTCCAGCAATCCATTTTATAACTCTGCCGATGTTGTCCCACCTTTTGATTCTGTGTTCGTACGGAACTAATTTCAAATATGTTTGATATAGCAAGTTGTTTTTGTGACTTAATAGTTTATATAATTGATTATTACAAACATTTTTCTTAACAATATTGTCAAAAGTAATCATAATTTCATTAATTTGCACTAAATTTATAGGTTGTATTATTCTAGCATATCCTAATTTTATTCTAGCTTTTCCCAAGGGTACAACTGCAATAGGGTTTCTGTTTAAATCATGAATCTGTATTGTGGCATTGGTAATGTGTAATAACAATCTGTAATAAAAGTTGAAAGAGAATGGGAAAATAAAATTAGTAATTCTAAAATGTCTTTCTCAAATTTGCTTTGTGTATTTTTCTACCTTGATCGTCAATTATAAAAGTTTTATGATTTTCAATTACTTTTACTTTTCTAAAACGAGGTTCTCTC
Organism: Aedes koreicus; assembly: GCA_024533555.2. Taxonomy (NCBI): domain Eukaryota; kingdom Metazoa; phylum Arthropoda; class Insecta; order Diptera; family Culicidae; genus Aedes; species Aedes koreicus. The sequence goes on from JAHHFK020000533.1 coordinate 476,926, forward strand.
TTCGATATTGTGTTATTTTTTTCAAACACACAACTACCAATCGGAAAATCCTTATACATTGGTTCTATAATTTTTGTATTTTTATTTTCAAAGATTTTTATGACTCTATCTAAATTTTGCTGTCTTTGAGTTGCGAAATCTGCTATATTCATATTTTCTATATTGGTTCCGGTGTATATATTTTTAGGAGTGTCATTAGTGAAGGAATGTATCGAATTATTATATTTGTGTACTGCAATTTGAACAATATCAACAACTGAGATATCAGGGTCAACATTTCTTGTACATCTTATTATTTCTCTTATGGTGGAATGAACACGTTCAATTTGTCCATTTGTTTCTGAATGGTTTACGGGCGTTTTAAAAATTTGTATACCAAGATTTCTAATTTGTTGCTCAATTATTTCTGAAGTGAATGTCCGCTCATTATCCATAACTATTAATGCAGGTATATCCCAATCGTATAATAAGTCCATGAGTGGTTGTTGTACGTCTAAAATAGATTTTGATTTTATTGGTTTTATTTTAACAAATTTTGACATTTTGTCAATTGAAGATATGAATATATTATTTTGGTTGTATGCGAATATATCAATATGCACTATCTCTCCGGGATATTGAGGAATTGGTGTTTTAACAGGTAAGTCTTTTTGTGGTTTTCTATCGTATTTTTCAATTTTATATACTTCACATGTATTTATGTATTGTTTTGTTTTTTTATGCATTTTAGGAAAGTAACAAATTTTAATTAACTGTCCAATATTTTCTTTAATACCTCTATGAGCAAACATGTGTATTTTCTGAATTTTTCGAATTTGTTCATTTTCATCGGATATATCGTCAACTATTTTTTGCGAAAATCTAGCTTTCACTCTGGTGTGATCAAACGTATCTTTGTAAATTTCCTGAATTATTGCCATAATTGGTTCTGAGCAAAAAATTCCGTTTAAAACATTTGGTAATAAAAATTCTTTTAATTTTTGTTCCAAAAATTCTTTTGAGAAATAAGGTTCACAAAATGTATGTCTTTTATGAGTTCTGAAAATGTTTGTAAGATTATATGAAGATTTTGAATCGATTTTGAAAATGAGTTGATTTTTGAAGACATTGATTGGTGATTCAGTAAAAGGAATGTATGATTGATCGTCGTTGTCTGATGAATGGAGTGTAGGTGTCAAGGAATTTAGCTGTATAAGATTATGGTTTGTATTTTTATCAATTTTTATCCTTGATAAGGCATCTGCAACGGTATTAGATAGACCTTTCTTATAAAAGATTTCATGGTCGTGTTCCTCAAGATACGATTTCCATCGCTTTAATTTAGCATTTACATTTTTTGGGGATACTGTATATGTCAAAGGCATATGATCAGTATAAATATGAATTTTTGTTCCATAAATAAAATTACGAAAATTGTTCAAAGCCCAAACTATGGCTAACATTTCTTTCTCGTTAGTCGCATAGTTCTCTTCTGTTTTTGTTAAAGTTCTTGAAATAAATGAAATAGGTTTATCACCATCTTTTGTTTTTTGTGACAATACTGCTCCAATGGCTACATTTGAAGCATCAGTAGTAATTATAAATGGTTCATCAAAATCAGGGAAAATGAGAATATCGTTTGAAGTTAATATATTTTTTAAAGTGTTAAACGCATTAGTAGCATCTTGATTAAATTGTATTGTGAAATTTTTTGATTCGTATTTTGAAATTTTCCTATGACCGTCAGTTCCTCTAAGTAATATAGTCAAAGGCTTGGCCAATTTAGCATAATCTTTAATAAATCTACGGTAATAACCTGATAATCCTAAGAACATTCTTAATTCTTTCAAATTACTAGGTTGTGGATAATTTTTAATTGCCTCAACTTTTTTGGGATTTGGCATAAGACCATTTTTAGAAACTATGAATCCTAGAAATTCTACCTCTGTTTTTAGAAATTCTGATTTTTCTGGCTGAATACGAAAATTTGCTGTTTTTTTATTTTCTAAATGTTTGTCAAGAGTTTTTCCAAAAATGATTATATCATCGATATAAACATAACAAATTTTTCCGATGTGATCTTTCAATACGTCATCCATGACACGTTGAAAAATACTAGGGGCATTTTTTAATCCAAATGGCATACGAACAAATTCGTATTTGCCATTATTGATAGAGAAAGCAGTCTTTTCTATATCTTTTTCTGGCATAGGGACTTGATGGAAACCTGAAGCTAAATCTATAGTGGAATAATATTTGTTTTGTCCTAAATTTGCAAGAACTGTTGAAGTTTCTGGAATTGGGTATCGATCACTTATAGTTTTAGTATTCAGTTTTCTAAAATCTATTACTAGGCGGTATTTCTTTTCTTTTGAAGCATCCATTTTTTTAGGAACGATCCATATTGGAGAATTATAAGGGGATTTTGAAGGTCTTATAATTCCATCTGTTAATAATTTTGAAATTTGCTTATTGACTTCAGATTTTAAGCTTTGCGGGTAAGGATATGATTTGGAATATAAGGGGTTGTCATCAATTGTTCTTACTTCTGCTTTAACTCGCGTTGTAAATGGTAACTTACTATCGGGTTGTTGAAATAATTCCTGAAATTCATGTAAAACTGAGTTGAGCTTCTTCTTCTGAAAAGGTAAAAGATGAGTATCACGTATTGTTATTTTATTTACTTCTTGAAGATTGTGTTGTAATAATTGTATTTCAAAGTCATTGTTTATTAATAGTTTTTCATTCTGAGTGTCAATTACTGCACCTAACTCTCGTAAAGTATCATGACCGATTATAGCATCGAATGTTTTCAAATTGTTTAAGTGAAAAAATTTTACATTAATATTTGAGTATGGTTTAAAAAATTTTGCCTGTGAAAACCGGCTTATATGAATATCTCCACCAACGGAAGACACAAAAAATGGTTTCTCAACATTATGAGATATTGTTGCAAATTTCGGATGCATATAATTTTTATTCGATCCAGTATCTACTAAAATTTTTAAAGGTTTTTCTAATTTACCATGATATAAGAAATATGGCAAAGATGAGTTTATCCTAAAAAATTCAACTCTGCATTTTCTTCTAATTGTTCAAGATCAAAATCTGGTTCTTGATTCTCTAGATTATAGCTATACCTCTCGAATGAAGTACCTTCTTCACAACATTCTTCTGCAAGATAAGGAACTTGCTCCAAATATTGGTCAATATCAATTTGGTCAGAAGTGTTAACATGGTATTGTTTCGGCCTATTTGTATAATTTACCTGTCTCGATCTGATAGATGGATCCACTTCCATTGGCTCTGGTCTGGGTAATCTTTGTTGTCGCTGTTGAATAGTTGGAGGTCTTTGTTGTTGTTGTTGATTTTGTTGTTGCTGTATAAAGGGATTTTTTGGTACGGGCTCAAATCTGGCTCTGGATGAGTGTCCAAAATTTTGGTTATAATTGGGAGGTTGTGGAATATTAGAGAAATTATGTCTTTGCATTACGGGATTATTTATTTGTCTTGGGGTATGTGGCGGTGGTCTAAAAGGAATCCTAGAAGGTAATTTTGAAGATAAGAAATTTTTTGATGTTGCGGTAGGTTCTATATTCTTTGGATTTGACATAAACTGTCGATATTCCATATTTTGATACGTTATGCAGTAAGAATAAGCACTTGCCAAAGAGTCTGGCTCATGATTTTTCAAAAATTTTCCGACATCTCCATCAAGTCCCTATTCGGGCGCCAGTTACGCAACTTAGGGTTAGGTTGTCTTTTTTAAAAAGAAGGTGGGGTTGGAGGAGAGAGATGGGTGGTGTGTTTTTTTTTTGTAATCTTTTTTTTTTTTTCGCTCAACACTAATTTCGTGGCCGGGTGTGTTTTATTTTGTGTTGGTTTTTGTTTATACAAAAAACATCACCATACTTTTGTGGTTGTTATTGTTAGTTGTGTTGTGTTGGTGTTGTTGCTGGGTGTGGGCGGGGGGGGGGGGCGGGTGGTGATAACTGTATTAAGAACAATCAATTTTTTACACGGGTTTTTTTACGACGATTTTTGAAACAACGCGGTTTTTTTTACGACGATTTTCGAAACAACGTGGTTTTTTTTACGACGATTTTTGAAATAACGCGGTTAAAGAGCCAAAAAAGCCTAAGTGTTTTCTGAGGATGTACATACAATGAAAAAGTCAAAAAAACGCGAAAAACATTATTGGATACTTGGTGTGTCATGCAGAAGATTAGTTTCCTCGGTGTTCAGTTAACCTACGCCTTCAATGGTGTGCTGTGGAGGGACTGTTCACATATTATGCAACGTCCGACACCATTGTGAAAAGCAAGATAGCGACTTCCGGTTTGTGAAAAGCCGCCGAATATCCTACAATATGGGTATTTTTGGAACGGGGACAACGTGTAGAGGCCGGAAATCGATGTCCAACGCCATTTGGGAATCTAAGATGGCGACTTCCTGTTTATGAAAAATTGTCAAACACTCTACAATATGGGTATTTCGGAAGGGACGACGTGTAAAGGTCGGAAATCGATGTGCGACGCCATTTTGGAATCCAAGATGGCGACTTCCGGTTTGCGAAAAATTATCAAATAGTCTACAATATGGATATTCTCGGAACGAAGACGACGTTTAGAGACCGGAAATCGATGTCTGACGCCATTTTGAAAACCAAGATGGCGACTTCCGGTTGACAATGTGCAACCTCTTTAGTGTCGTACTAATGTTAGGTCGAACATTAGTACGACACTGAAGGGGTCTGCACATTGTAGACGAAATACGTATCTGTCAAGATAACAAAAAAGTAGTTGGAATTCAATGGATGATACTAATCTCCGCCTTTGAATCATCGTTAGATGGACCCCATAGTGGAAGCGATTGCGACGCGACGCGACGCGATGCGACGCGATCCTAATCGAATCGATAATCGACGCGATTTGATACCCATAGCGATTAGAAGCACTTTTCACGGAGGAAAATGAACCGAAAATCATCTCCATAACATTTCCATTCGCTTCGATAGATCCATCTTCCGCCATAATGCACACGAATTTTGAAAATTTTGGACAATAAGTCGAAGCGGTTTGGTTTCGATAAAAAAAAATTCTAAAAAAGAAAAAGAAGATATATGATCGCGCGACACCGAGCGAAAAACCAGTGCACGTCCTGTTCGATCGCAGGAAATCGCTCATCGCGTCGAGTCGCGTCGCGTCCACTATGGTGTGTTAGCTATGTTTTCGCTTTGTTTAAATGTACGGAGGTTGGTCGCGCGACATCGCGCGATCTGTCAAACTTCGCATCGCGTCGCGAGTCGCGTCCACCCTGGGGCGCCCTTACAGTTATTCCACTAAAAAGCTCGCACTCATCAATATTTCAATCTTGCTTTCTTATTTTGGATGCACACGTAAATAAAATATTATCCAAAATTCAATTTTGAATTGGCCGAGTAAACGCGATTGAAATCCACCCCCTCAATATGGCTTCTTCTTAGAAGTTTTCTTTTTTATCGTGAGAGCTTTCAGTTCTTAAAACTGGTTCAATAGTTAGGCAGTTTTTACAAAACCATTAATTGAATTCTCATTAGAATGAATCCACAGTTTTGACCGGAACATGGACCGGAATGGTGTCCCGGCGGAAGATTCGGAACAATTATGTAAGTGATCAACTGATTTAAGCGTTTTGAGGTTTTGTCGGTCAATCAATAAAACTGAGTCTACAGTTCTGTAGATTTTCCGCAGCTGCTTATAAATTAGTCACTAAATAAATTCAAAATTCAAAGCTAAATATACAGTCCCTCCGTAATAATGAGTTCTCTAGAGATTTGGTTTTGTTATCATATTTTTCTCAACTCGGTAGTAATTATTTTTAGGTGTGTGTTGAAAGGAGAATTAGTCACATAGAAAAAAGTTCTGAAATTAAATGCACACGACTGTTATTGACAATAATGGAATCGTTTATCGTTACGCTGCAGCAGACAAAATTCACGCTTCTTGTGAAAGTCACTCGAAGTAAACACACAATTTGGAGTTGCCAAAACCTACAGACAAAATATCTCAATTGGCCGTGTAACCAAAATAACTTTCATTCTCTCCGCGCGTCTCTTAATAACATAGTCTCTGGTATATATGAGAGTCTCTTTATCTCGATATTCTCTCTATCTTGATGATTCTGTATGTCTGTAGTCCTTTGAAAATATTTGTGAGCAAATAACCTTCCATCTGTCGATGAAAAAACGGCGGAAAACCAAATTCACCTGTGTTTGGAGCAAGCGTTCGAGATTTGCTTCGGATACGGGATACACAAAAAAAACGGCTGTTTTACGACGTTTTTTCAAATAAAACTGTTTGTTTACGAAGATTTTTTAAATAACTTGGTTTTTTTTACGAAGATTTTTGAAATAACGCGGTCTTTTTTAACGATGATTTTTGAAATAACACGGTTTTTTTTACGACGATTTTTAAATAACGCGGTTTTTTTACGACGATATTCAAAATAACGTGGTTTTTTTTACACGGTACGTATCCCCCGTGTAAAAAAAGACTTGAGTGTACAAGAAACCTACATACCAGGGGTAGACATGGTTGTAAAAAATATTTTATTTCTCACTTTTAATAACTATGTTTTTGGTACGCCAGAGTGAAAACTGAATAGAATTTATGATATCGAACCAAATGATCATTGGCAGTGCAAATCGAGCGAAGCACTTTTTCACCATGTAGCAGAATACACGCTATTTCGAATCTACTCAGTGGCTGAGTAGATTGCACTCATTTTTGCAAGTACATTTCTGATAGATTTCGGGAGTTGAGATCTTCGGCCATTTTATTCAATGCTCGGCAAATTTTTGACGAATTCATTCACGCACCGTTTTAAGAGTTAAAACACTGTGAGGATGACCAGGTTTTTTCTTGATTTAGTTTTCACCCGTCTCCATACATCTCCGTTAAATACGATCGATTAAAAATCGGCATATTCCTTCTTTTCTTGTAGCCGCCAATATCTAGACAGAATACCTTGCAAATGCAACTGTAAAATTCGTTTTCACTTGTAGTCCATTTTTCCTCCTTGCACGTTATTTTTAATCTACCCAGTGGCTGAGTAGATTGCACTTATTTATGCAAGCAATATGGAGTTGACAAATAATGAGTAAACAATTTTTCCTTCGGTGAGTGTAATTTACCCAGATTCTGAGTAAATGATTATAATAGAATTTTTTCCCTAGTGGAAAATGACGGACAACCATCCACAGACAATTTTAGCGCAGTGACCATTAATTCAAAATTCAGCTAGTGAAAATGAAACCACTGGAGTATTTAAAAGAGAATCAGTGAAAATGGAATTGCTAAGCAACATCTCTTTTTTCTTCAATCTTTCATGCGACAACTGCGATCAAAAATTCCCCTCCTGAAAAACTATCGTGAGACATAAAATCAAGTTCATTTTCAACCGTTCATGAGCGATATTTGCTCGAACTATTTCCGGATCATGGCTAACAAGCAAGCTCATTTGCGAATGCAAACCAACGAAAACTATCTGGGTGTCAAAAGGTATCAGCAACTGCTTGGTTAGTGTTTTTCAAGTATTTCTCTATTTCAATTCAATGTAGGCGACCCCGGCGAAGTGATTAACATTCATACCTCTCACGCCACAGTGACGAGTTCGAATCTCACCCCCGGACAAGTTGCGAAAATACCCAAAAGGTATTTGAGTGACTACAACAGGAGATGAACCAGCCCAGGGCTGAAAATCTCGATAATAAAGGAATTAAAATAATATATATAGGATCTTCCCTATACTAACCTCATCACTTTGCAATTCATCCTACTTGGAATAAAACGATATACACGTGACAGAATTAGTTAGTAATGTTTGTTGTAGTTATTTAACGTAAGCAAACATTATTAGAAAACGAAACCGATCCTTCAACTGCCCAATTGTTTGATTCATCGTAGGATGAATATAGGAACAATGAGATTAATATGGGGGCAGGAACCCTATATATTTCAACTCATTGAATTAATGTTTCATTATTGCAGCATACAGCACTGCATCTCTGGAATTTTAAATTCTGGAATTTGGATTCCAACATGCATACATGTGTTCAACAATATAGACCATTTGCTAAATCTATTTTGATGGAGTTTCCCGGAAGTAAACAAAGCTTGAAATAAGCTGTTTAATTTGATCAATTGATTCAATAAAAGCATATCATACTGTTTCACATTCATCTTCTCAAAAAATGAGTTATTGAGACATTAACGCATACTACCGCATTCCTTTTAATCAAAATGGCTTAAGTATACCCATTCAACAATGATCAATCACTGAGTATACTTTACTCAGATTCCTCCATAGGCACGATAACTCAAATTTGAGTAAATGTACGTTTACCCATTTCTGGGTAGGTGCCCTTTTGACCAGACTGAGTGATTTTTGACTAAAAAATTAGTAACTTAAGAATAACGTGTAGGCAAAGGGAATATAAAACAGTGTTGACGGAAAAAAAAAAGGAACTACTGATTTTCGTTCAGGGCCAATTGGGGGCCGTCCGGGGCCTGTTTGGCTAATCTCGGAAAGCAACCCCCCGCCACCAACATGGGTAAAAAAAAATTTCTACCCGCAATAAACTAGTACCCTCAAAATGGGAGGGAAGCAAAAGCAAAGGGGCAAGCAAATTGATATGACAAGCCTAGTATTTTTGACAGAAAAACTCTTGTGACCAATCCATCACTGTTCAAAATAAATACTATTTCTTATTTAAAATACAATAATTAAACCGTATAAAAAAAAACTATATACATATCAACTCACCCACAATCATCTTTTTGTTTTTTTTTTTCATACTCTAATTGTGATTTTTGTATTCTCCGTGCGTGGAGTAACGATTATGATGTAGAAGGAGATGTTTCGCTCATCACCATGAGGCACCAAGCGTGGACAGTTATGTTTGCTAGAATGAAAGATATGAAGAGAAAGTTGAAAGTACCGTCAGTGTACGGTAGGTTGGAAATAGAATAGAAGTATTGAAAATTAAGCGAAAGGGCATGGGTAAAGTAGTACTCAAACCATGGACGTTATCATTGCCTAACATCCCACTGCGGGGTATATCAAGGAACGGACAAATCCGCCACCTCAATAGGCAATAATAACGTGTTGGAACTCGCTCTTTCTCCAATTGGGTGAAATATACAATTTATATGTCTTCAGCAAAGTTATTTGTATTGACTTTTTCTACAGCTTTGCTCAAAATCCTAAAAAAGTTGAATTTTTATCTCACTTTTAGTGAAATTGATCACAAAAGTCATTCTTTCAAAATACGAAGCTTGTCATATCCATCAACTTGGCCAATCGCTCTTTTTCCACTATTAAGGGAGCTATCAGTTTAGAGCGTTGAAATCGACTTTTTGACCACTGTGCACAGTGGGGATTTTTGCGGAAATAAGGCTCGTAATAATAAGGCAAAATCCATTATTTGTAGCATTCATCATTTTTATATTCAATTTATTCAGTAAACATAATATTTACTCACATAATATTTTAATGATTTCACGCTCTGCAGATATGATTCACTTCGTTTTTCAGGTGATTTTTCAAGGCGAACTCACAGAATATTTATGTTTTCAAGGAGAACTCACTGAATATTTAAGTAATTCAATGGTGATTCAATGATAAGAAGCCTCTCGCTTACTGCAAGTGGCGTGCCTATTCAAAACAAGGCCTATTCAAAGCAGGCGTATACACTCAGTAGCAAAAAAAAGCCGGCTTTATTTTTGCACCGATATTTCAGCATGATCAGTATCGGGTGAAAAAGGGAAATACTCATGTTGATGCGTCAACTTTGACGCCAGCTGTAGTCCAAACCACTTGAAGAAAACAGTTAAAATTTTATTTACATCATTTCCTATATTTTTTTATAGGCTATAGTGAAATTTTTAATACGCTACCTACATTTTTCAAAGAAATACGGATTTTTGAAATTTGCATTTCCAAAAACGACTTTTTTCACATATGTTATGAAAACTTCAAGTTTATAAACCTTATCAACAATAAGTTATGGTCACATAAAATCTAAAGTGTTTTCAAATTTTGGTTAAAGTGTTGTCAAATTTTCAGCCAAAAATATTGATAATTGACAAAGCTACAGAAGGTTGAACATATGGTTTTTTGAAGCAAAATTTTGCTCGGCTTTTATTTTTGCTACTGAGTGTAGACTTAAAAATGTGTACTTTGAAAAGTGCGTTTGATATCTACCACCAGATAAATATTCTCGATCTCGATAGGGACACGTTTCGAAAACCCGGTTTTAAAGGAAGGGGGATAAAAAACAAACCCCAATAACACTTCGGGGGGGGGGTAGCAAGGGGGGAGATGCCTATATTTATCCCCCCTTTGCAACCACGTGAAAAAAAACGGAAACGGGCGGGAGGATGAGGTAATATAGGGGGGCAGCCCCTATATGAACCCCCCAAAAAACTCATCTTTCCCGCGCCAAAGGGCCCCGCGGGGCCCCGAACCCGAACCCCACTCTACCCATCCCCGAAAACCCCTGGCTTGGAACCTGGGGGGGAGTTAGAGATATCAGGGGGGGCGACACATATATAAAACCTCGATAAAAAAATATATTCCCGCGCCCCCACCACCCCCGGGGGGAAAACCCGGCCACTATCTGCCTTCTGGATTTTGGCCTTTATCCCCATTTTCCGGGGGTAACTCACACTTAGATTTTTTTACAGAAATCTGTAAAAGTTAACCGAATTCTCAACAGCTGAACGTTCGTTAATCCAATTTAACGGATTTCAGTAAAATTTTACCGAAATCCGGTAATTTTTTTTTACAGATAACTGTAAAATTTCACCGAAATCCGTTAAATCGGATTACCGAATGTTCAGCTGTTGAGAATTCGGTAAACTTTTACAGATTTCTGTAAACAAATCTAAGTGTGTAGGTGGTCAGAATCACGATAAAAAAACGTTGGTAGAGCCCCAACACACGCCCCCCCCCGCGGCGCGGTGAGCCCTAATATTATATCGTCTCACCCACCAACAAAACTCTGTGTCTTATGAATAAACTTGCGCTCTGTTTGTACTTTCTATTTGGTAGGTCATTATGATAAATCGTTCAAAATCTCTCTCCCCCCCCACAGCAACGCCACGCTCTCACCGCGCCAGTAACTGCACCACACCCCACCAACACGCATATACGCGGGCCCGCACCCCGCCCGCAACTATTATAATAAAAAAAAAATAATAAAAAAAAAAAAAAAAAACAACAACTTTCGTCGTGTTGTGTATATTTCGGTTTCATGAGACATATTTTTACAGGAAATCTTTGTTTACGTTTGTGAAAGATGGATTACGTCTCACGTAACATTAATTTTTTTTAGTGTATTGTTGCTAGCCTTTGACGTTTTTCTAACCTTTTCTGTGCAACAGTTTCTTTAGTTTTTGTCCACCAGACCAATGCAGCATAGGTAATCTTGGGTTTAATGGGTTATTTCCGAATAAATCTAATGGATCATTTTTGGCTTTAGCCTCCATTGCTTATGATCTAAACATGTTGACGGCAATTTGTTCAAGAAAATCGGAAACATCCCTTAAGAACGTTATCATTATTTTTTTTACGAAAGCCCTGTTAGAATATGTTAACAAGGGGAAACCAATAAAATCCTCAAATATTATCAAGACATACATATTGGTGGACATATTGGAGTAAACCAATCATATAAAGAAAATTAAACTTATATACTCATGGAAAAATATGAAATCAACAATAACAACGTTGTGAGTTAAATTTTTACTCATAACATTATTCTTCCCAAACGGGGTAGGTGCGGCAGAATTTATCTAACCTCTTCTTAGACAATATGGTTCCTTGTAGCCACGCTAAACATTTTTAAGTAATGTCATCATTTTCTAAATTCCATAGATTGTAAGTTGACATCATTTTTCCATAAGCACAGTTTCAAACTCGAAGTTTCGAACTAAAATATGAAAACGATTACTGAACAAAGTGCAGTTGTATTCCAACTACAATCGTGTACGGATGCGTATCACCCGAAAATCCATTAATACTGTCATAATGTTTCACCATCCGCCATCCAGCTACGATCATCGGGGAATTCGATACGGTTCTGCAATAATTGCAATTTCGCACTGTGTTTCCGTTATCGACTGCCACAACAGTTACTCTTTAAAGTCCCAATGATTGAGGTCTATTTGGGTGATCTCCATTACTGCTGACCTGCCACCGCCGCAGAACATACACCTCGGTTGCTTCACACAGTCCCTAGCAATATGACTCTCCTACAGGGTGCGGCAGAAAATAATGCGAAAATGTTCAAACTTGAGTATTGGGTTAATTCGTGTAGCTAGTGACTAATTTCTGTCGAAAGTGTATTTGTTTATGTTTACTTTCAAGTGCTGCATCCAAACATTCTATTTGTTTTATTGCAAATTCGTCAAAATGTTCGCGAAAGAAGTGATCACCAGTTTGTTGCTCGCCCAGAAGAAGCCGAAAGAGATTGCCAAGGTGGTAGGGTGCCATTTGGCAACAGTTTACCGCATAAAAAAGTCCCTGCAAGATGGTCCTAAGCAGCGAACGTGATCAAATCGGTCCGTGCCTAAATTACTCGCAACCCGGTGCCGTTCCATAAGAAAACTTGCAAAGGAAGCCAATATTTCGGAGAAATCCATGCGGAGAATCATCAAAGAAGACCTGCATGCATCTTCCAGAGCCAGAGTGAAACGCCACTTGATTACGGACCGGGTCAAGGAACTACGAGTGACTCGTTCCAAGAGATTGCTTTCCTTGTTGAAGAAGGAAAAAATGATAATCCTGTTCTCCGACGAAAAGCTTTTCAGCATCGATGCTGTGGCCAAAAGCCACACGGACCGGTTCATTTCACCGCAGAAAATGGAGAACGGTCCGGAAAAAGTAAAATTCAAATTTCAAACTAAACATCCGGCTAGTGTCATGATGTTTGGCTTGGTGGCGTCCAACGATTTAAAAATGCCGCCTGTTTTCATTGATGCTGGAGTTAAAATCAATACCAAAGTGTATATCGGTATTTTAAAGGACCAAGTGCTTCCTGGGTGAAGGCCAACTTCTCCGAGGACCAAAACGTTGTCCTACAGCAGGATGGAGCGCCGTGTCACACGTCCAATCGAACCCGACAATGGTTGAACGATAACATGAAGTTTTGGCCGAAGGATTTGTGGCCCCCTAGCAGTCCAGATCTTAATCCGTTGGATTATTCGATTTGGGCATATGTTGAAACGCGAGCCTGCAAAACATCACACCCTAGTGTGAAAACCCTGAAGTCAACCATAACACGCACATGGCAGTCAATGTCGGTCCTACGTCCGAAAAGCATGCCCTAGCTTCCGGCGTCGGCTCGAGGATGTTATTAATATAAATGGAGGACACATTGAATAAATTTATTTAAAAGGACTTTATAAAGATAACTGCTTTCGAAAATGTTGATATTTTTGATTGAATTAGTTGAAAATGGGATTTGAAAGAAATAGAACAAATTTTCGCATTATTTTCTGCCGCACCCTGTTATTGCATTTCCTGAGAAAAAAAAATAGATCTGTCAATGTTCTTAATATTTTTAGCCTTATATAGAAAGCACATGCGCTTGAAACATCTCTCCATTTGCTTGGTAACCAGAGGAACCTTCTGCATCTCCTTCTGGGTGCCTACTGCTTGACTAAAGGGTGGAACGGTCAAAACTTGGTTCACTCAAATATGACGTAGTTTTTTTTTAATTGTTCGGAGAACGTCTGACAACTGCCAGGAAGCCGAGATCAGGAGAAAACCGAAACTAGGAGGCCACAGAAACCGGAAAATTAGTGGCCAGCACTTTCAAACGCAATCTCAACCTTTCTATCACAGATATCGGAAACAAATCACACAAAACAGCGCAAAGAGCAAAGATACGAGCCGGACTGTCGACATATAAGGTTACAGTGACACCAAATCGAGATGATAAGCAAAACACAACAGCTAAAGAAAGAGCGTGTTATAAATAACTTACGAGTTTGTTAACCAAGTTTGATTGCGTCGTAATGGATGATGAAACATCCGTCAAGGCCGATTTCAAGCAGCTCCCAGGCAAGAGTTTCATATGGTTACCGGAAAAGAAAGGTTCAAGATAAGTTTAAGAAGGAAAAAATGTCAAAGTTCCCGACAAATACTTGGTTTGTTAGGCGATTTGCAACTCGGGGGCTGAACAGCAAAAGTTTCGTGACAACTGGCACTGTCAACCAAGATATTTATGTAAAGGAATGCTTGCAAAACGTTTATTGCCTTTCTAGAAGAAACATAGTTGTTCCATACTGTTTTGGCCAGACCCCACTTCTTGCCACTACGGAAAAATGGCTCAGGAATGGTATACCGCCAATAGTGTGCAAAGCTTACCCAAGAAGAAAAACCCTCCAAATTTGCCGGAACTGCGCCCAATTGAAAAATATTGGGTAATCGTTATGAGAAACATCAAGTGAACTAAAAAACAGTTGGAAGTGAAAACCAGTTCAAGGCAAATTGGCGTTCAGCATCAAATGAGGTGGACATAACAGCGGTTCAAAACTTGATTGAAGGTGTGAAACGTAAAGCCCGACAGTTCACATTTGGAGAATCGGAAGCCTAATCAAATAATTTTCCGGTATTTTGTAGGTGATGCACTTCAAAAAGCTATATAGATTGATCATTTATATAATAAACTAATCCGTTGTGCACTTAATCATGTTTGACCGATTTTTGACCGTTCCACCCTTTACCTTGACTACCAGTTTACGGTATCGCAGGACTATAGGGCGGACGGAACCAGGTTTTCGTTCGACGCTTTCGCCTTTCTTCAGAAGAGAGAGGATGTTGTTAATGCCGGATCGGCAATATCCGACGGACACGACGTGCTTAACGTTGTAGAACTTCTTTGCTCCGGAGTAGAGCTGGCAGTACATACAAACCATTGAGTGTAGTTGCCATGGCTGCTACGAATCGACTGATAACGCTGTCAAGTTTTTTTTTCACAACAGGGTTGCTACAATTGGAGAAACATAGATGGATTTGCCATCAGGTGATATTATAATCACACGGAAAGCGGTAAAATGAGTTCCTTCCTTGTAAGACATACGATATTTGAAAAATTAGAGCGGTGAAACAAATTTTAACAACAACTTTAAATCATCACATATTAAGGCACACAATAAAATTATTCTTATATCGTTATTCGATCAAAAAATCATCGATCAAATGGAAATTCAGCATACTAATCTCGAGCCGTATCTGAACAAGAAACTTTTACAGTCCCTCTTAAAAATATTAACAATTTTAAGGGTTTGAAATTTTCCAAAAAAAAATATGTAAATAAAAGCCTTCAAGCAGCAAACAACAAACGCCACTTTCTACGTACGGCCTACTTCCTAGCTTTTTCATACAGAAGAGATGTTTTGAAAATCTATACGCACCTTTAGCCTTGATACATCGATACAATTTGGAAAATGGCGGAAAGCTTTCAGTGAGAGTGAATTCCAACGTAAAATGTCTCAAGATAATGCGATGGAAAACGATTCTGTGCCATCAGAACCATATGTACGTAATACCTACTCACTTTCTCTTTTTTGGGATACTGTCATTTAAAAGTTCGAAACAGCGTTGAGTGTAGTTTCGCGAGCTTAATGGCAATGGCGAGACACCTTGTCACAGATGCGAGTAAGTATGTCTTTCGAGGAATGGTTTTGCATAAATGTGAATTTTGTATCAAGTATAACAGTTTGCTGAAGCCTGACGATAATAGGCAATGGGGCCATTCAACTTATCATTTCTTCTAAGTGAATATTAAAATCAACCAGGAGTTTTATAGACTAACTTTCTCACACCAGACAATATGTTTTTAAATAATTGCTCTTACTTATATGCCTTCAATATTTACCTCCACATTTTCCATATAACAATCTACTGAGTTGCACTTAGAACAAACTAAAGTTTGTTATAGACAAACCACATTTAAAAAATAACATGACAACAAAACATAACCCAAACTTTGGAACGCAAATACAAACTAATTTGTTTCGTAAACAGAATTCAAAGACGCTACTCAAATTTCTTCCCTGAAAGCATCTTCCCTGGGAACATAACCTTATCCGCCTAGTACATTGTAGTGGAATCCTCCCTCTCAAAAAGGTGTCAATTTCAGCGAAAGTTAATTCCTGCAGTTGATGCTATCGCTTGGCGGAACAAATTTGCAATGCGAAGAAGATAACCAAATCGTCGCACTTCCGTCCCATTGCAACATAATACGTTCTCGTCATGATAAGAGCGTAAGTTGGAAAGCATCAAATTCCCACCTGACGCGGTATAGTGTGATGATGATACCATTTCGAACATCACACCCGGCCACTTAAATATCTCCGTAGTGAGCAGGTTTCTGACATAAACAGGAAAGCTACTTACTCGCGACGCAGCATCGGAGTGCGACGCGGCATAGAAGGGAAGGTGCATAAATAAAATTTGAAACACGTCGCCGCGGTTTGATAACTACATTTGATTACATGCATTAAGCTGTCAGACGTAATCGTCCCCGGGTGCGATTGTGAACCAGACCACCAACCTCACCCACCCGCTGAGCAGTAAATATTTTACAACCTTTTGCGTATATATTTTCCTCTTCCTTTTCTTCAGGAGCAAATGCATGAAAAGGGGATGTGCAACACTGCAGTGGGAGGAGGCCCCGAACGCTGATGTTTTCAATTTTTCTGTTATCATTTCGCGGGAGGGAACATAGGAAAGAACGAAAAGTCGCACCAGGAGGATTTTTATTTCTCGGCGTTTCCCGCGTCGGCTAATGGGGGCGGAGGGTGGTAGACAACTGCTGAGCAAACAAGATGTCGTCGTCGTCGTCTCTTCACAAATGGTTGATGTACCTAAATTGTTTGATTCGCGCCCTTACTGGGAGCAGAATGACAAAAGGAGAGCATTTTGGCAATTTGTTTCTGGTTAGGAATGCGCAGGGACATGCTGTTTGTTCGTCTGTCATGTGCTTGGAGGAATACATTATGGCTTGAAGGTGTAAGGGAATAGGAATTTACTTAGAAGTAACAAGATATGACAGATGCCATTTCCACTCGGTTGTTGACAGCCATGCTGTTGTTGGGCCTTGGATCGAGCTGAACGAAGACGACACTTAAGTCATACCCCAACTGGTAAGTCAACTGGTGACAAGTTATATTTGAAAATGTTGGATTCAATAAGTATCTATCGTTTATTCATAACAGCGCTAAAGTTGACGATAAATGACATGCTTCAAATATAAATGAATTAATATATGCTCTAAGATGTCACAGTCACAGTGACATGTTCATTTGATAGTCATACTCTTTGGGTATGGAAGAACTTTATTTTCGAAACAATGCAAACAAGTTTCTGATAATATAGCACTTCTTGGAACTATATCTGATCACGCTGCTTACATTTATTCCAATAATATTTAACCTGAGTTTGAATCGAAATACCAATTTTGCTGCAATGCCTTCATAAATTTAATAAACATTTTCTTGTGCTTCTTTCAGAATTTTATTCATATGATGCTGCATCCGCTCTTGACTATACTTCAAGCTGAACAATGCATTAAGTCCTAAGTAACATTGAGAGACTCTCTCTTTTTTTTCATCCCCATAGGATTGCAATGATCGGGGTTGGTTTTTGAAAATTTTCAAGTGATTATGCCGGAAGGATTAGTCTATGGTGACCAAATAAACACCGGGCTTTCGAAATCAGCTCACAAATTCAGCTTTGTGTCCGAATGCGCGAACCTTGGTCTTAACCTCAGCCAAAAGGTTTTGCGTGACCTCAGAATCGACAGTTTTTGCATATCAACCCATGCTTTCTTCATTTCTTCTACATTATTCACCAGTTTAGGTCGTAGGGCTGGTAGCAAGTCACTTTTTAGTGACTTGGTCAATATTTTGAGTCTAGTCACTGAAAAGTCACTATTTGCATCCAAAAGTCACTAAAGTCACTATTTTTCGGAAATTGGTCACCAAAGTCACTATTTTCGCACGAGCCGATTTAAAAAAAAATCAGTGGGGTTGTGTATAACACACGACCAGTTGACGTAGACTACGTTAAACCATTTGATTAGTTTCGTTAGTTTCGTAGCGGAATAGGTAGGTACTGTCGTAATGGGACGTTAAATTCCTATAAGTAAGTGAGTAAGTTTATTAGAATATGAACATGCATCGAATATGTACATAAAAGAAACACTTGAGAAAATAATCAGTTGGCATCAAATCGATTAGGCATCGTACTTATTCTCACTTTCAGTTTCTCAAAACTTATGTCTTCCTGGAAGTCAAACTCTTATCCAACGCGAATCGTTAACACAACAGAATAACTGTTCAAAACAGTAATAACTGGAATGGGCAGAGAATGTTACTTCAGAATATCATGTTCGAAGATCAAAACGTTGTCTGTGATAGGAATTTCTTGATACCTGCTGGAACGCAACATTCTTTAAACTTTTACAACACCGATTGATGAGTATGTACGTGAAAATATACATATTTTATTTACCATTTTTAAATACTTGAGTAAACAAAATTGCAATGAAAAAAACATCTACATTAGCGCAAAAATCTCAGCTCAACGTTAAATTAATCAAGAAACGATCGAGTTATTAACGACCGGTGTTTCAAACGACTGTCTTGTACACCACTGCATATTTAATGGCTGCCTAGCAACGGTTGCCTAGCCACGGGCTTGCTAGCAACAGCCTGCAGAGCAATCAGCTACCTGACCACTGATTGGTCGCCAGTGAAACTTCTATGGTACGTGCCACCACCAGCTGCCAAAAATCCACATTGGCGCCTTGCCGCTCCGCACTACAGGTTTCATGCCATCGGGGTTGCCTTCAGAGTTCATGCCATCTCCAGCTGCTGACCCTTGATGGCTCGATGATCTGCCCAGCTCCAGTACTGTGACATAAATGATTAAAATTGCGAAGAAGCACCCGTTTTATATCGTTTAGTGCTGCATATGAGACTGGTCTTGCTAACATTTGAAGTCTGTGATAGGAAAGCACTTTACATTTAGTAAAATTAGCCTTCAAAACAAAATTATAAGACATCACCTTTTACTTTCTCTATTTTCAATAGTTTAAAATCGTTAGAGGATAATGATTGATAATTAAATCGATACGCAGGAAGATTTTCAACCGATTGATGAAAACACCATGAAAATCTTTTGAGCATTTATAAAGTTATAAGCGATTAATTTGTAACGATATTTCGTGACGGTCGTTTATTTTTAGATTTTCAATTGACACCCAACTATTGCCGTTAGAAAAACATTTGTATCTTTTGTACAATAGAACCGACTGCACGATATAAAAGTCGAGAAATATACACAAAAAAATGTATGTATCAATGTGTTTGTAAATCTGATAGATAGCAGAATAAAGTGAAAAATATCGTGGGCTTTGATTCGTGGTACTATACTAAAGTTTGGATTGTGCAAATGTTGATGGGATATGCGTAAAAATCACAAAACGTTTATCCAATATGCAAGTAAAATGTCCAATAAAGAAATTAGATAAAAGAATCAAGTCATTTTTGATTTGTAAAGGGTGTCCACGATGAAATTGCCACACACAAAATTGATTCGCAAAATTCGAGTTTTCATCCGATTGCCATCAAATTTTCAGGGATTGAGAAATAGCTATTAAACTTCATTTTACCATTTTACTCGTATTTTATTTACAGTCCATACGCAAATGCCCGCACCTTGGCCTTAACCCCGGCCATAAGATTCTGCACAACCTGTGAATCAACCGTTTTTTGCATGTAAACCCATACTTTCTTCAGTTCCTCGACTGCTTCATAATCGCCCAGTACTTCTCGATGGGGCGGAGCTCCGGAGTGTTGGGAGGGTTGAACATTTTCGGCACGAAATTGACCGTATTGTCCGCATACCACTTCAGCACGTCCTTGGAGTAGTGGCATGAGGCCAAATCCGGCCAGAAGATTGTTGGGACGTTGTGGGCCTTCAGGAGAGGAAGCAGCCGCTTCTGGAGGCACTCTTTTATGTACACCTGTCCGTTCATCGTGTCCTGGGTCACGAAAGGTGCACTCCGCTTCCCGCACGTGCAGATGGCTTGCCAAACCAGGAATTTCTTCGCAAATTTGGACATCTTCTGAGTGCGGACATGCTCCGGAACGCTGAACATATCCTTGGCCGTGAAAAACAGGTTGCCGGGGATCTGTTTGAAGTCGGCCTTCACATATGTTTCGTCATCCATGATGCAGCATTCAACTTTCGTCAGCATGTTGAGGTACAACTTCCTGGCACGGGTTTTGGCGGACTTGTTCTGCTTCTCGTCGCGATTAGGGGCCTTTTGTACCTTGAACGTTCAAAGCCCAGCCTTAGTTTTGGCCTTCTGGACAAAACTTCGGCTTAGGTGCAGCTTCTTAGCCACATCCCGAACGGAGGCGTTCGGATTTCGGTTGAAGGCCCCAACTACGCGGTTGTGATTTTTGGTGTTGTACGGAATACTTTTTCCTTCCCTTCTGGGCTTCCGATCGGTGGTCAACCGTTCCTCAAACCGCTTAATCACTCGCGACACCGTGGAATTCGCGATTCCCAACGTTTTAGCGATGGAACGATGCGAGAGATCCTTGTTCTCGTGATGAATGCGCAAGATTTTATCACGCACGAGCTGTTCTTTCGACTCCATTTCCGCGAGTTTGTGTGATCACACAGGACTTTAAAACTTGCAGGATGTAAATAATGCACTATGAACTAATACCACTCAAATTTTCATTAAATTCTACCCAACGGTTAAAAAGTTAGAGCAATTTCATAGTGTGGCAATTTCATCGTGGACACCCTTTACTCACTATTTTTCGATTTAGTTTTTTTTCTAAAGCAGACTACTTTTTTGGTATCCAAATACTTCGTCGAGAAAAGTGGGAACGAATTGTAAATCAGATAAAGGACTTATTTTCGGTGTTACGCTTAGTAATTCTGAATCTCGGTTTGACTGTTCGTATCCCGACAGTCAAGCGAACTTATAACGATCATTAGTGAAATCGGGATACACTGCAATTCGACCAGTTTATAAAAGCGTAATGATTTCAAAGTTTCATCAAAACTTGTACATTAAAATTGTATGTTTTTTTCTAGGAAATTTATGAGAAAAATATTCCCAGTTTATGATTCAGAAGATTTCATAAATTCATAATTATTCAACTATTTAAGTTTGATCTGACTTTGCTTGACTGCTGTTAAACCGAATATTTTTTTGACAAAGTTTCAAAACTTGTTATGTAAAATTTGATCTTAAAAACTTTGATAAGGTATAAGAGCTGTTTATAGGCATACTGATTCTATTTCAATGCTATTTTCTGAGGTTTCTTTCAGGTTTCATACATCTAATGTACACTGATCTGGAAAGGTTGGTGTAAACCATCGTCGGTCGAGTTTATAAGCTCTATGTGTTGCCCGGGAATTCTTCACTTCCAGAGGACATTTTGGACAATATTGAGAAGTTAGTACCGGCGGAAAAGTTTTTTGTTTGGGATAAAGCAATGGTAGAGCTGGCCAAATTGAGGGAGATTGACAAACTCCACTTCTCCAACACTGCAAATAAACGATACGTTGCTGCTGGTAAGCACGTATTAAAAAAGTCTGATTTGTGGAACTCGTTCTTAAAACATTGCCAATGCCTCAACCCACCAGCCGTTGAATCCAGTGAATGTTCCAAGAATATTGTGAAAATCGCCAAGTTACATCCGATTCAAGTCAACTATGATCTTCTTCTTGACGAATGAAACTAACTAGAAAATAAGAAGAATGATTAGTAATTTCCAGCAATAAAGGTAGTTGGAATTGAATGAAACTAGTTAAAATGCGAAGTTCTGACCTCGAGTACAGAGTACAGACTTGAGGAGTATTGGAACCAATTGTTTACTAAGAAAACATCTGTAGGTGAGCCTAAATACCCTCAGGTGACTAAGGTAGTGAATACAGCTTTAGCTGCATCACATAGGAACGGCTTTAAAAAGGTATTGAGAAGAAAGATATGTCAGAAATAATTCCAGTACATGCCATGCTAGAATGCGTTTCGGCCGTGCGTAAAGAACAGGCTTCACAAAAACGAACTTTGGACCAAGTGCAGGAGGTCGTGAAGAAAAATAATCGCTTGATTGCAGACTTCTTAACAAAAACATTCAAAAAGTGACCCTGTGCCGCAGTATTATTCATATTTGCAAACGGGGGTGTTCACTTAATTCTTTTTTACTGTAATTAGACAACAAGTTTATAAAAGATTAAAAAAATACTAAAATTTGGATATCACTTTTAAGTCACTATTTGGTTACTATTTGATCACTATTTGGTCACTATTTGGTCACTATTTGGTCATTTTTATTATTTTAGTCACTAAAGTCATTATTATTTATCCAGAAATCCACTGCCAGCCCTGTATTAGAAGGTGATTCTTCATAATGGCCCTGTATTTTTCTTTTGGGTGCAGTTCCGTACTCTTTGGGGGGTTCAAATCTTTCGGCACGAAATTGAAATCATTCGCCATATGCTCATATACTCTAGCACGTGCTTCGTGTAGTGGCATGCTGCCAAATTCGGCCAGAAGATCGTCGGACCGTCGTGAGCCTTCAGCTTAGGGAAAAGCCGCTTTTGGAGACAATCTCCAAATACACCTATACATTCATGGTGCTTGCGGTAACGAAAGGTGTACTCCACTTTCCGCAAGTACAAATCGCTTGCCAAATTAAGAACTTCGACATCTTCTGTGTCCGGAGGTTCTCGGGAACATCACACTTATCCTTGGCAGTCACATACAGGTTTCTTAGAATCAGATTAAAGTCCGTGTTCACATACAGGGTTCGGCAGAAAATAATGCGAAAATGTTCAAACTTGAGTATTGGGTCAATTCGTGTAGCTAGTGACTAATTTCTGTCGAAAGTGTTTGTTTATGTTTTCTTTCAAGTGCTGCATCCAAAAATTCTATTTGTTTTATTGCAAATTCGTCAAAATGTTCGCGAAAGAAATGATCACCAGTTTGTTGCTCACCCAGAAGAAGCCGAAAGAGATTGCCAAGGTGGTAGGGTGCCATTTGGCAACAGTTTACCGAAAAAACGGAGGGGGGGGGGGGGGGGGGGGGGGGGGGGGAAGGGGGGAAAAGGCCGGGGGGAAAAGGAAGGGAATGGGGAAGGGGGGGAGAAAGGGGGGGGGGGGGAGGTGGGGGGGGGGAGGGGGGGGGTTTGTGTGGGAGAAGAAAAAAGATGGGGGGGGGGGGGGGGGGAGAGGGGGGAAAAAAAAAAAAGGGGGGGGGGGTGGGGGGGGGGGGGGGGGTTGTTGTTGTTGTTGTAAATTTATTTTCGACCTTTTAACCGAAGGGGTCTTATCAGGTCGTTATTTTGGTTGAATACATATCAGTGTATAATAGATATTGAAACTTAAACACTAATACTTGATTTGTTATTTGTTTCTTCTTTGTGGTGATGGCCGGTTTGGCGTTCTTCCTTCTTACACGTGGTCCTCCAGGAATCCGGTATGGACTTCCTGATCCTCGATTATGGTAACCTGCTTCTTTGGTGTTATCGTTTTCCATGCTGGTTGTTTGCTGCGTTGGAGTGGATCCTTACTGGTTCGTGGGTCTGATGTTTAGTTTTTCATATCTCCTTCGTGAGGTTTGCTTTTGCTATAAAGTTGATTGTTTTTTTTAGTTCATTCACATCGTCACCTAATGCAATAAAAATTGACGGTGCAATTTTTAGTTCTTTTCTTATTGTGTCAAATTTAGGACAGTCAAGAATGACGTGCTTCACACTAGCTTTAGAGGTGCATCCGGAACATATTGACTCTGATTCTTTTCGAGCAAAATGACTGTGAGTGGTTCTGGTATGTCCGATTCTGAGTCGTGTAATGATTTGACTCTCTTTCCGGTTTAGCATATTTGATGTAGACCATTCAGTGGTGTTGTGCTTAATTTCTCTGAGATGTCCGGTGTAGTTGTGCCAGGTGTTTTCCCACTTTAGTCTGATACGTTGGCGGACAAGTTTTTTGTAGTCGTCATATGGAGTATTGATATTGGTAGTTGCGGGTTCGACGGTTGCTTTTTTTGCTAGTTCGTCTGCTCTTTCATTTCCAGCGATGTTTATGTGTGCTGGGACCCAGCAGAGTTCGGTGCGGCCTTGGTTGTTGTAAAGTTTTTCTCTGATTTCATGTATCCAGGGGTGGTTTGAGTTGTGGTTTTGAATGGCCATTAAAGCGCTTTTCGAATCACTGAAGATAACCGAGAGTTCTGTTGGGTGTATGTCAAAAGCTTTCTTGATGGCGTATGTTTCCGCACTGAATATCGATAGGTGGTGTGGTAGGTTGATACTGATTTCAGAGTTCTGCGAATAAATTCCGCATCCTGTTCCTTGGCTGCTTTTTGATCCGTCTGTATATATATGTTTGTGGTTTGGGTATCTCGTTTCACGGATCTCTAGGAAGCGAGACTTTTTTTCCAGTGTTGTGGCTGATTCACAGATTTCCAGGTTGACTTCGTGTATTTGCACAGGGCGGTTGTAATTGGGGAGGGTAGTCTCAGTGATTACTGATGGGATGTTGAATTCTTCACTTCTTTCGGCTGCTCTTTGTGCCAGGGTGCACCCCGTTCGTATCGTCCTTCTGCTGGTTTGTTTTGTTGCATATAGAATTAGATTTTCTGCTATTCTGAGATATAATGGGAGTTGTCCACTTTCCGATAATAGGCTTTCAATAGGGCTTGAATGAAAAGCTCCGGTTGCGATACGGATTCCTTGATGGTATAGAGGGCATAAACGGTATAGGTCTGTTTCGCTGGCTTTACTTATTATCGGCGCTGCGTACAGAAGTTTTGGTACTAACATTGAGTTTAGGATTCGTAGTAGTGATTTTCTGTCTGCTCCGAAGCTTGTGTTGCCTATGGATTTCATTAGATTTATGATTTTTCTGCATTCCTCGCGTTTTGTTTGAATGTGGAACTTGTAATTTAGTTTGAAGTCAATCCATACGCCTAGAGCCTTTGTTATTTTGGTAGTTTTGATAGGATCCTGGTTGAGTTTTGCTGTGGGTTGTTTTTGTAGCTTTTTTCGGTTTCCTATGTGCATTATTGATGACTTCTGTGTTGAGATGGTAAAACCTGTTTCATTGCACCATTTTTCGATTCGGTTCAGGATTTTTTGTATTTGAGATCGGGTCCATCTGGCGGTTTTGGTGGATACCGCTATGGTTATATCATCGGCGTAAATTTTTATTATTGTGTCCTTAGGTAGCCATGCTTTGATACTGTTAATGGCAATTAGGAAGAAGGTAACCGCTAATACGGATCCTTGCGGGACTCCATTATACTGAACTTTTGATGTAGATAGATGTCCTTGGTACGATGTTCTGAATCGTCGTTCTTGAAGGAAGTTTTCGCAGAACTTTGCCATGGGGCCTCCTATGCCTGCTTTTGCAAGGTTTTCTTTGATGAGGTAACGCCAAGTTTTGTCATATGCTTTCTCAATATCGAGAAAAAGTAGTTCGACGTGTTTGTGTTCGTCAATTGCTTTGGTACATAGGTCTTCTATTTCCGTGAGTGCATCTACTGTTTGCCTTCCTTTGCGGAACGCATATTGATCCGGTCCGAGAATATTTTTGTTTTCCAGTTCGTTCATGAGGCGGCGGTTGATCATTCTCTCGAAGAGTTTCATAATGCAGCTTGTTAGGTATATGGGACGGAGGTTTTTGGGGTCGTTTGTTTGTCTGCCTGGTTTTGGGATTGGTATTAACAGTGATTCCCTCCAGTTCTGCGGGAAACTACCGGAGGTCCAGATATGGTTGTAGGCGTGCAACAGTTTCTTTTTTATGTAAAATGGTAATCGCTTTATCATTTCGTTGTGGACTTCGTCGGGGCCAGGTGATGTTCCTTTTAGCGAATCCAATTGATGTAGGAGCTCAGCCATGGTGTACTCTTCATTGTATGCTGCATTTCTTGCGCTGGGGTATATTATTGGGATTTGTTCTTTTTTCCTTTTTGTCGCCAAAAATTGCGGCGAGTAAGTTTCATCGGCCGATTCTTTGGCAAAGTGGACTGCTAGCTGTTCCGCTATTTCTTGAGGCTCGGTTATACATCGATTATCGGCTGTTATAGTCCATATTGGGTCAGATGCTTTTTTTTCCAGCTATGCTTCTGATTTTTCCCCATACCTCTTTTGGAGGAGTATTTTCATTAATTCCAGAGACATATTCTTGCCACGATTTCTTTTTTTCTTCCAGGATGATTTTCCTTGCTTCGTTTCTTGATTTCCGGAATTCCGTTTGGATTGCTTCGAGGTGAGGGTTGTCTGCCGGGGTGTTTTTTAATTTCCTGAGGGCTTTTCGTCTATTGCGGACAGCGATTTTTGTTAGCTCGTTCCACCATGGTACGGATTTTGGGTTTGTGTGGTTTGAAGTACGTGGGATGGCTGCGTATGCGGCTGTTGTAATCGCCGTAGTTATTTCTTCGATTGAATATTCCTGGTCTGGTTTGATGTGTTTTTCGGTTTCTTCTTCGTACTTACTCCAGTTTGCTTCGTCGGTTCTCCACCTTGGTGTTTGCTTTTTCCGAGTGTTTTCCCTGTGAGTGCCTATTTTGATAGGATAATGGTCGCTGCTGTGTTGGTCGTTTACAATTTCCCAGTCTAATTTAGCGGCAAGTTCGGGACTGCATATTGTGACGTCTATCGCAGATTTGCTACATTGTTCGTTCCGGGTTGCTGAGTGGATGAAGGTAATTTGTCCATTATTGAGAGTGATGAGTTCGTGTTTTTCTAATATTTTGGCAATTTCTTTTCCTCTCGCGTTTTGTCTATGTGGGTCCCAAAGGTTGTGGTGAGCGTTTAGATCACCAGCTACTATAAGTGGTTTTGGCAGTGAAGAGATTAATTTGTCGAACTCTTCCGTGTCCAATGATGTGTTTGGTGGAATATACAACGATGCTATAGTCATTTTGTAGGGCGTTGTTATGTTTATTGCGATTACTTCCATGTGGGTGTTTAGGGTGATTTGGGTGAAATTGACTCCATTTTTTATCATTAGGGCTACACCACCTTGTCCTGAGAGACGGTGTGAGAATAGAATGTTGTATCCTTTCATGGTCATGTTTGTTCCAGGTTTTGTTCGTGTTTCTTGCAGTGCGATTATTGTGGGATCGTGTTCCTTGGTAATGAGTTGTAATTCAGAGTGTTTACTTCGAATGCCGTTGCAATTCCATTGTATTAGCGTAGTCATGATTGTTTGTGGGTGTTTTTTATTACATTTCGTCATCATCAACTTCAATCGCGTCAGATTCTGAATCTTGGGTGCTGATTTGTGTCCTGTCCATTTTTTTACCATGTTTTTTCCGTCTTGGGCTTCCGTTTGGTGCGCGTTCTGGGGATGAATCCTGTTTTTTCTCCATTTTCTGTTTTTTTCCATGTTTTTCTTTAATGTGAGTAATTTTCTGTTCTTGTTTTTCAATTTGTTGTTTAAGGGCGATTATCTGTTCATCTTTTTTCTGCATTTCGGTAGTCAGTTGGTTGCAGTGGGTCTCAAGTGCAATGAGTTCTTCTTTTTTCTTTTCCGTGAGAGTTTTCATTTCGATTTCCTTGTTCTTGATGTAATTGATCCATTTTTTAATTTCACTTTCTTTTTTAGAAATTTCCTCCATCTTTTCAGTGATAAATTTCATCTTGGCTTCCATCTCACTTTCCCATTTCGTTCGCGCATCCGTGATTAGTTTTTCAGCATCATTTACTTTGCTTGCGTAGCTGCCTTTGCCGGTACGAGCCTCAACCATACGGCGAGCCGCCTGGTATGAGATATTTTGGTCGACTTTAGTTTTTACGATGATCTGTTCCTTCTGAAATACCTTGCAGATTTTGCTAGAAGAGAAATGGTTCTCCGTGCAATTAATACACATAATTTCCTTACTACATATTTCATTATCTTTATGCGCTATTTGTGCGCAATCTCGACAACGCTCTTCATTTTTGCAGTGTTTGCTGATATGTTGATATTCATAGCAGCGGTAGCACTGCATCGGTCTGGGATAGTATTTGTCTGTGCGGCATACACGCCATCCGATTTTTACCCTATCGGGTGGTGTCGGGTTCGAAAACGTCAGAATAACGACTCCAGTGTTGATTCGTTTTTTATCGCCGTTTGCCCTAGAGATATGTTGAACTTTTGTATCATACTGGTTCTTGAGTTCCTCCAAAATATCGTTTTCCTCAAAACCGGCGAGTTGGCGGCATGCCACTACTGCCCTTGAGGAGTTCAATCTATGATCGAGTTGAACGGTGATCGGGGTTTTATCAACAAGAGTCGTCATTTGTTCGATTACTCTTTTTGCGTATTTTTTCTTTCAGTGCAACGGTTAGAGATCCGTCGCTCCGATTGTTCCAGGCTTTTTCAATACTCCCGTACGTTTCAATAGATTTGGTAACAATAAAGATATTGTGATCTTCCAGCTTGCCTTCTACTTTGTTAATCTTTATGTACCTCGTGCACAATCCGTGCGATGAAAGTACGGGGACGGGGGAGGGTCCCCGTCCCTCTGTGAGCCCATACTCGCTCACCTAAGATCACCTAAAGCACTGCACTTTGGTCTTAACGTTTCGCTCGAATTTTGCGAGGTAATCAGTTTCGCGCGCGGTTAGAAATTAAATACACTAATTGATCGGTGCAGCCACTGTATAGGGAATGCGACCGAACTCAACGATGGGCAAAACTGAACTGCACAGTGTTGTGCATATATTTGACGTTATTGTTTGTTTATATTCATTTGCTCCGTAATCCTCTATCTCTTGCTACGAACAAAATGGACATTCTGGATGACGGCTTAAAAAGTATTTTTATAAAGCACAAATCTTCTTAAGTGAGTTCTTTCTAGAGGAATTTATGATAAGGACCAATCATTGTAAACAATGCCTTTATACTTCAATTTCTCTCGAATCTAAAAGCACTCTCGCGAATTGAAAGCAGCATTTTTGAGTGCGTGCGATTTATTTGAAAAAAAAAATATGGCTAACAGAATGACTCACTATTTTGATAGGCAATGAAGTTTAACAACCAAGTTATCATATGAATAATTCACTAAAGTGCTTTTACGAAAGATTATCCAGATTTAGAAGTTTTAAAATCGGTAGCCGAGAATATCAACATTGCCGAAGCCAACTGTTCGCATATTCAGTTTCGATGCTTATTTTATTTCCAGAGCCAATGTGACATGCATAACGTAACATGAAAACTCATTCAAACACTGAGAATCAAGTTTACAGTCCAAAAACTATTTCTAATTCAAAATTCAAACAGAGCAGCAGCTGTTGACGACTTTATTTACCCAACCATCCATGAACCACACATGCTCATGTCAAAAATGCTAGAGAACTCCCGACAGAAAAAAAAGCAACCGACGCCGATCCATTACTCCAAACTCAAAAATTTAAATCCCAAATGACTACAACTCATTTGCATGAAATAACGTATCTACCTCCAGCAGCGTACGGAGGTAGGAGTAGACAGCAGCGAGACCACTTCAAGCTTTGTACCATGTTTCACAAGAGCGCATCCACAACATCAACACCAGTAGCAGCAGCAGCAGCAGCAGCAAAATTCGAATGCCACGAACGGACCATGGAAGCAACGGCAAACAGGCATTCCTATTCGGAAAAATCTGGATTTCAGAACAAGTACCAACCGAAATTGAAGTGAAAGCTATGCAAACGATTCGTTTATAACAGGGTTTATAAAAGGGAAGCATTGTCAAAAAAAAAAGAAAATACATTCCTGGGATCAGCAAAAGCAAAGCGGAAGCAGCCAGCAAGGGAGCACTTGAGCTCTCAATCTCAATTTTTCTCCACACTTCCTCTAATTTCGTTGGCATTGCGACCCCCTCAACAAACCTAAATCTGTCGCTTGGTACAAGAATCGGACCAGGAATCGT
The DNA here is from genome assembly GCA_024533555.2 of Aedes koreicus. Lineage (NCBI taxonomy): Eukaryota > Metazoa > Arthropoda > Insecta > Diptera > Culicidae > Aedes > Aedes koreicus. Next base: position 506,891 of record JAHHFK020000533.1, read on the forward strand.
CCTGCGCTCCTACGGTCATGAACGACAACACATAAGGGTGCATATTTTCTCCTTCGCATTTCTATTATTACCACCCTCAAGCTACCACCCCCCCTCTAACATTGAGGAAATTCTACCACCCACCAACCATCTCCGATTTGATCTCTCCTTCCTCCCCGAATTATCACCTCTGGGGGAATGCCAAATCCCCTTCCAAAGTAAAACTTTCCGCCGGAAGAGGGAAAACCACCACCCTTGATCCTTGGAGTGTAATATGAGAACATACACTTGAATATTAAAATTATTAAAAAAGCAGTAGTCAAAGTCAAGCTCGGTTGGATTGGGGAGAGCTTTCGTGTCAAGTTCTGGCAGCCAGAATCAAGTTCACTTCTCGTCCGTTGTTTAACCTCTTTTAGAATAGAAAGTGTGGTCCCAACGTTAGGCCAGGCTTTATCAAAGGAAAACCGGTTCCTTCCTCTATGTTTGCACTGAAACTACCTTCAAGAGTCATGCTGCTCTTCCCTTCTTTCCATGTTTTTACTTTATAGTTTTATTTCCTCATATTTTCACAACCCTGGATTGCACTTGAGCGCTCCATCTTTACACACACACACACACACATGCTGGCAAAGACTTCATACACGTTCGCTCATCCTAACTAGGAAGGCACTTTACGGTGTGGAAGATCACAAGTGGGAATGCAAGTCGTAAAAGGTTCCAACAACAATCGTTCAAAGTGAAGGTAGGGGACTTGCCGCACGAATGATGAGGGCCAAGAAGTGTTTGCACTCTTGTAATGCTGTTGTTTTTATCCCTCTATTTTTCCGTTTCAGCTATTCTTTAATTACGTTTTTACTGCTGTACATACACGTCCCGTTCGTGTCGTCAGAGCGATGTTCCTTGTGAAGTCTCGGTTGGCACTTGGATGGGAGTGCATTTTTTGTTGATTGCGCAGTTGCTAATGATGGAATCTGGATTAAGAACGCGATAAAAGGCGAAAAAATAAGGATGATTTCAAAATGTGCAGACAACGGTTTTTGTTTGTAATAATACAAAGATGCTTCTGGATATTTCACTATTGCTCGCGTTGAACGATACTGATGGGCCTTAACCATAGTCTGGTATATATGTAAGAGGATGTATGACATGTGCACACAGTTTGAAAGAAACATTTGATTTTCTGCGAAATCTAATGCACAAAACGGGAATGCCAGACTTGGCATAAATAAATGGGATATTTCATGTAAATTTAAGCCAGATATCGCTGAAATGAGGTCTGCTGAATGGAAGATTGCAAAACAATTGTGTATGCTGTATGAAAGATTATACTACTGTGTTCAAAAAATAAGGTGACTTTTTAATTTCAAAATTGCGCGTTTGAGATATTGTCCAAAATTTTTTTTTTACGTTGGTAGGCTTTTTAGTGACATATATTTGGCATTTCATGACATCTCCTCCATAATTAGTTTATTTACGCTTGTGTTTTATAAACGACCAAAAGTGCTTTCGGCGATTTTTACAATGTCTGAATTTGTTGAGCAAAGAAGTGCCATTAAATTTTGTTTGCGGAACGATATTTCTGCTGCTGAAACGTTGAGGATGGTGCAGAAAGCCTTCGGTGAGTCAGCCATGTCGAAAAAAAATGTTTATAAGTGGTACAATGACTTCAAAGACTGTCGAGAATGCGTTGAAGACTTGCAATGGCCAGGACGGCCATCGACGTTAACTAATGAGCAACACGTGAAGAAAATCAAAGAGTTAGTGTTTGAAAATCGTCGATTAACAATTAGAGACCTTGCCGATATGCTTGGCATCTCAATTGGATCGATTCAATCGATTTTTAAGGATCAATTGGGCCTCAGAAGAGTCAAATCGCGTTTGGTGCCGAAATCACCATCTCACACAGCACTCGTTCTTCGTGAGTTTTTTGCCAAAAATTCGACTCATATCGCTCCACAACCACGGTATTCACCTGATTTGGCTCCGGGTGACTTCTGGCTATTACCAAAACTCAAAAGCCCACTTCGAGGACACCGTTTTGTATCGATTGAAGAGATTCAACGAGAATCGCTGAGTGCATTGAGGGGCATCCCGGAAGCCGACTATATGGCCTGCCTCGCGGATTGGAAAAAAACGCTGGCATAAGTGCATTGCATCAGAGGGGGACTACTTTGAAGGGGACGAAATAGATTTTGATGATTAAATAAAGATTTTTTGAAATATAACAAAAGTCACCTTATTTTTTGAACACAGTAGTAAATAATAACGTTGTGTAAGCTTGCTTTGGCTTGAAATTGAACGAGGAGAAATTTTACATGTCTGTTAAAATTCATTATTTTTTTTCACAGAAAAGAGTTTAACAAACCCTCTATATATTGCACGTCAATTCAAGCATAAACACTGACATTGTTTAAAATCTATATCTATCTACTATATATATATAAAAATGGACTTCTGTCTGTCTGTCTGCCTGAACCTCATAGGCTCGAAAGCTACTGAACCGATGAAGCAAATGAAACCAAATTTGGCTTGTTGAGGTTTTTGGAGGCAAGAAATGTTTCTATGGAGTTCAATACCTCCCTTTGGGGGGGGGGGGGGGGGGGGAAAAAAAAAAAAAAGGAAGGGAAAAAAAAAAAACTTGAGGGGTTTTGAGGAGTTTTATAGATAAGATTGGGGGGGAATTTGGAAATTGGGGGGTTGGGGGGGTTTGGGTTGGGTACTCTTTTAGGAAGAGGGGCAAATGGAACCAAATTTGGCATGTGGGGGGTTTTGAAGGCAATGATTGTATGGTGGTTTGAGAAACCACCCCCCCTCAGGAAGGGAGGGCTCCCATACAAATGAAACACAAATTTCTACCAAACATGAGAATTATCCAGGTTACTTAAACACAAAACGTGTATTTCTCGGGTAAGAAGCATGTTTTGATAGAAGTTTGAACCCCTGCCTATTCAAGAAAAAAAAAAGTCATTTCGAAAAAAAAAACCATAAAAGTGCCTGTTATATTAAATTTTCCTTCATTTAGTTGCAAGCGTAGCAGCACACGCACCGGGTTCAGCTATATATATATATATATATATATATATATATATATATATATATATATATATATATATATATATATATATATATATATATATATATATATATATATATATATATATATATATATATATATATATATATATATATATATATATATATATATATATATATATATATATATATATATATATATATATATATATATATATATATATATATATATATATATATATATATATATATATAAATTGAATAGATATATATATATAACTATAAACTCGAGAACGGCTGCACCAAACTTGACGGTGTATTGGGATGATTTGTTCCTTTTTGCCCAACGAAGGTTTAAAAATAAAAAAAAAAAAAATTGGAAAATTCGAAAAAACGGCATTTTTACATACAAATTTTAAATTTTGGCATACGATTGTTATCCAACTAACACTAACAACTTCGCCAAGAGCACCACCACTATCATCACCACTACCGTCATCACATAATGTTTAATTTTTTAATTTTTTATTTTTTTCCATTGTTTCCAACTAAGTTCCAACAAATCGCGAGTAAATTTAAAAAAATAATCTCAGCTTAAAATGTTGTCAATAGGTTGCGTCGTTGGCGCACATTTAGTTTCATATTTCTTACTGATACTCGAATAAGTCAACAGATGACGCTGTAGAAGCTGATTTCTTTTGACAACTGCGCACAATGTTTGTTTTTCTGATTTGTTATTTCAAACAGTGCGGTCGAGGTCAATTGTCTTTCTGCCATTTTTACAAATTTTGATTGTTTTCTCGAGTTTAATTCATTTCAAATAGTTGACATTTACGAAATTTTTGAATATTTAAATGTTCCAGTTGATACTTTCAGTGGTTTGATATTAATTCCACCTGCCATTTGCCAATTCACTTCATCGAAAGATGAACTCATCACGAATTTTTATCCTAGCATTGGCCAGAATTAACTACGATTGGTTGAGTGCACGCGCAGTTTTAGCTGCCAAAAATACCGTTGTTAATGACTTAAATTAGACGATCCCAAAATCAAATTCCGAGAGATTTACGCTCATACAAATCGATTGATCGTGTTGAAAATGAAGACGAAGCCGTGAATTATCCTGGGGAATTTCTAAATTCTTTGCGTCTCAGAGTTTGAAGTATCATTTTTGTTCAGAACGTTTATCTAATACACCGACACAAAGGGTTTCTTAACGGCGCTACTTGCCTCTGAATACAGAAATTATAACAATGGCAAGTCGGACACTTTCGGATCGCGAACAGAAAACGTTATTTTTCTATTTGATGCGTTTATTATTGAAGACCAATCGTAACTGAACTCTCTACCTACGTACAATCCACCTTTATACTACATACCTATCAGTGTTTGTACCTGTATTATATCCAGATATCACTCTTCTATTATCGGTTGTGTATAGTATACAGTATATAAAAAAATAGATTAGATTAGATACTTTAGGGTAACAGTATAAATTGTAAAGCTATGTCCATTTAGAATCCGGAATAATAAAATCATCTCGGTAATATCTCGGTAGCGGATTGACGTACAAATAAGTGTAATACATCAAAACAAAGGAAATTTACTTTAAAGTACTTAAAAAAAATAACAATACAAATCATTATTCTTCGTTTCTAATAAAAAATTATTCCTTTATTCCTCCCATCAAACGCTGCACACCTTCGGAGTCAACTTCCTTGGCACATTTGTTCCACATTTTGGTCATCTGAGTCGCGTCCCTAGCCGTTTTTCCACTTTGCTTAAGCTTCCGCTTCATTACTGCCCAAAATCTCTCGGTGGGCCGGAGCTGCGGGCAGTTGGGTGGATTTATGTTTTTATCGATGAAATCTACGTTATTATCGCGGTACCACTGGATGACTTCCCGGCTGTAGTGGCAACTCGCCAAATCTGGCCAAAACTTCACGGACCTTTATGGGCTTTAATGAAAGGTAGTACTTGATTTTTGAGGCATTCTTCCTTGTACAGCTTCGAGTCCATCGTCTTATTCGTCACGAACACTTTGGTCTTTGCTCCACAGCTGCATATCCCTTGCCAAATCATCAGTTTTTTGGCAAATTTGTCCATAAAAGCAAACTTAAACTTCGAAGGAACATCTCCTCGTGCCGTCGCCATGTAGAATTTTTGGCCAGGCAGCTGTCCGAAATCACTTTTGACGTAAGTTTCATCGTCGATGAGCAGGCATCCTTGGTACTTCGTCAAAACCTGCTGGTACAATTTCCGAGCTCGAGTTTTGGTGACAAAACTTTGCTTCAACGTTCAGTTTAGTTGCTTGCTGACTCGATAAGAATGATATCCTGCTCGCAAACGAATTCTTCGAACGGTACTGCGAGCAGCAGCACCGTACATGGTTACAACAGGGGAACACAAAATACATGTGCTTTCTCTGTAAATGGGACAGCCGAGCACGTAAGGAGCATTACGTTCAAAAAGACTGGCCAAAGAGGACAAGTTTGACTCTTGGGAAAGAAAACGTGAAATTTGTCCCTCTCGTGGATAAAGATCAAATTATTCTCCCACCGTTACATATAAAACTTGGACTATTCAAGAATTTTGAAAAGCACGGTGAACGATTCCACCAACAAATGAAGCAAATAGAACGACGATATCAAGGCTCTTGGGACGAATCAATGCTGGGTGACTACTGTTGGTTTCTAGTTAGAGAAACCAAAACGCCGCATAAACGACGAAGCTCAAATTTGAATCATTTTAAAGTTTTAATAAACTTATTTTAAAGAAATTTGCCGATAGTGTGTGTGTGTGTTTTTTTTTTTAGACGGGATGGAAAATCTGCAAACAGACTCCTGAAGAACTCAGGGTGTGGGGATGAGGGCGCCTACTCCACGACCCATTAAAAACCCACCCGTGCCTCAAGCCCCGGCCCTCCCCGGGACCACCTTTCGGTATTACTTCAGGGAGGGAGCTAGTGTGCTTCACGCACCCACTATGTCTTTAGTAGTTAAAAGCCTAAAGCCTTAGCTTCGCCGACCTGACGCTGATTCGAACGAGATGCTCCTGGATCCAAGCAAGGTTCGGGACGTCCGCGCCAGATCATCCGCGATCTCCCTGCCCGACCACTTACGGTACCTGCCGAACCGCATGTCACACGGTCCTTCCTCCGATCGAGAAAGCCAGGGCCAGGACCGGGGTTGGAACGTCTGGGGGCGGCTACCCCAGGGTCGTCCCTGTTCCCCATGTCACGACCGCTTACGGCCGTATGGCGCTTCCTCCGTTGTAGTTCGTTCAGCCGTTAAGAGGAGGTTAACGTTTCCAGGGTGCACCGCGGGGAGGCGAACTACTTCCACACCCCTGTGTGTGTGTGTGTGTGGGTGTGGATGTGTGTGTGTGTGGGGGGGGGGGGGGAGAAGAGAGAGAGAAGAGAGAGAGAAGAGAAAGGGATTGGCGTATTTCTTTCGAATTTCTGTTTTTCCCGCATTTCTGCACATTTTCCAAAAACCAGCAGAACTTCCTCATTTTTCAACAGCTTTTCACCATTGAGCCCTTATTAACTTCGGCTTAAAGCTATATATGCAACATGTTTTTTTGTTGGCGTTATTTTGGAATTAATCATATGTTTAGCACCAGCCGGCGTCGGTGGTGTAGTGGTAAGCGTGACGCTACGGCACCCCAGTAGGGTCGGGTCAATCCCAGTCGACGTCGGTGGTTTTCCGGAGGAAAAAAATCTGGTCACGTCTTCCTTCGGAAGGGAAGTAAAGCCATTGGTCACGGTTCATATTCATGAGTCGTTAGGTAGGGTCCAGGTGGTGTAGTCGTCTTCCTGGCGTCGGTGATTGTCACCATGTGAGGAAATAGGCCGACGTAAAATAAAGATTTTTTTTAAAAAAATATGTTTAGCACAATTTTTTTAAGAAATCTCAAAAAAAAAATCGCAAAAATTATATATACTTATAAATAGCGTCGAAACTATTACTCGTAGAATATTGCAATGTTCAAAAGATGGCTGTAAAATTTAATTTTGCTTCATTTGATGATAAAATATTTGAAATTGGATCACACGCGTTGGAGATATTTAATTTTAAGTAAATATGTTTTCAACTTTTATTGATATCTCGAACACTGTTCTACTTTAATTTTTTTGACGGCGTTTTTGAATCCTACATAAAATTCCACATTAGAAATGATGAGCTTACCGAGTTCATAAATGCTGTAAACTAGTATAATTTAACCAATTTGATAGCAATAGATAATTTATTAATTTAAGAATATTAAATTGATTTGCCTGTTGTACATAATTTCCGAAATTTAGTTTAATTTTTCTACTAGATATTGAAGACTTCAAATACAGATTCATTTCTATGACGAAATATAGTATACAATTTAACAATTATTATGCTTTGCAATCTTCATGCCCCGAAACTGTGTAATGGAACCCGACTGATTGTGATGCAGCTATCGAAGAATGTGATAGTAGCAAGAATTTTGAAAGGGGCTTACTAGAGGGCAGAATGTTTAATTCCACGAATTCCCTTGAGTTCCAACGATTTTCCATTTCAGTTCAAACGTAAAGGGTGTCCACGATGAAATTGCCACACTATGAAATTGCTCTAACTTTTTAACCGTTGGGTAGAATTTAATGAAAATTTGGGTGGATTTAGTTCATAGTGCATTATTTACACTCTGCAAGTTTTAAAGTCCTGTGATCAAAACTCGCGGAAATGGAGTCGAAAGAACAGCTCGTGCGTCATAAAATCTTGCGCATTCATCACGAGAACAAGGATCTCTCGCATCGTTCCATCGCTAAAACGTTGGGAATCGCGAATTCCACGGTGTCGCGAGTGATTAAGCGGTTCGAGGAACGGTTGACCACCGATCGGAAGCCCAGAAGTGAAGGAAAAAGTATTCCGTACAACACCAAAAATCACAACCGCGTAGTTGGGGCCTTCAACCGAAATCCGAACGCCTCCGTTCGGGATGTGGCTAAGAAGTTGCACCTAAGCCGAAGTTTTGTCCAGAAGGCCAAAACTAAGGCTGGGCTTCGAACGTTCAAGGTACAAAAGGCCCCTAATCGCGACGAGAAGCAGAACAAGTCCGCCAAAACCCGTGCCAGGAAGTTGTACCTCAACATGCTGACGAAAGTTGAATGCTGCATCATGGACGACGAAACATATGTGAAGGCTGACTTCAAACAGATCCCCGGCAACCTGTTTTTCACGGCCAAGGATAAGTTCAGCGTTCCGGAGCATGTCCGCACTCAGAAGATGTCCAAATTTGCGAAGAAATTCCTGGTTTGGCAAGCCATCTCCACGTGCGGGAAGCGGAGTGCACCTTTCGTGACCCAGGACACGATGAACGGACAGGTGTACATAAAAGAGTGCCTCCAGAAGCGGCTGCTTCCTCTCCTGAAAGCCCACAACGTCCCAACAATCTTCTGGCCGGATTTGGCCTCATGCCACTACTCCAAGGACGTGCTGAAGTGGTATGCGGACAATAAGGTCAATTTCGTGCCGAAAATGTTCAACCCTCCCAACACTCCGGAGCTCCGCCCCATCGAGAAGTACTGGGCGATTATGAAGCAGCACCTTCTTAAACGACCTAAGGTAGTGAAGACAGTCGAGGAACTGAAGAAAGTATGGGTTTACATGCAAAAAACGGTTGATTCACAGGTTGTGCAGAATCTTATGGCCGGGGTTAAGGCCAAGGTGCGGGCATTTGCGTATGGACTGTAAATAAAATACGAGTAAAATGGTAAAATGAAGTTTAATAGTTATTTCTCAATCCCTGAAAATTTGATGGCAATCGGATGAAAACTCGAATTTTGCGAATCAATTTTGTGTGTGGCAATTTCATCGTGGACACCCTTTATTCAGTTTCCAGTGAAACTAAAATTTGCGATGACTATCAACTAGTCAAAAGGACAGTCGCTGGAAGCGTGTGGTATGCATCTGGAAAAGCCATGTTTTTCACAGAGCCAGCTATACGTGGCGAGCTAACGAATAGGAAAACCATCTTCTCTGTACATTTGCGCACTAGAACAAAAAACCAAAAATCTTATTTATCAAACGGCCTTACACTGAAAAAAAACATGCAAAAGAAACACAAATAAATGATTTTCAACACAATGAATTCAAATTTATTTTCCTTCAAACAAGCAAACATTAAAAAAAAGCTAATTTCCCACATTTAGTCTGTAGAACATATTCAATTCAGATGCCAGCGCTTTATTGTCACTATGAAAATGCGCAAAAGGTTGTTTTTTGGAAAGTTTCTTTATGATATCTTACAGCACCGTAATCAACACAGCTCAAGACAGTCAAAGCAAGGCATCAAACAGAAATCAACCTATTTCCATGCGTTGTAATTGCCAAAAAAAACGACTTCAGTATTCGAACAAAATACACCAATTAAAATGGAGAATTGATCACAGATTATCAACATGACTGCCGATTGTCATCGTTCGGAGGCAAAATTGAAAACAGATAATTGCTTTTGATAAATTTCCCTTGGAAAATTTTTATTTAAGCTTACTTGCAAAAAAAAACTCTACACCCTTGCGAGCGGCCTTCCGGCAGTTAACCGGAACATTCGCCATGGCGGACGAAAACATGCGTGTAGGCATGTTTTTGAGTTCTTTCTTCGTTTTATTTATCAATTCCTCCTCAGTTTTCGCGACAAAATTGTTGGAGTAGATCTTAAGCTTCAGGTTGGCCCAGAGATTCTCGATGGGACGCAGCTGGGGGACGTTGGGCGGGTTCGCCGACTTGAGTACTACATCGATATTCAGCCGGTCCATCTCCTCCAACGATGGCTTCGAGTAGTGGGCCGACGCCAGATCCGGCCAGAACACCGCGTCTTTGCCCTTAAGGTATTTCTTGATGAACGACGCAACTTCCGGCAGGCATTTTGTACTATAAATTTCCCCGTTCACGGCCAGTCCGGAGCGGAAGAAGAGTGGCTTTGACATCCCCTTCTCGCTGATTGTCAGCCACAGCAGCACCTTCTTGGGGAACTTGGTGTGTGAAATGAACTTCACCTCGGAGCTCATTTCCTTCGTGGGGGAAGTAAAATACGAAGTGCCCTGCCAGTCGTTGCCATCCAGGGCGAGATAGGTCTCGTCGTCCATCACCACCGCCACGTCGCGATTCGCCGGGAAAATCGAGTTGACCATCTTATTCAGCCGCTGCCGCTGCGTCATTGCCTGCAGCTCCGAAACCAGTGGACGTGACTTCTGTTTCCTGACATGAATGTTCTTGTTCGCCAGGTACTTTTTCACTGTTTGGCCGGTTGAACCGACCTCCCGGCCAAGCGCACGCAGCGATGTAGCCACTTTCCCTCGGTCGTCCTCTTCAGCATCCTTTGGAGCTTCTTGTTGCTCAGGGTCGTCGGCCGTCCGGAACCGGGCTTTCTCTCGATGCTCTGATTGTTGTCTAATAGTGCCAAGATGTTGTAGATGCCGGACCGATGTATCCGGCGTCCACAAAGTGCCGCACGATGTCCGTTTTCGACGCGGCGGGGGATGCCGTTCTTTGAACGCGCACACTTCTGAACGGAGTTGCTTCACTGTTTTTGCCATCACGGTTAGAGTTCGACTGATAGAGCTGTCAAATTTTGTCTGCTGACTCATGGGTTACTATGATTGCTGCTGCATGGATAATTTCGTCAGTGTGGGTCAACCCATGAAAAATCGGCAATCTTTGTCCATTTTTTAAATGTATACGTTATTGTGTGAATCGATATTTAAGCAATTGCATGCGATAAATAAATATTGGACGGGATGAAGTCCGTCGAGTCAGCTTGTTGTTTGTAACAAATCGGTCAATAAGACCCAGGCCTAATTAGTAGATGGCGCCACTAATAAAATATCCATATGATTTTTCGAAAGTTTCAACGTTCAAAAGATTACTGTCAAAATTTCATGACGTTTACAGTGGTTTAAGTGACGCAACTTTTGTGATTCTTTAAAACGATGGATTGAAAACAATTTTCATTGCTTTTTGATGGGAAATAACCACCGTTCAAGCCCAAGCTTGGCTTGAAAAATGTTATCCGGACTCTGTCCCATCGAAAACGACCATCAAACGATGGTTTGCCAATTTAAAACATGGTCGTACGGACACCGATGATGTTGAACGCGCCCTGGTCGGCCAAATGAGGCAGTTATTCCGGAAAATATTGAAAAAACCCTGAAAATCATCATGGGCAATCGCAAAGTGAAGTTGTAAGATATAGCTGACACTCTGAAGGTATCAAAAGGTAGTGTTTACACCATCATACACGAACATTTCGTTATGAAAAAGCTGTTTTCCAAATGCGTGCCGCGTTTGCTCACACCAGAGCAAAAACAACAACGAGTCGATGATTCAAAGAGCTGTTTGGAGATGTTCACGCGAAATAAGAAGGAGTTTTTGCGTCGATACATCACAATGGATGAAACATGGATTCACCATTTCACTCCGGAATCAAATCGGCAGTCTGCTTAGTGGCGTGCAGACGAAGAAAGCCGTCCAAAGCTTCCAAAGACTCAAACATTGGCTGGGAAGGTAATGGCCTCTGTATTTTGGGATGCGCATGGAATTTTATTCATTGACTACTTGGAACATGGGAAAACAATCAACAGCGACTATTATATCGGTTTGTTGGATCGTTTGAAGGCCGAAATCGCCCAGAAAAGGCCTCATTTGAAGAAGAAAAGGTGCTTTTTCACCAAGACAAAGCACCGCGTCACAAGTCAATAGAAACAGCCGCAAAAATGGTCGAATTGGGTTTCGAATTGCTACCGCACCCACCGTATTCTCCAGATCTGCCCCCCAGCGACTACTGGCTCTTCGCAGAACTCAAAAAGATGCTCCGTGGAAAGAGATTTGGTTCAGATGAGGAAGTGATTGCTGGAACTGAAGCATATTTTGAAGGGTTCGATAAATCGTTCTACACCGGTGGTATCGAAAAGCTGGAGAAACGTTGGAATGATTGTATCACTTTAAAAAGAGATAATATTGATGATTAAAAAAGAATTTTGGCAAAAAAATTTGTTCTCCTACTTAGGCTCGGTACTTTTTGACCGATGTGTTATCTGATGGTAATAGATAATATACTTTTTCCGAAGGGCCCAAATATGTTTTTCTATTCCAAAGACATCTGAAAAGCAAAATCGAAATAGAAAAAGTAATAGAATTAATTTTTTAATGTTTTTTAATGGAATGCCACTTTTACAATAGGTGTACGCAAATTTACGGGAAAATAGGGTAAAATCAGCAATAACTTCGTTCAACGACTCATGTGGTTCATACAACGACCTTCATTTGATTTCTAGGAAAACATTTCATAACATGAAGCTATTTTAACGCAGTAACAATTCAGGGAAATTGGGGCAAAATATGGCCATTATCTCCGTCAGCTAAATTTTGCGGCGTGTGGAGCCGCGATTTTCCAGAAATGTTTACGTATGAAATGCTATTTTTCACTAATTTCGTGTTACTCGGAGCTGATATATTGAACAGTTTCGCCATTCAAGTCCATTTTTTTCACTATGCAGCGTTGTTTCCGATGACATGGAAGCAAACTTGTTCTTCTTTTGCAATTACGTTGTCTACTCCAGCCGTTTTTTTTTCTTCAACTGAAAGCAAATACATTTAAGTTCCTCTAACGTAGTTGGGTGAAAACTTTCAAAACTACAGTTAACACGTATCGACTATTTTATTTTGTCTGGATCATCTACTAGCTCAATGGGTTGATCAATTCATAAAATAATATCGACGAAATATTCATTATATCTATATAAAGACTGTATTCGATGAAATTTGGACACACAAAATAGGTCACCAAAAAATGTCCTTGAGCCCGATTCTTTTAAAACTTTCTGGAAATAAAGTACTACTAAATGGTTAAGTTTTGACATCATTGATCTATTGAACCTCTTCTTCAACCCAAATGCCCGCACCTTTGCCTTGACCCCTTTCATCAAATTTTGGGCAATGATAGGACCAACTTGCTTACTTACTTTTAACCACACTTTCTTTAGTTCAAGTTCATTTTCTATCAGTTTTGGAGTTTTAACGAGCTTTGCCTTCATGATTGCCCAAAATTTTTCAATTTTAGAGCAGGGGCGAAGTTCCGGAGTGTTTGGAGGGTTGACGTCTTTTGGTACAAAAACTACATTATTATCTTTGTACCAGTCTAAGACGGGCCGGGCATAGTGGCAAGATGCCAAATCCGGCCAAAACAGTGTCGGGCCATCGTGAGATCTCAAGAAGGGCAGAAGTCGTTTTTGGAGGCATTCGTCCTTGTAGATTTGTCCGTTGACGGTCCCAGAGGTGATGAAGGGCTGACTCATTTTGCCACATCCGCAGATCGCTTGCCAGACAAGGAATTTTTTGGCGAATTTCGACAGTTTCTTCTTCCGTACACTCTCCGGAACAGCCAACTTAGAGGTGGCGACGTAGTGTTCCTGTCCTGGCATTTGTTTGGTGTCGGCTTTAATGTAGGTCTCATCGTCCATCACAATGCAGAACGGTTTTGTGAGCCACTCCCTGTACAATTTTCTTGCACGAGTTTTTGGCCACCGAGTTCTTTTTATCGCTCCGGTTCGGTGCCTTCTGGACCTTGTACACATGTAATCCAGAACGTTTCATTGTTTTCTGCACAAAACAAACTGAAACTTTCGCCTTTTACGCAACATCCCTGATCGAAATGTTGGGATAACGCTTAAATTGGTTCAATACCATCCTGGCCTTCTCCGGATTTGATGTGCCACGTTTTTTGCCACTACCATTTTTCCGCTTGGTTGTCTTACGGTCCTTGAACGTTTTGATCACATGAGATACGGTTGAATGTGCGATGTCCGAGCTGTTTTCCGATTCATCGATGAGAAGCGTTTGGGTTTTCGAAGTGAGTGCCCAAAATTTGTTGGCGCACTATTTCTTCATTCGAAGCCATCCCTGAAATCACTCGACCGATTTTCACGAAACTCATTACACAATTGACACAACACAATGAAATACATTCAGTTAAAATTTCAATAATTTTTACCCACACGCTAAAAAGCTACGAACAATTGCGTGTGTCCAAATTTCATCGAAAACAGTCTTTATTGTGTTTTTTCTTACTGTTCTAATATGAGTGAAAATGATTAGATATGAGTTTCCTTAGGCTAACGTCTCAATGAATGAGATTTGAGAATGATTTTCTGAAAATCACTCAGCTCTTTCAGTATTAATTTCATGCAAATTAAAATCAATTTCACAAACATATTATTAAGATCTACGAGAACACTGCAACTGCTTGGATATGTTGTTGGTTTACGTGATGGATTTGTCATTTTCGTGCAGTTGACTGAAAATGCTTAATTTGAAAAAAAAAACAATCAAATTATTTTGTTTTTTATCAAATCATAACGCCTCGTGCGCTCAAATTTAATATTTAAGAAAAAGACTCATAGCAACTGTGGGGTTTTCTTCGTGAATTAATTAACAAAAAATTTGGATTCATTTCTTGAACGCTGTTCCATTTGACGGTTTTCGCCCCAAATCGTATTCGGAGTTGGCAGCACCCACTCAGATTACAACGAAACGTTCTGGGTGTGTAGCCCATGACTAGATTAGCCACTAAATATGCAATTAGTTTCTTCAATTTTTTTCTAGACTGTCTTTTGAAAAGGGCTAAACTTTTGTTTTATCGATTTTTTTCAAATGTGTTTAATAAAAATATAACAGCTCCTACAAAATAATGTTGTATGAATGATTATCACATAATAAGTCAAGTTTTAAGAAAAAAATTATTGAAAAAAAACGAAAATGAGCCCTACACTGAATATCATAATTTTTTAAAATTCAGAGTCGATATAAGAAAAACACCATTTTTGATTTCGATGAAATTAGGTAATTATGTTTCCTACCAACCGTTCATATATTACAAGATGGGCACTTTTAAGGAAACAAAGTTTTTCAAACAAAAACTTTTTCATGTCCCATTGATTTTTTTTTTCAGTGTATTTTGATATAAAAAACTAAACCAGTGAAGGTCATAACCATCCAAAAATCCAATGAAACTCAATTTTTTAAGAGATTTTTTCCTATTTATTCAATCATTAGGACGGGATTTAATGTTTGATCGCAATATGTATTGAATTTCACTTTTATATATTCATTTATTTATAATGTCTCATACATACATATTATAATATTTGTCTTAGGGCTATTTTTAAACATGTTCTTTTCTATTTTTTTTTACAGATCATGGTAGATATGTTTGGTTCATCTCCTGCATTAGAATACCTTTTTGTCTCTACTTTGTCACCAGGAATAGATAAAAAACTGTGGAATTTCTGAGTGCCTGGTATTGTTTTGGCGTTAAAGGGCGAACACGAAATTATTGCGACACCGAAAATGTCATGCCAATTTTCTTATAATGTTTAGAATCAAACCAAAATTTTAGGGTAGTTTTATACATATATTTACTTCAAAAATCAAAAGAAAAGTTAATCGATGGAGCCTTGAGTGTAAAATTGAACGCATTTTCGCTTGATGCCCTCCATCAAAGTCTTTACAGTGTCATCCGGTACCAGTTTCTCAGTTTTTTTTCCATTTTCTTAACATGTCCTTCTCGTCTTTGACTGTCTTCTTGCTCTTCCGAAGTTCCCGCTTCATCATTGCCCAGTACTGCTCCACCGGGCGCAGCTCCGGACAGTTTGGCGGATTCATGTCCTTTGGAACAAAATGGACAGAATTGGCCTCATACCACTCCAGGACACTTTTAGAATAGTGGCATGATGCCAAATCTGGCCAAAATAGCGGAGCTTCGTCGTGCGGCTGCAAGAACGGCAAAAGGCGCTTCTCGAGGCACTCAGATTTGTAGATCTCGCCATTTACTGTGCCCTTTGTCACGAAAGGCTCACTTCTCAGTCCGCAAGAGCAGATGGCCTGCCAAATGAGATATTTGGAGGCGAACTTCGACATTTTCTTCTTCTTAAATTTGTCGTCCACATAGAACTTGCTCTTGCCGGTGAAAAACTCCAACCCCGGAATTTGCTTAAAATCGGCTTTTATATACGTTTCGTCGTCCATCACACAGCAGCCATATTTTGTCAGCATCTTCTCGTGGAGCTTCCGTGCCCGAGTTTTAGCCGTCGATTGTTGCCGCTCATCGCGGTTTGGGAAGTTCTGTACCTTGTATGTATGTAGTCCAGCTCTCTTCTTTGCATTCTGGACGTAGCTCTGCGACATGCCGATCTTTTTAGCCAAATCACGGCTTGAGACGTTGGGATTTGCTTTAATCATCCGCTTCACCTTTCCCTCCGTCTTTTTGTTCTCCGGTCCCGGTTTTCTTCCAGCTCCTTTGCCGTGGTCCAACGTCAACCGCTCCTGGAACCGCTTCAACACTCTGGAGACGGTTGAATGGTGAATGTTCAACATTTTTCCCAACTGCCGGTGCGACAGGTCAGGAAATTCCAGGTGTTTGGAAAGAATTTGTTCTCTCGACTCGCGATGGTTCACCTCCATTTTCGTTGAATCGAAAAACACGACTTCGAGTTTGACAGCATGTAAACAATACACATCAATGAGAAAGTGTGCAAAATTTGGTTGATTTTTACCCAATGGTAAAAAAGTTATGCCCTGTTGAATGTGTCGCAATAATTTCGTGTTCGCCCTTTATTATATATTTCGTCGAGTTCTTCTGACATTTTAATGTACTGTTCAGTAGATACGTAACAGAAATTTAATTTGGTTATATTTTTATCTGTCTGCTCAACTGCCCCGTTATAGAACTCTTGTGGGGCTCTTATGGTATTTCCATAATCTCGAGCAAGACTTGCTCTCTTTGCCATTCGCTTGAGAGTGCCACTAATAGCATCACAAGGACCTTTTTCATGGGACTTTGCAAAAAAATGCCATTCTGCTCTTAATGCATGCTTTGGCTGGAATCTACATAGACTAGCAAAGTTCTTCTTAATTTTGTATTGTGATGCTGCCCCATCAGACATAAAATAAAGTTCGTTAATATTTTCATAAAATCTATCTCTATTGAGATGAACAACTGAACTGCAACTGTATCGTGAGTCATTACTTCTGATATGATAATGAAGCTAACATTTGCAAGTTTATTATCTTTCTTATAGTAAATTTCAAATGGGTGTATTGTTGCTTGCGAGTTGTTCCAATAATATCCTTGAGCAGAGCTTTGTATTATAAATGAATAATTTTCAGAGAAATCACAAATCGCAAGAATTTCATCATCCGTTCAAGAATCTTTTTTATTTCTGAAAAATGATGGTTGTTATTTATAAATAAAGCCATGAGTTATAAGTTTGTCAATTTTATCAACGAGATACGGAACAAATTCATCAACAGGTTTAATAATCGTTTCTAAATTACAGCGATCAGTATTCAACCACTGCTGAAACAACATCTCTTTGTCATTTGATTCTAATATCAATGTAAGTTCCTCTTCAATATCTTCATTGGAAGCACACTTTTTACAAGCACGGAAAAAGCATTCATCTGTTCTGCTGGAAATATCGCAAAGCATTTTTTGTATTATTTCATCTTGTGACTTAATTCTTAAACTGTTGAACATTAAATTTACATTTTCATGAATTGTACATATGCAAACATTATGTTTACCAGTAGAGTCAAGCAAAATACAATGCTTTGGTCGCAACTGTGTAAATACTGTGAAACCAATATTCACAGTTTTGTACATATCTACAAAAATCATATAAGCCTCTTTGAGCGACATCATCAAAAGCCGTATTTGAACTTGTTGTTTTTTGTCATTTCGAACCTCAGAAACAAAATCATTTGTTCCTGGCATTGGTCTGCTGATATCATTATCATCAAAGAATTCTCTTACTAACTGTTTTGTATCGTAATCAATACCATGCCCCCTTCGTTTTTCGGTAGTACAAAGAATACCCTTTTCATCAACAAAATCTTTTACCTTCCTCACCATATAAAGGGTGTATTCGATAAAAATGGCACACAGAAAATCTTCTGTAACTTTTGAATCGTATGAGTAAAAAACCTAGAATTTTGAGTAGATCTTATCCATAATGTATTATTTACATCTGCCAAGTTTCATAGTTATACATTCAGTAGTTCCAGTCATGTCGTCGAAACAAGAAATTGTCCGTGAGAAAATTTTGTGCACTCACAATCAAAATCCAGGGGCGTCCCACCGGTGGATTGCTAAAAGGCTTGGAATTGCAAATACAACTGTGTCTCGTGTAATAAGAACCTTCAAGGAGCGTCTGAGTGTCCAAAGGAAGGAAGGGAGTGGTCGTAAAAGTGGTCCAATGGACAGTAAAATGGCCAGGAAAGTCGTACAACAATTCAAGAACCGTCCAAACATGTCAATTCGAGATGTCGCTAAAAAGTCTAAGGTGTCAGTCGGTTTTGTGCAGAAAACCATGAAGCGTGCTGGGTTACATGTTTACAAAGTGCAAAAAGCCCCAAACCGGAATGAAAAACAAAACATCACTGCGAAAACCCGCGCCCGGAAACTTTACACGAAGCTGCTCACCAAATCCGGTTGCATCGTGATGGATGACAAAACATACGTCAAGGCCGACTTCCGTTAACTTCCTGGGCAAGAATATTTCAATGCCAAGTCGAAGTTCGATGTTCCGGAGGATGTTCGAAAGAAGAAACTATCGAAATTTGCAAAGAAGTTTCTAATCTGGCAGGCGATTTGCGGATGTGGTGAAATAAGTGCTCCCTTCATCACTTCCGGAACAATAAACGGTGCGATTTACACGGAAGAGTGCCTTAAGAAGCGTCTCTTGCCATTCATTAAGAAGCACAAAGGATCAACTCTGTTTTGGCCTGATCTAGCATTCTGCCACTACGCTCGAAACGTATTGGAGTGGTACCGAGCCAACGGAGTCAATTTTGTGCCAAAGGATATGAACCCACCAAATTCACCGGAACTTCGTCCAATTGAAAAATTCTGGGCAATTATGAAAACGGAACTTCGCAAACATCCCAAAACTATAAAAACAGAGCTAGAATTGAAGAAAATTTGGGTAAAAACAACAAAATCACTGGGAAAATCGGTTGTACAAAATTTGATGGGTGGAGTGAAAAGGAAGGTGCGGGCATTCGGGATGGGAGACGAAATTGAATAAAACAAATGTTGTAAATCAAAACTCATTAGTAGTTCTTCATTCCCTGAAAATTTCAAGAAAATCCGATAATCAGTTTAATTTTGATGAGTATATATGTGTGTGCCATTTTTATCGAATACACCCTTTACATTGGTGCGTTAAACTCTCTTACGATTTTATTTACCTACCAAGACTTAGGCAGTACAGATAGTATTTTAATCTGTTCGCTTCTGTCAGTTGTATGGTGATTGAACTTCTCCTTTAACTGCATAATTATCTCGTCATACGCCTCCACTTTGCCAACATCCGTTCAATCTATTCCGAAGATATTTTTTCGCACTGCTTTCGTAATCTACAATGATTTGTTTATGCGATATTCCATACTTCTCATGTTTCTAGATGAGATTGGCGATAAACTCAATGTTTCAGCAATGGTATTAAACTTTTCAACATTATATGGACCCTGTAGTTGATCTGTTGACGGGATTGACTCCAATGATGGAATTGATGGTACCGTATCTGTCAGATAAAAAAGGTTAAAATAATAATAATGAATGCAGTGGAAAGTTTACAAAAGAAGTTAACATGTTGAAGGATAACTTACCTAACTCATGTTCGATTTGTTGACCACTCGTTGACGGTTCTGAACCATCATGATGTTGCTGCCCACTTATTGATAGTTGCATAGTTTCGTCGTTTCCATCTGATCGGCGTTTTTTCGTATTCGAACCTCTATTGTGATGTATCAATCCACAACATGACTCACAAAAACTCATCGATTCGTCGATTTCATGGGTATATCCCATGGAATGAATTTTGTCTATTATTCTTGATGACATGGTACGTAGGTTATGGAGTGTTGCACTTTGGATTGTTTATTTTTGCACAGCACTTGAGTCTGTTGAATTTTGATTTACACGATTGGTCCATTATGACACTTTTCAGAACTGCTTTTAATAATCTTTCGCAAAGAGAAGTAACACGTTGAATGTCACTGATTCATTTAGTTTATATTTGGTTTAGGTACAACTCTTGATTCGTTTCTTTCGATTAGGTAGTTGGATTCTACTAAATAGCCTTACCTAGTATTAGGTGGAAACGTTTTGGTAGAAATTACAGTAGCACGTATGAAATGCGTGTTCTAATATTGTATATTGAGTCGTACTTCTTGAGTGCTGCTGCGTGAATATGCGTGCTTCGCTTTGTTTCACATCACAAATTAAGTTTCATTGCATTTTGAGATGACTACGTAGTCGTACAACTCAGTTGCATTTTTGATAACAAAATTCACTGAAAAAAAAATCAATGGGACATGAAAAAGTTTTTGTTAGAAAAACTTTGTTTCCTTAAAAGTGCCCATCTTGTGATGTATGAACGGTTGGTAGGGAACATAATTACCTATAGTGAGACACAATTTCATCAAAATCAAAAATGGTGTTTTTTTTAAATCGACTTTGAATTTTTTTTAAATGATTTTTTTTCAATGTAGGGCTAATTTTGGTTTGTTTTCAATATTTTTTCTTAAAACTTGATTTATTTTGTGATAATCACTCATACAATACTAATTTGTAAGAGTAGTCATTTTTGTATTAAACACATTTGAAAAAAATCGATAAAAAAAAGTTGAGCCCTTTTCACAAGACAGTCTAGAAAAAAAAAATGAAGAAACTAAGTATGCAAAGTGGCTTACCTAGTCATGGTCTACACACCCAGAAAATTTCGATGTAATCTGAGAAGGTGCTGCCAACATTTGTTCGAGTTGGCACGAAAGCCGTCATTTGTAACAACTGATATTCTCAGTCTGAAAAACTAAAATCTTATCTGGAACTTGTTTGGAGATAAAATCTATCCAGTATACTTGTGATACAATTGCGATACTTCCACCAACCTAATCTCCTGAAAAAATAAACCACATTCCCAATAATCAAACCAAAGTATTTTGACATTTTCTCAACACTCTTCCATCAACTTTGCCTACCCTTGTCAATTTTCTAAAAACTGCTGCATCTGACCCACTTTCTCCAGTCAAATCCACACACAACAACAACCACAACACTCCACCATCCCCTTAATCCGCATCACCTACCGCTCAGAGACACTTATTCCGCATCGATTGGCAACGCAATCACCATCATCAGCATCATCATCATCATCCTCACCATCTTCTGCTGCTCCAAGCTGTCTCCACTTGCGAAAAAGGGAAACTCGGCACAAAGTTGGTTTCGTTCAATCAATTGACTAGTCGTCATCGAGACGTCTGGCAATCACTTCGTGTAGTATGAACTATGTGTGACGTTTGCATCCTCGATGGCGATGGTATCCGATATGCTTCCGTTTGACGGGATCGAAAATTCCAAAATGCAATTTATCGCCCAATTTCCATCTTGCGCGATGATTCCCAGAAATGAAGATGAGCCCCGCTGGATAAGCATGATGAGGTTGTTGCCAACTTCTTCTGTGATATGAGTAAACGGCGACGAGGAAGACGAGGAAATGGGATACCTTCGTTAGCCGGTCTTCTAACAAGATCTCGTTTGATGAGATCGGTATTCGGAAGTGCTGGTTTTGGAGGAATTGAATTATATTGATCTAATCTTGAATTATCAACAATACACGAAGTGGTATTTCTCTAGCAACAAATACCATTAATAACTCCTTTTTCCCATACGTCACTCACGCGAGCTCGGCACTCGGGAGATTACTCCTATGTTGCACGCTATCTGCTATTACATGAAAAATATGTGAACAAAAACAAAACCGTAAGTAAAGTTTGCCGACAATCCACATTTACCCCACCCAGTTTACATTACGATTCCAGTTCATGCGGACCAAAACTGTCGTGAAGTTGTGACAAATGACGAGGGACGCACTTCTAAAAAGGTTTTATCTGCTGGATATGGATCCGGGTCAGCATTAGCGAGTTACCTACCGTCACCTCTGCTCAGTCGTTGTCGTCGTTGAGGGACTGAAAGGCGAAAAATTATACGACAATCAATTAACTCGAGTTGCTGTTGTGAGTTGAGAGTCATGTCTCGAGGACATTACTGCTCGCGTTGAATTAAAGACCAGTGACAGTCTGCCTGCAGGCCATATTTCGTTCCAATGCGGATTTATACGATATGGCAGTACACGAATTGAGCAATTTATATCACTCAAACCGTGCCTACCGGCTAAGAGGTGAGGTCCCATTCATATTTAATCCGTGAAATTTAATTGAACTCGGGAAAAGGAACATTGAGCCAAGTTGATGCAACGGATTTCCAAACAAATTACAGTAGATACATCATGCTCGCATTCGGTAGAAGAGCAAGTGCCGAGCAATTCGTTGGGGTTCTTCCGTTCATCGAGGGATACATTCTAATTATTATGCAAATGGGAATGTACAACATCTTCCAGCACGTTGCCAAAACATAGCACGGAGGGCATGTTGTTCCATGCCAAGACCACAGGACACAAGAATACCTTTAGCCAACCCAAAACAAGCTACCATCATCGAGGCAGAGTGAAATGCAACGTGAAGCTTTTCTTTTCATTTTGAATGGTGGAAAATCCCTTCGGTGCTGTTGTTATTGTTGCCAGACGTTGTAGTGGTGAAAATCCCACCTAACCTCTCGCATTACTTTCCACTGCTGAGGGTTTTAGCTGTTTCATACTCCATCCAATTTGCAATGATATAGTGGCGTTCATCCCCAGTACCATGCCACCTGCTGATGGCAGTATTCTGGCAAGTGGAATGGTGCGAAGGAAGTGAGGAAGGAATGTTACTCGAAGAATAAGAAAACAAGGGAAGCTCCTTCGTTGGAGCCACCATTGAAAAGCATGTAACTGTTAATACCTATCGAGCAGAACTGTTTACCTTGATTAGAACGTCTTAGAATTTTGAAGATGGAAAAGGATTATAGTGGAAGCTTAGCTTGTGTTCAGGTTTCTAGTGATGCCCACGTTGTAAATTGTTTTAGTTTATATAGAAAATGGGAGTTTTTGAACGTGAATTATTTGCCCTTTTATATTTTTTCATGACAGTACATTAAAACAAAAATCCGATCAAATAAAAATCTGGACACATAAAAACAGTTATTAGTTGGGACTTATTCAACGTGGGATAACAATCAGTCAAAATGAAGGCATTTATTAGAACTCAAAACTTCGTAAAAAAAGAAATGCAATATTACTACAACAGCGTTCGGATAAACCCAATTACTGTCATTCATTATTTGCGGCATACTGGACTTTGTTTTGAAATTGGAAATCTCTTCTCATCAACATGAGACCCTAATAGTGGACATTAATTTCTGCTAGAACTAAAGATGTGAAGAGAATCTATTGATAGGTCCGTTAGAATACGACAGGCTGTGAAGCAGTTGAAATTGAGCGGAGGACTATTTTGAAAAGGCGGTATCCAATCAAGCACACAATCCTTTGCCAAGCTACCCCAGTGCGGGGTAGGCAAGGGAGGGGAAGGGACCCCTCTTGACTGGCAAAACGGTGAGCGCTTGATCGTGCTCATATACCGCTAATGGCACAGAACAGTTCTAGCAATGTGAAATTTCTGTTTACACTTCCTAAAGACCACATGTGGCAAAAAAAATTTTTTTATTTGTTGTTTTAAAAAAACACTTTTTATTTTTACCACCAATTTCATATCCAGCAAGACTAGAAGTAGCTAGTTGTCTCTTCTGACCTGCCGCTGATCATTGCACCATCTGCCTTGGAGCTCTAGGACAACCTGGGAGACTGCTACACTTAAAGCGTCCCTGATATCCCGGTCTTGATACATCCTCTAGAGAAGATTATCTGGAGTTGTGTCCCAACCGCTCACGGCCATTATGCTGTTCCTCGCGCAGTCAAAGTGAGGACATGCGAAGAACACATGTTCTGCGGATTTCACTGCAGGACTCAAGGACACGCAGAGGTCTCAGCGTGCCCGTTCTTCCGCAGGTACTATTTAAAGCAACCATGGCCTGACAGGATTTTCGTCAAATGTATCTTAACTTCACCGTATCGCCGACTGACCCATCCGGATTGCTTAGGAATTATTCGATGTATCCACTGACCATTTATGGAGTTGTCCCACGTTGCCATTTGACCATAGATGCAACTCTAGTAGTCTCCTGCATACCTCTCGTGCCACGCTGATCGAAGCACTCTACGTCCTCTTTCATGATGATTTTGCGTCGCGTAACACTGTGTGGTACGCGCTGGCAACTCTCAGGCACATTATCCTGTGAGTACTATCCAGCTTACATAAGTAGCTCTTAGTAATTAACACGGTGAACCACACCAGCCAACTATACCCTAGTATGGACGAGACAACTCTAGCCAGGAGCTTCTGCTAGCTCTCTTGCCGAGCTAATCGCCATCATGCGGAATAATGCCGATATAGCCGTGGAGGCTTTCTAGCAGGCGTAATCGACGTAGCTGATAAAGGACAGCTTGTTAACGATCATGTTGCTCCGACTTTCTGTTATTTACTAGCCATCTCGTTTCCCAAAGCGCATCCATCTCTCTACTAGGTCTATAGAGTGAATGGCCGTTAACCCACCTCTTCTATGGATTCTCTATAGACCTCAAGGGCAATGTTGAGCGACAATCTTAAGATAATTTTGGTCTTAACACTTCGTCATACACTGTGAACCAAAGCTCCGGGACCAGGATAGAACCATATGGAACTCCTGAGGCGATTTGGGCACATTCCTGACCTGCTTCTGTGTTGTAAAGCAAAACATGATTTTGGAAGTAGTTTCCCCGATTCCTGTACAGGTATCCAGGAACCCAGAGGTGTTGAAGCGAGTTGGCAATAGCCTCCCAACTGGCGAGAACGCATTTCTCACGTCAAAGGTGACCATTGCACAGTAGTGGATTGATATCTCGGCTGTCTTGGTGACAGACAGGATGGTATCCACCGTTGACTTGCCTTTTTGGAAGCCTAACTGGTTATTTGACAAGCCACCTGTACCCACCGTGTACTTCGAGAGCCTGTTGATGACTATCGTATCAAGCACCTTACCCGAGGTATACAACAAGCATAGCTGTCTATACATCAATGGACTGGCTTCCCTGTCTTAAGCTGTAATACGAGATTTTGTCGTTTCCAGGCATCTAAGAAGACGCCGTCATCAATTACATCCCTGAAAATCTCGGGAGTCAGCAAAATGGCCATCTTGATGGTCTGGTTCGGAATATCATCTTGTCCTGGCGCCTTGGTCATTTTGAGCGACTTTGCTATCTCAATGAGTTCTAATCACCAACGTGACTGTGGATATTCGGCTTGTTTGCCGACCATCTTTCCACCGCCATGACAGTGTTATGGTCTGAGATACTGGAACGCTGGGAGGCCTGGACTCTGGTCGTGGCGCGGAGAGTCCCCCAATGACCAGTAGCTCCGGTGATTGCTTGGTTGAAGCTGCCGCATCCTTGGTTGCCATCCTGTAGGCGTCACCCCATGGGTCCGCGTTGACTTCCGTAGCAGCACATTTGTTGCAAATCAGTAAAGTTGACTTTAATGTGGCACAAATAAGTCACAATCAAATAGCTACAATAATTATGACAGTTTTGTATTGCTAGGATGTCAAACGCTCATTTGCTGCGCTGAACAGCGCTGTCTGCACGATAAGTATGATGTCCTCCATGTGCGGGCGAATTGAGTTGATGCTCCTCCATCCGCACGCTGTCTAGTATTGTGGATGATATGTATTAGGGCTGCATATCAGGGCTGCAGGCTCTATGGTAGGTACTTTTAGTACCTACGTTAGCCAGGTCTACGTTGAGCCTGGCCAGGGCCTCAAGCAGGATCCGGCCCCCAGGGTTGGCACCACTCCTCACCCCCAGTGCCCAGGTGTTGAAGTTGCCCGCTATTACCAACGGGTTTCGGCCAGTTAGCTCTGTTGTCATCCGAGCAACCATTTGTGAAAACTGGTCTATCAACCATCTTGGCGGCACGTAACAGCTGCAGAAAAACACTCCATTCATTCCTGCAACCGCGAAGTTCTCACATGAGGTAGACACAACCTCTTGTACCGAGAGCTTGCTCGTCTTCTATAATGCCACCATATTGGACCTATCCCCAACCCAATTGCCATTTCCATCAGGGATGCGATATGGATCACATATTATGATGATAGCCGTTGCCGACTCGCGAACTGCCAGACACACCAATTGCTGAGCTGTCTCACAGTTGTTCAGGTTTAGTTGGGTTACCTGCGCAGTGATTCTTTTCTTGGTTTACCTTTGTAGGCCAAGCACTTGGAACCTTCCGTGACGTGCCTATCATTGGGTTTCCCAGAGCACGTCATACATTTGGAGGGCTCGTTGCAGTCACGGGCCTTGTGGCTTCCTCTTCCGCACCTTTTGCTTACTTCGGTTCTGTCTAGGCTTTTGCACTCCCACGACATATGTCCGCTTTCAAGGCACCTTAAACATGCCTTCGGCAGCTGGTTCACACTCGGTGGGCAAACAGACCATCCCACTTTGAGTTTGGCCACTTTTTGGGCCGAGTCTGCTGCAGCTGCTGCCAATCTTATCGTGACCACTTATGGCTGCTGTGGCCACCTCGACCCCACACTGAGTCTTGATGGTCGTAGAGACTTCACTAGCGTCCGTGATCTCGTCCCGGTCAGGACTGGTAAATCTCATGGCCATCATACGACACTGAAATAACTGACCATCTCACTATCACGAGGAGAAATGAACTATCATGAATGTTTTTGTCGTCATGAGATTTTTTCTCGTACGATTTGGACTCCCGAAAGAAATTAGCCAAGTAATCATATGTAGTCGATAGAGTGAAGAATTTTTTCCAAGGTTCGAGTAAAAAGTAACAATAATACCAATAAACGTGCTTGTAATTGCGATGATCGAAACACAGTCACGTTCTATGATGACGAAAAAATCGGTGACATTTTAAATAAATCTCAATCATTGTTTCCTCACCCGAAGAGATTATCAGGTGTATTTTGGTAAACGTCATGCAAGATTTTCAACGAAAAGAACCTTTGCCAACCCTGGTCCAGGTTTTTCGACTCCAGAGTTCTCTTGCGTGGCTAGTCCGCACACCTCCACTCCCGCTCCTATAGCTTGTTCGATCAGCTTTTTGTAGGCTGAGGCCTTGGGCTTCGTTTCTTTTTTCAGCTCCAGGATCATCTCGCCAGTGCTGGTACGGCGAATACTCCGCACATCGGTACTGGGGTCGGTCTTGTTACTTGGGCCACCCTCGGAGTTTGAGGCTTCCCTCACCGACGAACTGGACACCACGTTCGCGCAGGTCTTCGGGCCACCAACCGCTTCTTGGGGGCATTCTATAGGCAAAGAATGAATGGAAAGCTGCTCACATACAGATCCTCCGGAACGGTTATACGGTCTCTCTTTTTGGCAACATCCCGAACCGAGAGTCCTTGGTTTGCTTTGATCGACCCCATAACTGTCCAGCTTAGTTCCCGATCCAAAAATCCAGCCAACGTTTGCTATGAATTTTCCTGGCTACACTTTTGCGATCAAAAAACCACTGGTAGAAATGACAAATTTTAATACGTTTGCAATATTTTAAATTGAAGACGTCAGGTTTTGGACTGTACAACCACCCCCGGATAAATTTTCTTTTATCATCTTTATCACTAGCACAACTTGTTTTGTACTGCACGTTTCAAGTCAAGACTTTCATCACTGAAACACGTGTACTTTCAAAACAAGTTATAACTTATAAACTTCCAAATCTGACCACTAGAGGCACTGGTATACAATAATTCAAGCATCCAGATTCTTGGAGAAGAGTCACTGGTTAGTAAAATTTTGATGTGTACATATCTCTTTATAGCTTTCCTGAAATTGTAAATATTTATAATTTAACCTTAATTGTATTCCTAACATCTAAAAGTAGTTACGTCAAACCCAAATTCAACATTCAATCGTTATCACAATAGTACACGACCTCTGTACGATAGATCCCATAAGCTCCAATTTGTACAAACCCCTTTTGCCATTTAGAAGTGAAAAGAAAGAAGTTCAAAATATAAATTGGGTCCTCCCTTAGCTCAGTCTGTAAAGGCGCAGCTACAAAGTAACACCATGCTGGAGGTGGCTGGGTTCGATTCCCGGTCTGGTCTAGGCATTTTTCGTAAATTAAATTCTCTCGTCTCCCTGGGCATAGCGTATGATTGTACTTGCCACACAATCATACTAATGCAAAAATGGTACTTGGCATCGAAAGCTCTCAATTAATAACTGTGGAAGTGCATTCAGAACACTAAGTTGAGAGCAAACAATAAGCGAATTGTGACAGCAATAAGCTTGAAATGCTAAAAGAAGAAGAAGAACAAAATAAAGATCCAAAACGATCGGTCGCATTCCAAGTAACATTGCCAAAACCGTCCAGCTTTATTAAGTTTTATTAAAGTTTTATAAAAGTCACTAGAAATCAATTTGGTTTATTATGGCACCTAGAACTGCCAATAGGTTTCATATTTTAGTCAGGTCAGGTTTATGATAACCTTCACAGTTTGTTTACAACCATTTTAAAACCTTGTTTTCTCAAATTGCTTTTGCTCCTATCAAAGGTTTTATTTCGACTTTATGAACTCATAAAATGCTGTTTTGAAAGGCCGTTTTATGACTCATTCCTATTATCTTTTTATGGTCAGTTGAAAAAATCTTTTATTATATGAAGCATCAAACTGCCAAAAAAGAGTATTGCATGTTATTGTTTACCCCGTGTGAAAAAGGTTCTGGCGCAGATTTGGCGTGGATTTGATTTTGAACTTGCGCGGATTTGGCGCGGATTTATTTTTAGAGTTCTCATAACAATCCTGTGTTGTGAAATGGATCATCTGGTTCCAGAGATATGGTACAAGTATGGTTTAAGCGTTGTTTAAAATCGAACGAGTACTGCACGCAAGTTCGTGAAAAAATAATGGTTAGCATTTTCAACCCGTTAGCGAACCATGCTGGTCATTATAAAGACAAATTCTACTACAGTTCATGCGAACAAGCATGATAAGACCGTGATGGAAATGTTCATCAACTTCGAATCTTCCATTCCCCATGACTTTAAAAGTCCACACCATGATATTCCAAAATGCCACCGAACATATGACATACCATTCTAAATATTCCAAAACAGTGCAACCACGTTGGAATCTGCTGACAGCTCCAAGCCAATGATGACTGCACCCGTTCGGTCAAGCCACATTCGGTATCTATCTCTTCGGAGGGTTTCGGTCTCAAGGGTACCACTTGACACTAATCACCAGCGTACAAACATGCGTGCGTACGTTATCTACCTACATTCCACTTTGGGAATTGAAGTGGAAACTACTTCGGATGCAACCGGCCATTCATCCGTCATGATGTTGTTGTAGAGCACTGTTATAGCAAGGGATTTGAATTAATTAGTTTTTCTTAGCTTACACACGATGATGGCATGGAATCCACAGTCCCACGCGCCGAACTTCCCGTTGCATGTCATTGGTTGGTTTGTAGCGTGTGCTTATCGTGATGTTATGGTGGATTACGTCCGTATGAAAAACTAACTGGTTAAGTTTGTTGGTTCAGACGGTTCACTTTTGGGGGCTGTCACATGACATATGGCTAATGTTGAGCTCACACGTCCTGAACCTTTTCTGAAATTTGTATTTGTTCCCAAAACAGAAGACACTTCTATGGTTGTAATTACGTTACCAATCAATGTTGAACAGGAAGCCCAAATTTGCATATTCTTAAGAGAGCAAAATACCATCCGACTAAAATTCGACATGTCCAATTAAGTTTTTGATCCCGTGGACGTGTTTCGGATGGCACCGCAACATATCTTGGCACTGTGTTGAAAACAACACAACATAACACCAGAGGCTTGCGGCTAGCCTCCTGAAACTGCAACCCAATTCAATTATAAAGCCGGCCTCCCCTTCTTCAAAAGGTAGGGATGTGGAATGGCAAATTAACCCTGGCTCGTGTATCGACGCTAGGAGAGTGAGTGGGTAAACTCATCCTGTCTCAATCGTTATTACTCCACCACCCACTTACTTGTATATATCTAGTGCAGTATTAAGAACCGTGCAGCAGACTTACGTGCAACGTTTCCTTGACTTAATTCCATCCTTGTGTTTAGTGCAAACACACGTTTGGTTTGAGATTGGAGTGAGGATGCTTTAGGATGGGTATGTTCTCAGACTTACTTTAATGTATTTGGGCAGTCAGGGATGGGACGACTCATTTAGTATGGGTAGGAACCGTTTGACGATAACTCATTTCACATACAGCATTTGAAAATATGATGTATGATGAACATGTAGCGCTTGTGTTTTTTCTGGAATTTTGCTTCAGAGTAAGATTTCAAACTCTATATCTACGGCGTGAGGGCACTAGTTCCAGTAGTCCGTTTAAAGGAAAGGAGCATATAATCATTTGGTATGTCTAAGTGTTACTAAGGTGTGGCCCAGTTAGAATTGGAACATAGACTTTTGCGCATATTTCGGATAAACATTAACAAAATGGTATTCTGTTTTAACTCAAATGTTCGACTTTATGTGAATTTTAGAGGGAAAATACAAAACAAATTAATCATCTCGATTTCGAAGAAATTTGTTGACTTTTCCCGGAATACGTTTCATCAACCGGCGCACATTATTCTCATCCATCGTTTTGGGAATCTTATTCCACTTGGTTCCCAATTCATTGATGCTTTTGACGACACTGCCATTCACCTTCAGCTTCCTCTTCATAATAGCCCAAATTCTCTCTATCGGTCTGAGCTGGGGACAGTTTGGTGGGTTGAGTTCTTTCGGTATAAACTGAATCCCGTTGGCTTCATACCACTGTAGCACTGTTTTACTGTAATGACAGCTTGCAAGATCTGGCTTAAACATGACAGGTTCATTGTGAGATCTGATGAATGGCAATATTCGCTTCTGGAGAAATTCCGTTCTGTACAGCTCTGAATTAAATGTCTTACCAGTGATGCCTTGTCAAATCATGTATTTACGTGCCAATTTATCTGCAAACACAGACTTGAATTTGGCAGGGACATCTCCCCGAGCCGTAGCCAAGTAAAATTTTTGTCCCGATAGCTGTTTGAAATCGGCCTTTACATAGGTTTCATCATCCATGAGGAGACAGCCATTGAATGTTGCCAACACCTGATCATACAGTTTTCTGGCACGGATTCTGGCTACATTGTTCTGCTTTTGATCCCTATTTGATTGTCTACCGGCACGGTATGACTTGAAGCCTTCCGAAGATGAATCCGTTGCACGGTACTGCGTGCGGCGTGAAACTTTTTGGCAAAATCGCGGTTTGAGATGTTGGGGTTTGCCTTAATGTTCTTGATGAGTTTCCGCAGTTGACGGTTGACAGTACCCACCCGACGAATTGTGATCCGTCGACAAGGTTTCTCTGTACTTTTTTTTTTCAAAACACGCCACACGGTATCTTACACGGCATGTTGGGTTAACACTTTAGAAAGTTTTGGCCCAGACCACGAAGGGTTTTCCAAATTATTGCGCACAATTATTTTTCTTCTTTCTTCTTCCATTTTGTATTTCTCTGAAACACGTTCGAA
This sequence comes from Aedes koreicus, assembly GCA_024533555.2. Taxonomy (NCBI): domain Eukaryota; kingdom Metazoa; phylum Arthropoda; class Insecta; order Diptera; family Culicidae; genus Aedes; species Aedes koreicus. Next base: position 538,543 of record JAHHFK020000533.1, read on the forward strand.
CTGCACCGCGAAACTTCTGATGTTGTTATTGTTAAAAGGAACACATAAGATGTCCGACCACTACGGTCGCTATAAGAATCAAAAATGTTTGTTCCAATACTAAATGGGCCACACCTTAGTGCTGTCACCCCTTCCATATAAGGGTGCAAACAATATACTGACACATATGTAATAAAAACGTAGCACTCTGAGTTCATTATTGGCCATGTTTTTAAATTCAAGTTTTGTTTTTTGCAATCGATAACCAGGTAAAACTCATACTAAACGAGTCATCCCTCCATTAGGGGTAGTATTAGTTTACAACTTAATTTAACCTTAATGCAAATCTAACGAGTGAAAATGAATTAATTGTTGTGATATTATAGCTAAACCACACTTTTTGTTCTAAGATTTAAACGCTTTTGTTACGGGCTGTTTTGCTGGCTCTCATCTAAATGTGTTAGATGCCCTTCCTAAGAGCTTTCCAGTCAAATGCATAAACTCCAGGAAATAGTTAATTAATCAAATTTCCTAGAATTGCAGCGAGCTTCACAAGAATCGTTGAGCCTGAAACTTTTGACCTACACATTATGTAGACGCTACGCCACCATTTTTGATTTCCAAAATATGTTTAAGCATCTTAGGAATCATCTAAGAGTTTGACCAATTATTTCATAGCTAAAAAAAAAGTGAATCGGGGCACAACCAGCTATACATTCACAGAGCCGTGGCGTGAATTAAAACAACTACATTTGAAACTCCAAAAAATTCATTTATTTATTTGAGATTCTTCATCAACAGAATATTTTTTTTGCACGAAATAATAAAGTTAAAATTGTACTAACATCTAAACGCATTTAAAAATCTAGCTAAGCGTTTCAGATTCAAATTTTCTATCGTTATAGATTTATTTATTATTTATTATTTATGTATTTTCATCATCTGGCTTGGTGCCTTAATGAACTTTTCTCCGATTTTTCCTTTTCGCCCATTTGAATTGGGCGTAAAAACCTCATATCTTTTCAGCAAAACATTACATGACATGAACATACATTAAAAAAAGGTCGAACAAAATAAAATACAATTCAAAAAGTTAAAAAAAATAAAACTTAGAACTATGTCCATATCGGTTGGAAACAAATCGTTTGAAAGGCAAATCGGCGTGTGACGGTCCAGGCATCATTTCATTTAGCTCCAGCAGTCGAGAAAAAAGATCACAGGTAGCAAAATTAATGACTTCATAGTAATATTGGACAAGGACTCACCTGTTTACATATTGTAGAAGTCATCGGGTCAGTAATCTGTGCTGAAATGCAGTTGCGGAAGAATTGAAGTTGAACAAGTGGTAAACTTCGTTAAATCTTGCCGCCATGAATCGGATGGGGTCATGTTGACCATACTCGGCGCGGCGGGCATCAAGGTATAAGAAACTTCGCTGTCGTAAGGTCCTCTCAGGTGCGTAGACATTGAGTTGTGCTAGAATTTCCGCTGCATCAGTTTCACCTAATAGGATTTTTGCCAAGAACATAACTTGTGCAGAGAATCTCCTACGTTTCAATGTATCAAGTCCAATTAGTCTGCATTGTTGTTCATATGGTGGTAAATTCGTGGGATCTCGCCATGGAACGTTGCGAAGGGCATGTCTCACGAATCTCTTTTGTACTGCTTCAATTCTGTTTATCCAGATGGCCTGATATGGACACCATACGACTGCACTTGACTCTAAAATTGAGCGAACTAGGGCGCAATAGAGAGACCGAAGGCAATTAGGGTCACGGAATTCATTAGTCACTTTAAATATGAATCCAAGTTTTTCATTGACTTTTGCGATGATGCCTAATATGATTGTTCCGATGATAATAAATATACAAATGAATAACCGTCAATTCAAAATGCGTGCAGTATGGAACCAACTTTTGGCTGCGTCCTATTGTTTACATCCAAATCTAACTGATGTTGTCTTTATTTTTTCAATTTTTCGCACGGAAGTTTGAAAATGCGTGGTCTTTCTCCCAAGCAAAGAAAACAAGTGGTCTTTCGATCAGAAAACTGGCTAAGGAAGAAGGCGTGAGCGGCGAAGCAGCTCAAACCGCATTAGGGAAGTATCAACAACAGTGCTCTTTCGTAGATTCCCCGAGACGGGGTAGGGTTGTAGGGTCCCGCTGACCCTACAATCGACAGAGAGGTAAGGGACTATTTCAAGCGTCATCCTACAGCATCAGTCCGAGATGTGGCGAAAAAGCTAAGTACTTCGGCGACTAATGTTATGTGTGCCAAGGAGATAATGGGCTTGCAGACTCGTTGGAAGGAGAAACAACCAAACAGGCTGAATCTGTGAAATCGAGGCCTCGAAAACTGTACAACAATGACCAAAAATTGGGCTGCGTTATCATAGACGATGAAACCTATATAAAACTCGATTATAAAACTCTGAAAAGGATGTTCTTGGAATAGTGAAAGCCAATTTTTGTTAAATGTTATTTTATTTTATTCAATGCAGTCCTTTTTAGCTCGATATACTTTTCCCGCGAATTTCCAACTTCTTGATCCCGTCCGAAAAGTAATTTTCCGGAAGGTCTGCAAAATACTCCTCCACGGCGTCGATGATTTCCTAGCGTTAGCTGAATTTTTTTATTGATTAGCCACGTTTTGAGGTTAAGAAACAGATAATAGTCCGTGAGAGCCAAATCAGGTGAATACGGTGGATGCGGAAGCCGTAAGTCCTTGATTTTAGCCGTGGTTGCGATGCTCATGTGCGCCGGCGCATTGTCTTGCAAAAACAAAATTGTTTTCTCTCTTTATGTGAGGCCGTTTTGCAGCGATTTTGACCTGCAATCGCTCCAATAATGCACAGTCATACTCACTGTTGATGGCTTTATTCTTTTCGAGGTAGTCCACGAAGAGTATGCCATGACAATCCCTGAAGACTAATGCCGAAATCTTTCCGACCCATTGAGCCTCCCTTGGCCGCTTCGGAGCACTCGTGCTGGCTTCAGTCCATTGGCGGGCACTCACTCTGTTCGCTGGTGTGGAATTGTGGATCCAGGGTTCATCAACAGTTACCAATCGACGTGAAATGTCCTTCCGATTCCGCATCAGCAAGTCTAAACACGGTTTCGAAGTGCTCTCGCGTTCGTGTTTTTGGTCAGGAGTGAGCATATGTAGAATCTCTTCCAAAATATGGCGTGTGCGCTCAGTACTAATCTTTGTGGCAACTGCTAGCTTACGCACCTTCACTTTCCGGTCAGTCAACATCATTTCATAAACTTGTTTGACATTGTCCTCTGTGTCCGCCTGCTGCTGCGGACTCGATCGGCAGTGGAGTGGCGGCCATCACGAAAACTCTCGAAACCAATATTTAACGGTGTAATCTGACGGAGTATTTGTCCCATAAAGGTTGTGAGCGGTTCCATATCATTTCAGCAACGAGTAATTTTCATATTTTTTGATTTGCATGAAACCTTGCATACAAGTTTTTGGGGAAGAAAAACGCCGTTTTGCATACTTGGTTCGCCATTTTGAATCTAGCCTTACTTATGAGAAGGGCCTATGAAAAATGCACATGATATCTTCAAAAAATTGTATCTCGGAAACGGTTTGTACGATTGGTTTGATGTCTTCCGCGAAGTTTTAGACAATTGTTGGTGCTATATGGAAAAAATATGCACGGTAGAAAAAAAGTTTGGTTTTTGTGTTTTGAACTAAAATATAGATTTTCCCTTAAAAGTTACATGTCAATAATTTTTTAATTATCCTTATGTTATAGCTGACTAAAAATGCTATCTAGTGCACAGTGGGTTGTTCTGGAGAAAAATAGGTTACAATGAAAAAAAATGTTTTAAAAAAAATTACAATGTTCAAAAAAGCTATTCAAAAAAGTCAAAAAAGTTTGTCACTCTAATTTTATGAAAGAACATCAGATTTGCAAGCAAAAAGTACTTCGGTAACATTTTTCTAAGATGCACCGTTTAGAAGATATTACTGATTTAATATTGATTTTTTTGATAACTTAATAAGTTTTGGCCCTTTTCGGATATATTCCGTGTTTTTCCAGTTTTAAAAGTATTTTTTTCGGAAAGACTGGAAAATTTTGAGTTAAAATGACACTAACAGCTTAAAAATTCGAGTGAAATTCTCTGCCTTAAACGTAATTTGAAAAACAAGTTACAAAATCCCACTATCAGGAACATTTTTTTCTTCCAGTTATTTTTGGTGTATTGTGTTGAAAATGTGCATTCAACTCTTGCATATCGCCTAACAGTTTAATCCATTTAAACTGGATGTGTTTATACTGTGCATATTTTCTCTCTATTGCCGAACATCGCCACAGACATCAAACCGATGAGACAACTCGATTTCGAGATACACCTTTTTGAGAACTGCAAATGCAAGCTCCTCAATTGGCAAGATTGAAAAGAGCGAATTAAGCTTATTTTTCAGGGATGGTGATTGTACGCAATAAAAAATAACATTATATGTTGGATATCATCAGTTTATTTTTATTCCTGTATTTTTATAAAATTATTGTTTACACAACTTTCTTAACAATATCGAATATTTTGGCATCATTGTCAGGACAGTTTGAATAAAGCTTTGCTTTTATTGTATTTTCTGATAGAGGAAGAAATGAGTGGAATTTTTTAGTTCCTTGAATTGTTTTTGCATTATTATATTGATTATTTAGCTGCAAAGACATATTTTCGTATTCTTCTGTAGAAGAATAACTAAATAACAACTTTGTAAGTTCTTCTTCTTTTCGTTTGTTTGCCCAATTAAACAACTCTCTTGCAGTCTTTATCGGGTGTTCGCGTTCTTTGGCTAAACTTGCTCTGGTAGCCATGCGTTTTATCGTACCTCCAATAGCATCGCATGGACCTTTTCCGTGCAATGTTGCGAAGAAATGCCATTCAGCGTCAATACTGGAGGCCGGAGGCTTGCAAATGATGAAAACCCTATTTTTACATTGACGTACATTTCATTAAAGCGATTAAAAGCTTCTCTCAATGTCATCATTAACAATCTTTTCTGAACAGCTAATCTCTTATTTCCTGTCTTTACGCTAACAAAATCTCTTTGGCCTGGCATTGCACGGCTTATATTATCGTTCTCAAAAAAATTCAAAACCAGTTCTTTTGTTTCATTACTCAAAGCTTTTCCAGAGCTTGAACCTTGAGATGAATCAAATACATTATCTCTTTCCTTTCTTGCATCTGATGCCATATTTCTACTGGTTTTAAATTCGTTTACAATTTTTTGTACTGCCATGATTTTGGTAACAATGATAAAATTGATAGTTTTTCTTGCCTTGTGACTGAATTTAAAAATTTAATTTTCATATTTTCTATGACTTCATCAAACTCGTTTGCTTTTTCTGTTTTAGCGTCTAATTTAAAAAGATTTCTTCGTACACCTTCGATGATTTCAGCGCACTTTTTTTCAGGATAGTGAACATTTTTAACCTTACCTTAATCTATAGGCGAAACACGAATAGCTGCTATTCCTCGGTTGAATATTTCGACGTCTACAGGCATCGTGAAGTCTTCATTTGATTGAATTGTGCTTAGCGTTGACGCTGATGGTATCGTGACCAAACTTTCATAGCTTTGCGAATCAGGTACATCAGGTATGGTCTGAACAGTTGGCATCCTTGAGTCGCCGGCTACGCTTGGTTCTTCGTTTTGGGTGAGGTGAGCTCTTGAATCAATATGTAGACGGCAAGACGAACAAATACGAAAATCCTTGGTGTTCAGTGTGGATACCTTGGAAAATCCAATTGATTTCAGTTTTTGGATGATACCATCCGTGAGATATCGCAGCTCTTTCGAACACTGAATGTCTTTGAATGGGCGAATACATCTTATTTTACTCATTTTGTAATCTGTAACATAGAAAATATTTTTCAATTGTTAGTTTTGTACGAAAATATCACAAAACATATAATTAAAATGTGTATTTAAAACTTACCTTTGCACCAAAACGTGTTACACTTTCCTTTACAATTATTATGTTATCAAACAACACTGGATCTCGTATAAGCACTATGCTACTAGCAACCTTTCTGCATTTACTGTTTGGTAGATACTGGATGAATTCAGAACCGAGTCAGATATTATTATACAGCTCACGGGTAGAAATCATAGAATGCTGGGTAAAGACTGTTGGAAGATAGGTAGAGTTGAACGCTCAGGTATCGTCGAACCTTCAGGTATGAGTTTGGAGAGTTGGAGCGAGGTAGATTTGCTGGCGTAGGTATATTGTTATTAAAGAAGATTGTAAATTGTATATACCTGGAATGAATAAAGAGTGCGGCGGTTGTTGATTGAGGTATCAGTCGGCAGCCGTCTAGTTTGATGGAAGGTGACTAAGACTGCGTTCTTTTTATTTACTATTAAGAAACGGTCATCGACGGAGCTAGCCTCGTTATGGCCAGCGTGGCCATGGTGGACTAGTTCCAACAAAGACCATGTTTACAATCACCAACTGTACGTTGTACAGCTAACTGGTATCTAATTACCTGTATCTAATACTTGTTAGCACGTTTTCAGCACAACGCACCAAAAATAACTGGAAGAAATCATTGTTCGTGATAGTGGGATTTTGTAACTTGTTTTTCAAAATACATTTAAGGCAGAGAATTTCACTCGAATCTTTAAGCTGTTAGTGTCATTTTAACTCAAAATTTTCCAATCTTTCCGAAAAAAATACTTTTAAAACTGGAAAAACACGGAATATATCCGAAAAGGGCCAAAACTTATTAAGTTATCAAAAAAATCAATATTAAATCAGTAATATCTTCTAAACGGTGCATCTTAGAAAAATGTTACCGAAGTACTTTTTGCTTGCAAATTTGATGTTCTTTCATAAAATTAGAGTGACAAACTTTTTTGACTTTTCTGAATAGCTTTTTTGAAAATTGTAATTTTTTTTAAAACATTTTTTTTCATTGTAACCTATTTTTTTCCAGAACAACCCACTGTGCACTAGATAGCATTTTTAGTCAGCTATAACATAAGGATAATTAAAAAATTATTGACATGTAACTTTTAAGGGAAAATCTATATTTTAGTTCAAAACACAAAAACCAAACTTTTTTTTACCGTGCATATTTTTTCCATATAGCACCAATAATTGTCTAAAACTTCGCCCAAGACATCAAACCAATCGGACAAACCGTTTCCGAGATACAATTTTTTGAAGATATCATGTGCATTTTTCATAGGCCCTTCTCATAAGTAAGGCTAGATTCAAAATGGCGAACCAAGTATGCAAAACGGCGTTTTTCTTCCCCAAAAACTTGTATGCAAGGTTTCATGCAAATCAAAAAATACAAAAAATAAAAACTTGAAAAATTTCCCACTTGTTCGTGGAATCGCTCTTGGACGGAATCATACAAAATCGGTACCACGAACTTTTGACCATCGATCGAAAAGAAAAAAGTGGCAAAAATGGATCTCTGTATAGTGTTAAGGATCACAAGCGGGTAGTTCAAGCTTTCAAGAGGAATCTCAACAGTCCAGTTCGAGATGTGGCGAAGAAACTGAATCTAACCAAAATGTGCGTGCAAGATGCGAAAAAACGTGAAGGACTACACACGTACAAAGTCCAAAAGGCGCCTAATCGCGATGAACGGCAGAAACCGGTAGGTAAAACACGTGCACGGAAGCTCTACACCCAGATGTTGACGAAACCACATTGCCTCGTAATGGATGATGAGACATATGTAAAAGCAGACTTTCGGCAGCTTCCGGGGCTCCAGTTTTTCACTGCTCATCATAAATTTGACGTCTCTGAGGACGTCAGAAAGCAGAAGATTTCAATGTTTGCCAAAAAATATATGATTTGGCAAGCAATTTGCTCGTGTGGAAAGCGGAGCACCTCATTTGCGATAACTGGAACGGTCAATGGGCAGGTGTACCGTCTACTTCCTTTTCTGAGGTCACACGATGGCCCTACGATTTTCTGGCCAGATTTAGCCTCGTGCCATTACTCGAAAGAGCTTTTGGAGGGGTAAAGGCTAAGGAGGTCAATTTCGTGCCGAAGCATCTCAACTCCCCGAACGCACCGGAACTGCGTCCAATGGAAAAATACTGGGCCATCATGCAGCAGGCACTTCGGAAACATCCTAAGGAAGTAAAATCGGAGGAAGATATGAAAAAAAGTGGATTGCCACGCAAAAAAGTTGGTCCAAATGTTGTACAGGACGTTATGAGTAGTGTATGGAAGAAGGTTCGTTCATTTGGATATGGAATTGAAATTGAATAGAACAAACATGGGAAAATATTCATAACATGTTTTATTTTACTTCCTGAAAGTTTGAAGATGGATGGTTGAACGGGCGAATTTTGCCAAATATCCAACTTTTCTTTTGTTTCCTTTGACGTTTTGCCTCTCAAAAATAATGTTTTATGAGAGAACGAAAATCGTTTTTATCCATATTCAACATGATGCCAAACACGTCAACAACAATCAGCTGTCAAAACAAAATTAAGGACTGTATGAAGTGCTGTCCAAGCATATGGAACACAATTATTCGGAGAAAATTTTGTTCACTCACTTTCATCTTGGGTAACAAAACACAAATGTTCAATTTTGAGAGTTGAGAGTTGAGAAGGCCTGTCAAGGGGGGCTCTCTTTCCCCTTGCTTACCATGCATTGTGGTAGCTAGGTAAAAGTCTATCTGCTCGATCAGATACCACCTTCCAAACATGCCCTACGCTCAATTTCAACTATTTCTATTCAATTTCACAACCTGCCGTGCTCTTACGGATCTATCAATGCTTTCTCTTTACATCTTTGGTTCTAGCAAAAAAATGCTGTCCATTCCTAGAGGTGCATATTGATAAGAATGATATTTTCAATTTTCAAACATTATAATTAATTACGTGCTTCGTGTAACAACAAATAACATGATTAGTTTAAATGTAAACAATATTATAATAAGGTTTCTACTTTATTGGTTTATTCAATCCCATCTACATGACCGAATGCCCGCTTTTTGACCTTGACAGCACTATGGTTATGGGCAATAATGGGGCTGACTTCTTTTGATACTTTTACCCGCTGTTTCTTCAAAGCCACTTTGTTCTCGAATACTTTCGGTGTTCTACGATGTTTGGCTTGCATGATGGCCCAAAATTTCTCAATCGAACGAAGTTCCGGTGAGTTCGGTGGGTTCAAGTCTTTTGGTACAAAAAAAAAAATTTTTTTGGGTTTTTCCCTGGGGGGAAAAAAAAAAAAAACAAGGGGGGGACTAATAAGGAGGAGTTGTGGAGCTGCATGGAGATGTTATTAGTGGTAGGATCACACCAGCAATTTCGAAAACGGATGCGAAGCAGAAAAAATCAGCTGATGCTTGCTTTCGTAAGGTTCAAGCGAATGTTTAAAACGACCTCCAATGCGAAATAGTTGATTTTCCGACAGGAATGGATGGAACCAGCGTAGACGTGATTTCGATGACACTGATGATGATTTTTCTAATTGTTTCCACTCTTCTGCGGGAACTTGCCGCTGCAACTGACGAATTAGAATCGATTCTGCTGCGTTAATTTCCTCCGTTGTGATATAAGTTGATTTGCAGTTCGTTTGTGGTGCGTGATGACAGTTTTGGAAGAAGCGTCGACAGGTTCGGTTACCCTGAGCATGCGGTCGAATCGGGAGAGCTTAGATACAAATAGGTCGATGAACGCTGGTTCATAACTTGCAATCTTTGATCGGCTTCCGATTTCCGTGAGTGCTTCGGAACTAAGTGTAGATTTGGGACGCTCGATTGGCCAAGAAGTAGCGAGTTGTAGCCATTTCGGTCCATGCCGCCAGCGTTGATTGTTGAGAATGTTGTCTGCCGTCGTTCCACGTGAAAGTAGATCAGCTGTATTTTTTTGTCCTGATACGTGGTACCAAGAACAGGATTGAGTAGCCTGCTGTATTTTCGATACCCGGTTGGTGACGAAAGTGGTCCACGTTGACGATGTAGCCTTTATCGAGCTGAGAACTGTTGCTGAATCGACCCAAAAAATGTTGGTCCTGGAAGTTCGAGTAATTTCGAAACCTTTTGGTACAACTCAGCAGCTAGGAGTGCTCCACATAATTCGAGCCGAGGTATGTTTTGTTGTTTCAACGGTACAACTTTTGATTTGGCTGCAAGAAGGGCGACTTTATACGATCCACTGAAGATCGAACATAGCAACAAGCACCATATGTGGTTTGAGAAGCATCCGAAAAAAAGTGATATTGGTAGAAAGCAGGGTTGGCTGAAAGAATGTAGCGATCTATTCGTAGGTTGTTGAGCAGCGACAGTTCTGACATGTAGGTTTGCCAGCGTTGTTTCATTTGCAATGGTAGTTCCTCATCCCAGCCCCATGCTTTAAAGGGCGAACACGAAATTATTGCGACATATTCAACAGGGCATAACTTTTTTATCATTGGGTAAAAATCAACCAAACTTTGCACACTTTCTCATTGATGTGTATTATTTACATGCTGTCAAACTCGAGGTCGTGTTTTTCGATTCAACGAAAATGGAGGTGAACCAACGCGAGTCGAGAGAACAAATTCTTTCCAAACACCTGGAATTTCCTGACCTGTCGCACCGGCAGTTGGGAAAAATGTTGAACATTCACCATTCAACCGTCTCCAGAGTGTTGAAGCGGTTCCAGGAGCGGTTGACGTTGGACTACGGCAAAGGAGCTGGAAGAAAACCGGGACCGGAGAACAAAAAGACGGAGGGAAAGGTGAAGCGGATGATTAAAGCAAATCTCAACGTCTCAAGCCGTGATTTGGCTAAAAAGATCGGCATGTCGCAGAGCTACGTCCAGAATGCAAAGAAGAGAGCTGGACTACATACATACAAGGTACAGAACTTCACAAACCGCGATGAGCGGCAACAATCGACGGCTAAAACTCGGGCACGGAAGCTCTACGAGAAGATGATAACAAAATATGGCTGCTGTGTGATGGACGACGAAACGTATATAAAAGCCGATTTTAAGCAAATTCCGGGGTTGGAGTTTTTCACCGGCAAGAGCAAGTTCTATGTGGACGACAAATTTAAGAAGAAGAAAATGTCGAAGTTCGCCTCCAAATATCTCATTTGGCAGGCCATCTGCTCTTGCGGACTGAGGAGTGAGCCTTTCGTGACAAAGGGCACAGTAAATGGCGAGATCTACAAATCTGAGTGCCTCGAGAAGCGCCTTTTGCCGTTCTTGTAGCAGCACGACAAAGCTCCGCTATTTTGGCCAGATTTTGCATCATGCCACTATTCTAAAAGTGTCCTGGAGTGGTATGAGGCCAATTCTGTCCATTTTGTTCCAAAGGACATGAATCCGCCAAACTGTCCGGAGCTGCGCCCGTTGGAGCAGTACTGGGCAATGATGAAGCAGGAACTTCGGAAGAGCAAGAAGACAGTCAAAGACGAGAAGGACATGTTAAGAAAATGGAAAAAAAAACTAAGAAACTGGTACCGGATGACACTGTGAAGACTTTGATGGAGGGCATCAAGCGAAAATGCGTTCAATTTTACACTCAAGGCTCCATCGATTAACTTTTCTTTTGCCTTTTGAAGTAAATATATGTATAAAACTACCCTAAAATTTTGGTTTGATTCTAAACATTATAAGAAAATTGGCATGACATTTTCGGTGTCGCAATAATTTCGTGTTCGCCCTTTACCATGATTTGTTAGAGTCCAGAGAGCTTGCATAATTAATTTGCCGTCAATAACGACCGGACCTAACAAACCGAGAGGATCGAAGAGACGTGCAATCTCTGACAGGGCGATCCGTTTTGTCAATGGAGTTTCAGGAGAGTCGACGGGTATTTGGATTTTGTACTTCAGTTGGTCAGTCGCAGGTTGCCAGTGCAGGCTAAACTATTTGATTGTTTGATTGCGGTCGAGATCAATCGACGTTTGAAGCGCACGGTATTCAGCTGGTAAGTTTTCCAAGGCAGTTTCTTCGTTAGATGCCCACTTGCGAAGCTGAAAACCACTTTCGATTGTGCTTGCCCCCGAGAATAGATCATCTACGTAAAAGGGCGACGTAGGAGATTGATAATCTTACACTTGCTTCGTGTAACCCAAGGTGAGGTACTCATCGATGAATGCCGAATATCCCTGAGCAAGATCTGCATTGCGCCCAAGACGAAAACGATGGACATCGGGGCGACGGTTGTCGCCAAGTTGATTATTGACGTCATTCTTTATAGGCAAGCAAACAATGTATCGTCTTTCGGAGTTGCGCTTTACGCTGCGACAAAAGTGATCTTCAGCGGGTGCTTCTTCGATGGAATAGTTTTGAGCATTTTCGTCTTCTTCAATTTTCCAGAATCGTTCGATGAAGTGGTGAATATCGGTGATCGTTGCGACATTTGAGATGATTGGAGGTTTCGGAGTTCCATGCGATGCCTTTCCGGAGACTACCCAAACGTGGGCAGAATTGACCAAAGTGGGAAGAGATTCGCCAAGGTGGATGCTACCAAGAACCTTAGAAAGATCGAAGAAGATGTGTGCACCGATGATCATGTCGATTGGTTTCGCTTCGTGGAAAGATGGGTCAGCGAGTTGTACTTCATGGGGAATGTGGAGTTATCGAATGAAGCAGATGGAAGCTCGATGGTGACCTTAGGCAGAACTAAACATTCGGCAGTGGTAGAAAAGTTTCCGATTCTTGAGCGGATTGAAACGACAACCTTGTACCTTGCATACGTTGACGACTGTCCAATACCAGACATTGGAATGGAGATTTTCTTGCGCTGTGCCCTGACAAGCTGTGAGAGGGATTCAGTGATGAAGCAGCATTCACTATCAGAATCGTGAAGTGCTCTCACATCATGCTTGGTACCGTTATTGATTGCACTGAGTTCGATGGTTTGGATCAATTTCAACGCTTCACCAGACAGCGATGATCGGATATAATAGAATTTCTGGATTGACGACAACTCCTGCGAAGTGTGAACAAGTGAAACGAACAGGTCATGGAAATTAAGCCAATTTTCGATGATTCCGTTAAAGGTCGGCATGACGGAGCAGAAGAGTGCGAGGGCAATGAAGAAGGGTTGGATGATGGTGTAAGAAGATTTTTATCGTGTGCAAGAAGGAATCCCTTCACATTATAGTAAATCGTTTCAAATTCTGCCCGCTGTTTCAGTTGTTTGACGAAAGAGTCTTCATCGGATGTTTCGAGCTCCGATTGGACCTTCTGGAACTCTATTCAGAGTATGTCCTAGTTTTCCAAGCGCACTGGGATTTCGCACGCATCCTTTTCAGCATCGTAGTTCTTCGCGAAGCTCTGCGTGAGGGCGAAAGGGGTTAAAATGCTCCGTTGTCTCAGCTTCAGCGTCTTGACACGGCGTTCTGGAGGTATGGTGGCAAAGCAATGGAGTCCTTTAGCGAGAATAGAACAGGATTCCTTTTATTAATTTTGAATCAGCAATCCTAGCGATGGCGGAGTTCGGCGCCACTGAACGAAGCGATATGGCGGTTTATGGCAACCAGACGGAAAATCGACGTCCAAATCCGGCTCGAAGGACCAGATGTTACGATAACACACCAAAGAGCCTAGCAAAAAAGTGATTCTGTGCTGAATTTCTCTTTTATAGGTTTGCACAACGGGGACGAGACGACCAGTTAAATTGTCTGTTGGTTTCTTTCGGTTTTACAATTCCAATCACACGCGGAACTGGCTTAATAATAACTTCAAGTCCAATTTATTCTTATGCACTAACTTTCTATTTTTACTAACTTAACTTTTATTCACAATTTTTCAAAATAAGATTTCGATTTAATTTTCACTACGATGATTGCAGCTGATGATAACTGAAGGCGATAATTATGGTAGGCGATTATGACGGAAGGCGTCGTGTTAACAAAGAACAGAGCAAGATCGGTTGTCCGTCGGTTTCTAGATGGGTTCTCCATTTTATTTTGTTGCCGGAAGACTCACATCGCAATTTGCAGACGAGCGCCATGATGAATAAAGATTCTGTATTTGGTGCTAATGGTGCTGACGAACGACGAAAATCCGCACATAGATGTCGTGATAATACATTTCTTGGTATGCGAGCACACTGATAGTCAAATCAGTACTGATTGAAGTCAACAATTTAATTAAGCTCCGTATATTGTAAATCAGTTTCTTAAGCGAATTATCTACATATAACTATAACTGAGTCGAAATGATTAATTTGAACAACTTTTATTTTTTAAACTTTCTCACTCCTCTACCTCGTTTTGAAGGGCAGCGAGAACAAATAACTGTCAAAAAAAAGTTTGTTGAAATTAATATGAATCACTTGAACCCAAAACCTACCCCAATATACTGTTTTTATTTTCACAGTGTAAAGAAAACACAGCTCCAACCTTTCTTCCTTTGATTTCATATCACTTGTTAAAACAGACCCTCCCATACCTACTTCCCAGTAGGACACTTCATCATATTTGTTATCACCGGATTAGAGATTAGACGGAATTCCTTGCGCGCCTGGGTACATCATCATCGTTAGAGAAACAGATAGAGAAAAGTCCAAAAAAAAAACCGTGTCGAACGACCGAATATGTAGGACCATCAAAAGGAATAAATCACATACTTCCAGATGGGCTCGGGCAGCACTTTGACTGTGGCTCTGTGATACGGCGCGTCACGGCGCTACCCATAACAGGACTGCAGTCACCGTCAGACTCGTTTGTATAATTCAAGCTAAACCCAAAACCATCAGCATCAGTCCCCGATCGTCGCGGGTGATACCTGAATTGGTACCTTCACTGTTTCGCAGCGCCGAATTTCGGGTGGATGAACGGAAAGAGCAACAGTCGCTCATAAAGCAATTGAGGCTCGCTCGCCGCACCCCCCCACGGGCAGTCACTTTGACCGTTGCCTCCATTAGCTGCTGCTCCGTATCCTACTGTTGTTGGTGAGGATTATTTCACGCACAACACAGAAAATGACGCGTGTCTGGGGTATGGTCCCATTTTTTTATTCGTTCACCTTCGACTAAAAGGTTGATTTGAATATTTGCCGTGCCCTCTATATCGCCTAGTATGGCATCAACGGCGTCGTATCTTTCTCTTTTTGGATTTACGGTACCATTTCAGGTGTTTCTTGGGACAGATGCTATATTTTATCTCTTTTATTTTTGACTTATACGATCTTTATGGATCGGTAGCAACCTACTGGCTTTGGCGTGGGGTCATTTGAAATTATGACTAAGTGTGGTGAAGATGTTAATCTGCATATTGGTCGCGCTTTGCTAACAAACTTGTCTCGTTTCTCATTCCAGGTATGGATTTAATCGTGCAGAAGTTCGCTTAGAAAATTGTGAGTAAGACCGTTCGTTTAAATTGCTAACATTTTCCATTGCGTTCGATAATCACTCTCTAATAATCTGATCATTTTCCGGATAATCATGTCATCGTATAAATGCAATCATCCACCCCCACCACCCAGATCGAGATAATTCCGATAAGCGAGACTAATACCTGACGGTGTGACTAATGGTAGCTTAATGAAAACGTTCTTCTTTGCACTGAAAATCTTCATCTAATAAAGAAACCCGGCTTCGCCTGTAGAGAGCGCATAGAAGAAGAGCAACGAGTGCAACATTCACATGCATCATCAAGCTCTTACAGCACAGAGATGATAATGGCTTTTTTGGGGCAAGCCAGCACGGATGAAGGTGGCTGGTGCTGAAATTTTCCGATGAATCAGACTTGCGGTATGTTTATGAGTGGCGCAATTAAGAGGCGGCATCCTTATGCTTTTTCCTTTACGAACTTGCCCTGCAACTGCTCTTGTTTCTGCTACTGGAATGGCTAGAAGCAACGACGATGGTAATGATCATCATCATCATGGTACATAGCCTTCTTTGTTCGTTGGTTCGTGTTAGGATGTTTGTTTTCAGTAAACACTTGCCACAACAGAAGGAACTCCGGCTCGTGCCTTACCCCGTGCGCTAGAGGGCAATGATGGTCCGAGATTATGAGAATGCAAAATTGGTGGTGTTGTTTGGATTAGGACCGAAGGTTCTTGGTTTATTGTCTACTGAAGATTGATACAAATTAAATTGGGACATATTTGATTGAGGTATCTCAAGATAAAACCAAATCGTCATAAATCATAGAGATCACAAGAGGCGCCAACTTCAGAAAATTATGGGGGGGGGGGGGGGGGGAGGGTAGGTGGTAGGGTGTCAAAATTTTTCTTCAAAATAATGCACAAATAAAAATATCAGTATTTTAACCCTTATGGGATCGACAATAAACTATGAAGTTTCGTAATGTAAAACATGAAAAGGTACCCGGGTACCCTTCATGTTTTACATTACGAAACTTCATAGTTTATTTTAAAACAGGAAGCTGGAATTCTGTGACATCTTAATAAAAGTTAGAAGGCAACTTTTTGCATAAAAACATAAATAGTAGCAAGGGGGGCCGAAGGGAGGGGCATGGATTATTTTTTATCCCTTTAGTGATCGACAGGGTACCCGGGTACCCACCAAATTCAAATGATTATAACTCAATTATTGACCGATTTTATTTTTTTTGACACCGTAGGATTTTAAAACTTATTCGCTTTAAGGACATTATGAGCAATAACCATTTGAATTCATCTGGTTCCTGTAAATCCGGGTTTCCAGGGCTGTGTTCCAGTACGGAGACACCATTTTGGAACATCTATTGAATATCCAGGAATGGATGTCAAAATCTTTGGAATAATTCCTAGAAACTATTTCTATTCCATTGTGGGCCATATGCTCACTTGTTCCTGCAACGGCCATTCTGTAACAGGTTCCCGTGGTAACCCTGGCAATATGGGTATCACAATTCATGAAATTTCGCCAGTAGGATATTTCTCAACGTTTGGTAGCCATCTTATGATTTGTCCTTCGGACCTGTCTTTGCGGAACTGGTTCCCGTGGGGCCTCGGGTGGCCATGAACAATTTCAGTAGAAAACCCTGGCAATATGGGTATCAAAATTCATGAAATTTCGCCAGTAGGATATTTTTACAAACGCTAGGATAAATTCAATCATATGCGGTTCTCTCTTGAAGTAGTCAACAATATTTGAGATATTCTCAACACGCTTGTCAGCTTCCTTCAAAGTTTGCAAAAACATTTCCCGATGCAGCAGCAAGCGTTTCGGATCGACATCACCCTCATAAAAACTCAGAATTTATGCTTTGTTTGCGTCGTCTCCCAGCAAAGACTTTTCAATTTCCAGGAGGAACTCAAACGATTCAGTTTTAAATCGAGCGTCAAGTGATTCCAGAACCTTGTCAATAATTTCCCGATACTGGGATTCATGAATCTCTTAAACCAACTCTGCGATTGATTCTCTTTTCTGTGATTGTTCGTCTGGATCGAATCGTTTTGGCCCCCACCTTTTTTGCGGCAACTTCGGAGATCCTACCTCGGCCGTTTTGCCTGATGATACTCTTTCCCAAACCTCGAAAAACTCCTTTTTACAGAAGTTCAAACATGCCTTCAACGTTTCGATCATTTGGTATGGACTTACAGACTTCTTCAGTGTCAAGCACTCGACACTGAAGAAGTCTGTAAGTCGCAGACGAAATAGGCCTATGTGTCAAAAGAGAAGCTTCCTATAGTGGAATTTAAAAGAATTTGCTCGCGTTTACTAGTGATAATTTTGAAAAAGTGCTTCAATATTTTATTTTTATTTTTGTTAAAGTGATCATATGAAGTGTTAATTTTAAGGAATCTCAGCTTGCAATTCATTTTTGCCACCAGCCATATTCCTTGCTCCGTCATAATACTGCGCTCTACAGTTGGACATCGGCAAATCAAACCGGATAAGTATATGCTTGATGACGGAATAAAGCGTGGCGGAGGTTGTACATTCCACCTCATAGAATCCAAGGAAAATCTCTTCGGCTTCCAAAGGATTTCTGGCAAAACGGATGCAAAATAAAAAATGCTCCTTCCGTGAAACATCCGCTGTCTCGTCGCATATAATATCATAGTAAACAGCTAACTTTACCAACTCAAGGAGTTTCCGAAGCAGAGTATGGCTAAGAAGCTCGAGAATTTCGTTTTGGATTCTATGGCTACACCAAGTATACCATTCACGTTTCAACCACGATTTCCCCTGCATCTTCACTGCGCAAATTCAAGAAATTTACGAAATTACTTGCGTCATCATTGTGACCACGGATTGCTAGACCCTGAGAAGTTCAGTACAACAACTATGAAAAGATCTTTTTCAAATACGCCCGGATAACAATCATTTCTCTCTTTTTTTGGTCAGAGATCTGCGGACAAACGTTTACTGATGCTGGCAAAGCATGAAGTTTCATCACTGCTTCCCTGTGACACATCGATTGCTCATGCAGTTTGAACTTTTCCACTCCCTTTTCCAATTATTGAAACCCGATTTGATGAAAATTGTTTCCTTCTTAGAGGGGAACGGCAGACCCATCGTATGAAAAATTTCACGACATGTGGAGCACAGCACAATGTCGTTCACCGAGTCGTTTTTTTTAACTCTTTATTTGTTCCAAAATTATTCATATTTACATTTCATGTTAATCTAGGTGCTCCAGCTACTACCGTAACGTATCAACCATAATTGTTAACATATGTACCTCATTTTGTTTACATTGTTCATGCCTTAGCAGTTCAGTATTTTAAACAGGTTTTTATTCCTGCATGTCAGTATAACAATAATAATCTTAAAACTAAAAACAAACTAAAATTAACTTAATTAAGCATAAAGAGAATTAATCATTGCAATAGAAGATTGCAACGATTTTTGTCTGAAATTATTAATTATTTTGTTGGACATTTGTTCTAAAGTCTCAACAGAAATTGTATGTACTTCGTTAGTACTGTACCAAGAAGGCAGCTTCAAAATCATCTTCAGAACTTTGTTCTGAATCCTTTGAAGTGTTATTTTCCTGGTAGCACAACAACTAGACCATATTGGAACAGCATAAAGCATGGCCGGTCTAAAAATTTGTTTAAATATTAGTAGTTTGTTCTTCAGACAAAGTTTGGATTTTCTGTTTATAAGAGGATATAAACATTTTATATATTTATTACATTTGGCTTGAATGCCTTCAATGTGATTTTTAAAATTTAATTTTTGATCAAGTAATAGACCAAGGTATTTCACTTCGCTTGACCAGGAAATTGGAACACCGCTCATAGTAGTTTTCAAAAAAGAAGCTCTACGTTTATGTGGGAATATTATTAGTTGAGTTTTGGACGCGTTGGGAGAAATCTTCCATTTCAGTACATAAGAAGAGAAAATGTCCAAACTTTTCTGCAGACTCCTGCAAATGACACGAAGACTTCTTCCTTTAGCGGAGATGCCTGTGTCATCGGCAAACAAGGATTTCTGACAACCCTGAGGCAAATCAGGGAGGTCGGAAGTAAAAATGTTATATAGTATCGGCCCAAGAATGCTACCCTGAGGAACTCCAGCTCTAACAGGTAGTTGATCAGATTTGGAATTCTGATAATTTACCTGCAGATTTCTGTCAGTTAAATAATTTTGAATTAATTTTATAATATAGAGCGGAAAATTAAAGTTTTTCAATTTAGCAATCAAACCTTCATGCCAATCACTGTCGAATGCTTTTTCTATGTCTAGAAGAGCAACTCTAGTTGAGCAGCCTTCAGATTTGTTTGAACGAATTAAATTAGTAACTCTCAAAAGTTGATGAGCAGTTGAATGGCCATGGCGAAATCCAAATTGCTCATCTGCAAAAATTGAGTTTGTATTGATGTGAAGCATCATTCTATTCAAAATTAGCTTTTCAAAAAGTTTACTGATTCACCGAGTCGTAAAAAATCCATGGGAAGCTTGTTGTCCATCCTGGTACGAATCGCCGCTTTGGCACACTTTTTGCATTCACACATTCAGCGGTCGGGACATCGACGGAGGCAATCGAGACAACAGATGTTCCTTCTGCTCGATCCGTATGCGTGGGATTCGTCGGGGAATCAGCAACAGCATCCTCGGAGGTTTCCTTTTTCGATAGCTTGATCGGAGACTTGTACATTTTGACGATGAAATCGAGCAGCAGCTGACAAATTTTCTAAATTTAGCACAGTCTTTAACTGCTTAGATTTTTATGTTATACTTACTTCCGGATGGATAAATTTTCAGCGTAAATTTCTACGAAAAAAAAAACAACGTTGCTTCAAAAAGGAAAGCAATTGATAAATCAGTACAATCAACCGATTGATTCAAGAATGTTATCTGCACCAACGCTGAAAGCAGAATGAAATCCCAATCAGAAAGCTCTCCTATATAAATTTAACAAAACAAAATAAGACAGAACCAGTGGAAATAGAATGGATTGTGTGTTAAGCTTAAATTTGAAATGCCGATTGACGTGGATTATGAATTCATGATACAGCCTTCGAAAATGGACTATTCGATGCAAATTTTATTGAAGGGAGGGGGGGGGGGGGGGGGGGGTGGTAGCGAAATGATACATCACCCCTCCCAAAAATTATTGGGGGATCAAAAAGTGCCCCCCTCCCAAGTTGGCGCCTATGGTTATCACGAATAAAAGTGGTTTATGATTAATTGAAAGATAATATTTTAGAAAAGGTTATTATTTTCGTTTCACAAAAATTGTTGCTTTTGTTTAATGCTATCATCGCACAGGGATGATGATATGTCCTACCACTCATTGTAGCACGGAAACTAACTACGTCAGCAACGGACTCTCCTCTATGTTTGACTTGAGCAAGTTTTAATAATCACTGGTTTTCTTCATCACGTCATTGTATGATGAGGCAAAAACGGTTTGGATGGATCGATAGGCCACTTCACATATCTCTATCCAATTACAAGATTAAACAATTGTTCAAAAATGCGAGCTATAAAACTAGAGGATGCCTCAGTGGGTGGGCCGAAGAGCCCGCCCTTTATTAACTAACTTTTAACAACGGAGAGTTAGCATTCCCACACTCCCAATCCGATTCGCTTCAACCCGGTGCTCTGATGGTCCCTATCATATCTCTATTATATTAATTTAAACGTAAGAGAAAACAATATATGTATGTACAAAATATATCTGACATACATTGGTTTGTTACTGAAAAGAAATATGTGGTACGTAAAAGCTGAAGAACAGAATAGATCATGATGTAGAAGGAGATGTTCGCTCATCACCATGAGGCACCAAGAGGGGACAGTAATGTTTGCTAGCATGACAGATATGAAGAGAAGGTGTTGAAAATTTCGTCAGTGCACGGTAGGTTGGAAATAGAATAGAAGTATTGAAAATTGAGCGAAAGGGCATGAGTAAAGGGTGTATTCGATAAAAATGGCACACAAAAAATCTTCTGTAACTTTTGAATCGTATGAGTAAAAAACCTAGAAATTTGAGTAGATCTTATCCATAGTGTATTATTTACATCTGCCAAGTTTCATAGTTATACATTCAGTAGTTCCAGTCATGTCGTCGAAACAAGAAATTGTCCGTGAGAAAATGTTGTGCACTCACAATCAAAATCCAGGGGCGTCCCACCGGTGGATTGCTAAAAGGCTTGGAATTGCAAATACAACTGTGTCTCGTGTAATAAGAACCTTCAAGGAGCGTCTGAGTGTCCAAAAGAAGGAAGGAAGTGGTCGTAAAAGTGGTCCAATGGACAGTAAAATGGCCAGGAAAGTCATACAACAATTCAAGAACCGTCCAAACATATGAATTCGAGATGTCACTAAAAAGTCTAAGGTGTCAGTCGGTTTTGTGCAGAAAACCATGAAGCGTGCTGGGTTACATGTTTACAAAGTGCAAAAAGCCCCAAACCGGAATGAAAAACAAAACATCACTGCGAAAACCCGCGCCCGGAAACTTTACACGAAGCTGCTCACCAAATCCGGTTGCATCGTGATGGATGACGAAACATACGTCAAGGCCGACTTCCGTCAACTTCCTGGGCAAGAATATTTCGTTGCCAAGTCGAAGTTCGATGTTCCGGAGGATGTTCGAAAGAAGAAACTATCGAAATTTGCAAAGAAGTTTCTAATCTGGCAGGTGATTTGCGGATGTGGTGAAATAAGTGCTCCCTTCATCACTTCCGGAACAATAAACGGTGCGATTTACACGGAAGAGTGCCTCAAGAAGCGTCTCTTGCCATTCATTAAGAAGCACAAAGGATCAACTCTGTTTTGGCCTGATCTAGCATCCTGCCACTACGCTCGAAACGTATTGGAGTGGTACCGAGCCAACGGAGTCAATTTTGTGCCAAAGGATATGAACCCACCAAATTCACCGGAACTTCGTCCAATTGAAAAATTCTGGGCAATTATGAAAACGGAACTTCGCAAACATCCCAAAACTATAAAAACAGAGCTAGAATTGAAGAAAATTTGGGTAAAAACAACAAAAACACTGGGAAAATCGGTTGTACAAAATTTGATGGGTGGAGTGAAAAGGAAGGTGCGGGCATTCGGGATGGGAGACGAAATTGAATAAAACAAATGTTGTAAATCAAAACTCATTGGTAGTTCTTCATTCCCTGAAAATTTCAAGAAAATCCGATATTCAGTTTAATTTTGATGAGTATATATGTGTGTGCCATTTTTATCGAATACACCCTCTAAAGTAGTACTCGAACCAAGGACGTTACCATTGCCTAACATCCCACTGCGGGGTAGGTCAAGGCACGGACGAACATTACTGTCCACTCTTGGTGCCTCATGGTGATGAGTGAACATCTCTTTCTACATCATAATCGTTACTCCACGCACGGAAAATACAAACATAACAATTAGAGTAAGAATAGATCATTCCAATTATCATGGATAAAATATGTACAAAAAGATATTTTTTTCTCTCTGTAAGCAACACATTATTTTAAAAGCCATGTTTTCAAAAGCTTTCATTATGCCGTTTTCGTTATTTATCATAGATATAGCAATTTGAAAGATTGAACATCCTGGTTTGATAGTTTCTGACCTAAATGGAATATCTTAAATTAATACCACTAAACAAAAATATTGGAATACAATACATTACAATACTGGGCTCCGTCATGCCAGCATTCTAGGAAAATAGAAGTTGAAGCTCCGAAGTTCAATTTTAATGTAAATGAATGCTGAAATTCTGAAAAACAAATTGAGCCATTTATGCTTGTCATGTTCATTGTTGATGTTTAGCTTGGGTTCATCGGCTAGAAAATGCCGCCTGTTTTCATTGATGTCGGTAATACAATCAATACAGAAGTATAAATCGGTATTTTAGTGGACCAACCACTTCCCTGGGTGAAGGCCAACATCTCTGAGTATCAATATGTTGTCCTACAATAGTACGGAACAACATGTCACACGTCAAATCGGACTCAACGGTGGCTGATGGAAAACATGAAGTTTTGTCCAAACAATGTGTGCCCCCCCTAGAAGTCCGAACCTTAACCCGTTGAATTATTCGATTAAGACGTATATTGTAGCAAAAGCCTGCACAAAAACGCGCACATGGCTGTCGATATCGAAAGAAAACACAGTTTTAAAAATCCAAGCACAATTAAACGACATTGTTTGTTAACCTAGGCTTCCATTTTCTGTGGTATAAATTTCACGGTGTTTCGTGCAATGAGTCAAAAGTTGTTCCAGATGGAAGCCGAGAAGAGAGAAAAAAGTCTGCACACTCACGTTGATAATCCAACGTGGTCCGTAATAAAAATCGCAAAAACGTTGAAAATCGCCAAATCGCCGTGTATGATGAGCCCAAACGTTTCAGAGAGCGAAAGAGCCTGGATCGAGTGCCTAAAGGCAAGCGTCGTAGTGGAACATATTACCGCAAGCTGAACCAGAAGATGTTGAGTACCGTCAGAGCAAACCCTGGACTATCAGATAATGAAATCGCACAAAAATACGCTGCTGCTCACAGTACCGTTCGAAGAATCCGTTTGCGAGCAGGATACCGTTCTTATCGAGCCAGCAAGCAACCAAACAGAACGTTGAAGCAAAGTTTCGTCACCAAAACTCGAGCTCGGAAATTATACCAGCAGGTTTTGACGAAGTACCAAGGTTGCCTGCTCATCGACGATAAAACCTACGTCAAAATGGATTTGATCCTGGCCAAAAATTCTACATGGCGACGGCACGAGGAGATGTTCCTGCGAAGTTTAAGTTTGGACAAATTTGCCAAAAAAAAACTGATGATTTGGCAAAGGATATGCAGCTGCGGAGCAGTGACCAAAGTGTTTGTGACGAATAAGACGATCAACTCGAAGCTGTACAAGGAAGAATGCCTCAAAGACCGCGTACTACCTTTCATTAAAGCTCATAAAGGTCCTATGAAGTTTTGGCCAGATTTGGCGAGTTGCCACTACAGCCGGGAAGTCATCCAGTGGTACCGCGATAATAACGTAGATTTCATCGAAAAAAACAAAAATCCACCCAACTGCCCGCAATTCCGGCCCATCGAGAGATTTTGGGCAATAATGAAGCGGAAGCTTAAGAAAGGTGGAAAAACGGCTCGGGACGCGACTCAGATGACCAAAATGTGGAACAAATGTGCCAAGGAAGTTGACTCCGGAAGTGTGTAGCGTTTGATGGGAGGAATAAAGGAGAAAGTGCAAATTTTCATTAGAAACGAAGAGACATGATTTGTATTGATATTTTTTCCTTAAAGAACAGTGAATTACCTTTGTTTTGATGCATTAAACTTATCTGTACGTCAATTTGTTACCGAGATACAGATGATTTTATTATTCCGAATTCTTAATGGACATAGCTTTAACAATTAGAATCGAAAACTTAGGCACTGTAAAAATGCCAACCAAAAGCAACATTATGAAAACTTAAACATTGGATTTTAATTTTATTCATTTTGTTGAAAGAAATATAAACATAATAACTCCGAGATTTAGTAGTTTTTTTTTCCAGGTTTTTTTTTCTTTTTCTGTAGAGCCAAACCCCAACTGCATCGATTCATTAGGATTATTGTTGTATGACCCATATTTGATTTGGTGCAAGTCAAATATCCTGTCACAATTAAGGTGTGATGGACATTGGTTGACATAGCCCCTGATCTCAGTTAGGCTTGATTTGTTTCATAAAGTCTAATACCCTACCAGGATCGTTTTGCCAAATTTCAGGGGGCTCTAGTAACCCCTTTCCAAATATTGACATCCTTTGATTGAATAATGCTCCACAGCTGCAGATTATATGTTCTGCTGTTTCAGTTTCAAATTGGAAAAAACGGCATTCTGTAGAATGAATTCTACCAATTTTATTTAGGTGATACCTACTCGGGCAGTGACCAATCAATAAACCAGTAATTCACGTCATTCAAACCCTCTACAGCTCCATCCCCAGGCGGATTGAAGCCGTCCTGAAAGTGAATGGAGGACCAACTCTCTACTAATAAAACCCACTCTGTTCTATACTCAACCGAACAGCTTATCCGAACCAAAGCTAAATAAATTCAGAGGTACCTGGAAGCTGGATCAGGCTAGCCAGTGAGTCTAATAGTCCATATTTTGTGGTAAGATCATAATTGATCCTTGCTACAGGTTCCCCCAAAAATGTTCTGGGAGTGGCCAATGTAGCCAATGGCTTTCTCAAGTCTATCAAAATCATAATTATGAAAAATCATTTAGATAGAGCTGCCGCACGGTATGTTTTGAAGTAAAAGCGTAAATGGTCACTAGTACAGGTTCCCCCGGGGACGTTCCGGTGGTTCCGGGAGTGGCCAATATGGTCAAGGATCCACTTTAAGTTTAAAATAAGGTTTGTGATGAAAAACCAAGAAGAAAGAGCTGTCACATGGCATGTTTTGAGTAAAATAAAGAGTTAACCGCATCCATCCCAAGTAACATTGCCAAAAACCATCCTGCTTTATTAGGCTTAATTAAGGTTTTATTAAAGCCACTAAAAATCAATTTGGTTTTATTATGGCACCAAGAGGTGCCAACAGGTTTCATTTTTTAGTCAGGTTTATGACAACCTACACAGCTTGATAACAACGATCTTAAAACCTTATTTCTTCAAATTACTTTTACTTCTATCAAAGGTTTTATTTCGACTTTATGAACTCGTAAAATGCTACTTTGAAATGCCGTTTTAGGACTGATTTATATTATCATATTATGGTCAGTTGAAAAAGCATTTTAAAACCATTTTTCCTCCAGTAAATGCATTAAACGGCAAATTGGCATTGAGGGTTTCAAAACGGCAAAAAACATGACCAAGTAGTTTTAAAGTAGCCATTGCGAAGAAAACTTGGCTTTTTGGAAAAGCTGTGATTTTTTCCAATCGCCATATTGAAATATAAGAAATAAATTAAGTGTGGAATAATTAGTGCACAAAATTTATATGTAATGCAACATGAACTGTAGATCGGAGACCAATTTTGGCATTTTGTTAGATTACCTTATTGAATTCCACCAATATTCAGAAAAATTCAAGATTAAAAATTTACCGAATATATTTGTGTTAATTTTGTTTTGTTGTTGTAAACTTACATAATTCCCGAAGCACATTAATCTTTAGCTTCGTGCCAATATACACCATAAAATTAAATGCGCATATGTTTGGAGCTTGATACGCTGTAAAAAACTCAATTTGTTTTGGATGTTTTGCCATCAAAAAAAATTTCCCGGCACTCTAAAACTTTTTTCTTCGATATTATTTACTGCTAAATGAATCAGAATAGCAGAGAATCGAACAAAGCAGAACAACAAAAACCAACCACGATATCACAGTGAAGTTTGACAGCTGTGGCCATTTTACCGTATGCTGGTTTTTATGGCAGCCAATAGGTTCTATGAAGGTTCTCAAGTGGTCACAACATCTATCACTAGAATATTTTCAAAATCTTTATGTTCTCATAAAGGTTTTATTAACTTTATAGAGTGGGCCATTTTGTACAAATTTCGGCTTTAAAGAAACATAGAGGAGGTGTTAATAGACAAAACCGTTTTGAATGTAGTTTTATCAACAAAGCCGGGAGGTGGCTATACGGCTGGAATAAAACTAAAATTGTTACTTGGGATATGACCCCTTAGAGCTCAAGGAGCTAATATACTTTTTTAAGACAAGGCTCAACATTGATGAATTTTTCAATAGTTTGTAGCTCGAAAACAACAATATTTTCCATTGAAACTGGTGCGTTGAAATACTTCCGATCGATTGGTGTAAAATTTTTGAAAACCTCTTGAGAAATGACTGAGATATTAATGCTCAAAACCTGCCCACTTTTCGTGACGGTCGCAATGCGATTTTCTTAAAAATTGTACTCCAGTATAGAAAACAAAGACGTAGTCCAACGTCAAAACGACGGTAAAGCACGATAATACAAGCAAAAACAGAATTTAGCACAAACTGACGCAGGTAGGGAAACATTCGCAGGTAGGGAAAAATCATCACCGTTTACAGCCAGGATCGTAATCTAACTCTTGGCTCTAGCTCCATCCCATTTAGTTTGTTTAAACGATCACGCCGATAGCAAAAAGCGCAATCGCCAACCATCACTGCTAACTGGTTCCATTTCCGTTTGCCACCTCACAGGAAAAAAGCCGTCAACAAATAATGACAATAATGGGCGATGACACGGGTGTGAAAAAGGATATTAACCGCTGGTATTTGGTGTGTATGTGTATGTGTGTCTGTACAATATCCAACAAAACCCTTGTCGCTTTGAGTTGCACGCTTCCAATTCCGGACAACTGCAACCATACCTCCGTATTTTTACCTACCGAGGGACATCAGGAAATGATTGGAAGGAAAAAAAGGAAGCAACCAGAGTGAAGGCGTCGTAATCATCATTATCGTTATCATCGTCAAAGCATTCCTCCCTCAGACACGAAGCTTTTTTTTTCTTCCCTGCTGAGTCGAGCGTAATGACCATTCAGATGGGAGCAATGTAATCGAAAAGAAAGGATTATAATCATATGATTACTGCCGCAGAAATATCCGATAATGACCACGTTGCTGTTGATAGCCTTTTATAACATTTCAAAAGTACAACATTGCAAACAACTTTAACCCCAATCTGCCAATTTACGTAGCCCAATCATTTCCGAACAGCATAGCATCCGTTGTAGGCTCGTAATCCATGATTGGTATTCTATATACATATGCCACCATCTAATTCGTCTGACATGTTCCGGCAGTTTGTAGATTTTGCGTGCACAATAAATCCAATTTCCCTCTAAACAACCCGAACCGCAAACAACCCATCGTGAGTCGCCCGCCCGTTGAGTCCTGAAAGCACAAGACAAACCTTGGGCAATCTTCCTCCTCCGTCCCCTCAGTGACTATTAGTTGCCCGTCAATCGCACGCACACGACCGCATAAACCAATCCCTATAACTTCTCCCGATAGATGATGATAATAATAATGATGACGAATAAAATAATTTGATTTATGATGCATGTAAAAAGTGTCCCGTGTCGTGCCAAGCCGTCGGTTGATCGTGACTTGGTGGAACGACAAATCGATGACACCGACCCACCAACCCATTCAGCTTTGTCTGCTCCGGGGGTGGTCGGCGGCTGCAACGGGGAGGAATGAAAACATCATCGTCATTTGGGAAGCGTGTTGAAAGGGGGAAGGTCGGGAGGGCAAGTGAGAAAATGTGCCGTCGGTCGTCATTGGTTAGTGAGTGATAGCAGGGAAAGTGGTCTGCATTTTGTACTCAAACACCGATCACCAGGACTAGGAACGTTACGGAGGAGAACGACAGTGAGATGCAAGATTGCTGCTGCTTGCTCGGACGGGACGGGATCAGCGCGCGAGAGAGAGAGTGTGTTGAACGAGTGGACGTTTATGTATTTATTATCGTGTTCGGATTTACGGCGAAGAATTATTACGATTCGTCTGTGCTCATGTCAGATATTTATGAATGCAAATGTTTAGTTTATAATCGTTCCATTTACCGCTGACAGAGAGCATGGACTACACAGCACATACTCACGAGCGTCGGGCGTGACATGAATTGATCACAACAACGGCGGCGGCGGCGGCGTGCGAGTGCCGTTGAAGCTTGTTTGGGCCGCCGCCGGCTGTTGGATTTGTAAGGCTTGGGTCGGACAGTAATTGATTGCCGTAAACCAAGGTTTGACGAGAATCTAAATTTGTTCGAACAGGTGAAAAGACAATTTATATGTGAATGAAACTCGGTGAACTTTATCAACGGCTGGTATTTGCATTTTCAATATGCTATCGATGGAAACGCATTAAATTCAGTACAGGACATTCATAATTTTCACGCAGACATTAGACATTAGAATAACATCTTAATATTCTTAAATAATTATGAATTTAGTTTACAAATGAAAATAAGATTTTTTTTTGGTTTTTTTTTTTAAAAATAAATAATAAAAAATAAATTTAAAAAAATAAAATTTAAAAAATAGTCACCAAAAATTTTCCTTGAGCCCGATTCTTTTCAAACTTTTTGGAAATAAAGTACTACTAAATGGTTAAGTTTTGACATCATTGGTTTATTGAACCTCTTCTCCCAACCCAAATGCCCGCACCTTTGCCTTGACCCCTTTCATCAAATTTTGGGCAATGATAGGACCGACTTGCTTACTTACTTTTAACCACATTTTCTTTAGTTCTAGTTCATTTTCTATCAGTTTTTGAGTTTTAACAAGCTTTGCCTTCATGATTGCCCAACATTTTTCAATTTTAAAGCAGGGGCGAAGTTCCGGAGTGTTTGGAGGGTTGACGTCTTTTGGTACAAAAACTACATTATTATCTTTGTACCAGTCTAAGACGGGCATAGTGGCAAGATGCCAAATCCGGCCAAAACAGTGTCGGGCCATCGTGAGATCTCAAGAAGGGCAGAAGTCGTTTTTGGAGGCAATCGTCCTTGTAGATTTGTCCGTTGACGGTCCCAGAGGTGATGAAGGGCTAACTCATTTTGCCACATCCGCAGATCGCTTGCCAGACAAGGAATTTTTTGGCGAATTTCGACAGTTTCTTCTTCCGTACACTCTCCGGAACGGCCAACTTAGAAGTGGCGACGTAGTGTTCCTGTCCTGGCATTTGTTTGGTGTCGGCTTTAATGTAGGTCTCATCGTCCATCACAATGCAGAACGGTTTTGTGAGCCACTCCCTGTACAATTTTCTTGCACGAGTTTTGGCCACCGAGTTCTATTTATCGCTCCGGTTCGGTGCCTTCTGGACCTTGTACACATGTAATCCAGAACGTTTCATTGTTTTCTGCACAAAACAAGCTGAAACTTTCGCCTTTTTCGCAACATACCTGATCGAAATGTTGGGATAACGCTTAAATTGGTTCAATACCATCCTGGCCTTCTCCGGATTTGATGTGCCACGTTTTTTGCCACTACAATTTTTCCGCTTGGTTGTCTTACGGTCCTTGAACGTTTTGATCACATGAGATACGGTTGAATGTGCGATTCCGAGCTGTTTTCCGATCCATCGATGAGAAGCGTTTGGGTTTTCGAAGTGAGTGCCCAACATTTGTTGGCGCACTATTTCTTCATTCGAAGCCATCACTGAAATCACTCGACCGATTTTCACGAAACCCATTTCACAATTGACACAACACAATGAAATACATTCAGTTAAAATTTCAATAATTTTTACTCACACGCTAAAAAGTTACGAACACTTGCGTGTGTCCAAATTTCATCGAATACAGTCTTTAAATAACACTTGTTTTCTGTATTATAAACGAGAGTTGAAGATCCTATAGATTTTGATTTGATTTTTTGACACACTATACAACAATACACACTATACAACAATTTGATGTCCAATCTGGTATGTGACAAACATTTGAATTGATAGCTTAAAACATAATGCAAATGGAAGATTCACTCGAGATGCACGATAACAAAGCTGAACTAGCCTTCAATTAACATCATTAATCCAAGTCAGAACCTGTTCTGGATGTGTTAAACTAGTTAAATGTGTCATGTTTAAATGTGCAGATTTTCCGTTCGGCAGCGCAATTAACTCTCTGGGCAGCAAATTGCTTAATTAGCTAGACAAATCACTCCATCTACTCTGAAAAATACGGATTTTGCAAATGAATTTCGACAACCTCCTTTGAAAGGTACTAAAGCGGTGACTGAAGCTACTAAGATCTGTGTCCACAGTAATCCAGTCACCTCGAAACATAAGTTAAACACAAATTTTGCATTATATTTCAATTGTTCTATTTTTTTTTAGATTGAAGGGATATGATTAAACATTTCATGAAGACAAAACAAAGTCATTCGGAATTTGCATAAAAGTTACAAACTTTTCGTTTAACTCCATCCATTGCGATAAATTTCTTTTTGTTTTTCGTCAAAGACTCCCAGTTTTACCTCAGCGAATTTTGTCCCTCCTATGTGCACTGTTTCAAAAGTGACAGTGATTTTAAGGTGTCCGTATCAATGTGGATGCTACGTTGTTCTGATAGTACCTCTCTCGAATTCACCCAAGAGGGAAATAGGAAGTTCCACTGAGCTGATCCGTTAAAAAAAATTCCAGTCATGAAAAAAAGATCAAATTTAGGAACTTTTTTCAATGAAGCGAATCTAACATTGAGAGATTATCTCCTGTCTCGCTCTCTTTCATGTATTACAGCGTCATTATAAAACTTTTGAGAGATTTTTTTAGTACAGATCGAAACACAACAGGGCTGGCTAGCATACTCTACAAACAATAGAATGATTGGAATATGAATGAAAAAGAAAGTAAACAAAGAGAATCTCTCAATGTAAGATTCGCCCTGATGAAAACAG
Organism: Aedes koreicus; assembly: GCA_024533555.2. NCBI lineage: Eukaryota > Metazoa > Arthropoda > Insecta > Diptera > Culicidae > Aedes > Aedes koreicus. Next base: position 570,204 of record JAHHFK020000533.1, read on the forward strand.
TCCCTAGAAATACTAGTCGTATGAGCTTTATCTCATACAAGATAAGAATGCCTTCAAAACAATGCGATAATGCTTAGAGTGGATACTTCGCCTGAAGGGATACTATTTCACGAATTCAAAGATATAGGTTAAACTAACATCCCAAGTAACAATTCAAATGCTAATTGGTTTTATTCGTGTTTTATGGTAGTTTTATGGAGCATTATGGAGATCATCTGGTTTTATCAGGGCATTTTACAAGTTAAGGTGGTTTTAATTGATAAATTTAAGATAAATTACGTTATACGTCCGTTATTTTTTGCAACGAATCAAATGAAATGGTGCAATGTGTCGTGGGTTCAAAACCCCAATGCATAACTCATGGTATTTGATTTTATGCCAGTTGTGCAATTTAACCCTAAGTGTTAGTAGTGTGTTATGTGGCGCACCCCCGTGGAAATACAGCGTAGTACTTTCGACGTAAGGTTTAACGTGCACTACGATAGTAAAATGTTATGCTATTGTTAAATTCTCGTTGCAAGTAAAAATTGGTGTATCATCTGAGCGAAAATCTCTTTTTCTCATGATCTATACGTTAAATCTAAAGTCGGAAGCAGTGCGCTGTAATCGCTCAGTGATCCACTACACAGCGCACTTCTTCCGACGTTAGATCCAGCGTATTGATCAAGAGAAATATAATGTTTCGCTCAACTGAGCCGTCGCGCAATATTATTATCTGTTATTCTTCCCAAACCATTGGTAGCATATTCAAATTAGAGTTTTTTTTGGTTCGTATCGACTTACGCTGGTGAGTAAAAACAATATATTATAAGCTGTAATTATGACTAAGAACAACAATTATGCATAGACACTTTTGATTTGAACGTTCACATTTTCTTTGTTTATGATGTGCCTTCTTCACACTGGTTTTATGGCTATCCTACGAAAGACTTGTTTACCTTGAGCAATTCAAACAAGTTTTTTTTCAAGCGTAACTCATCTTTTTCGAGAATAGAACAAATAAAGATGAACTTATCGTGCTCCTCAAAAAAGCTAAGAAAAGTCTTGCTCAAGAAATATTAGTTTTATTTGCGTTTTATGGTAGTTTAAGATAAAACCATTGAAAAAATGACGAGCGTGGCTAATCTGGATTCCTTCGGAATGGTAGCCATTTACATATGTATGCAACAAAACTCTCGTTTTTACAATGCTACGAGCAAAGAATGCTGTTTAAAATAAATTTTGAAACTTAAAATGGATTCTAGACACAATTTATTCAAGATTTAACAAATTATCAGCCTTGTCAACAAATTGTTGAATTTTCAAGTATTTTTTATTTTTTAAATGTTCTAGCAATCAAATAGTGGCGCATTAAAATTTTCGAACGTTTATGTTATAATACACCAATAAACTGAATTTTGCATGACAAATAATCAATTGCAGGCAAAAAACACATGCATTTATGGTCAATTTTACAATTCATTTACATGCGTATCCACTTTGGAAAAGAAATATCATACGAATATCGATATTTTTTTTTCTTTAAAAGCTTCCAGTCAACTATAAAAAAAAAAGTCCCCATTCATCAGAACGAATCGAAAAATGAAATCTTCGAAACATATCTGTGACGGACTGCAAGTGTTCTTTAAGAGGAAAATCATAAAACTATCGAAACTTGTGGTAGTTTTATCATAGTTTTAAGCATGTCTTGAATGTCATTACAAGTATGTACCAATGAAACTATCAAGTTTTAAGTGAACCTTGGGAAATAGTCTTGAGAACCTCCTGTAGTATGGGCATTTTTGAACTTACGAGGGTTTTCTGGCTGTTTTTGTGATTTTGTGGAATTTTTTTTTTTTTTTGGGGTTTTTTTAAATGAGTCTTGAAAACTTCTTCGAATGTGAATGTGTGTATATGTGTGCATACACCGTGTTCAATATATTCTAATACAAAATAAAACTCTATTTATTCCAAATCGATAATCTAGATTTTATTGATAACTTTACCCTTTATATTGTATTATAATACTGATCAACTACAGCATATGTTTTGGAATGACACCATCTTTAACCTTCTTGACCAGCTCCAGACGTTTTTCGATACCGTCACAGGCGGCACGCACGACTTCCATCGGCATTTCGTCCCAGATTCGTTTGTTTACGGTTTTGAATTTGTTCATATTAGACACCCTGTGGTCATTTACCTTCGCCAGCATGTATGACCATACGAAATAATCCAAGGGACTCAGATCTGGTGAACTAGGAGGCCATCCATTCTTGTCCAAAGCCAGTCGGTCAAATTTTCTCGGCACCAGCCCTGAACGAGATTTGCAGTGTGTGATGGCGCTCCATCCTGCTGAAATACATAGTGATCATCTCCAAACACCTCTTGTACATATGGCTTGACAACTTTCTCCAAAACTTCCTTTTTATAATATACGGCATTCACTTTAACACCTTTTTTCGATGAAAACCAGTGATAATTTGCCTCGCTTGCAAATTTCTCCCCAAACCATCGCTGACGCAGCACTTTGGAACCGTATATCACTCTCTGGAACAGTTCTCGAAGAGAGAGCCCACAATCTGTCGTTCTGAACATTGTGGGATTGCTGCAAGACGAATAACTTTTCGTCGTAAAAGATAAATTCTTCCCCATCGTGCCGCGACAAAAGCAGACTTGCTCTTTCGAGTCGTTTCTGCTTGGAAGGTTCCGAGACTCCGTGAACCTTACGTTTCTTGAAAGCTTGGAATTCGAGGTCATTTTGCAGTATATTGTGCATTGACGATCTTGAAACATTCAGATCTGCGGCCATTTTACGTACAGAGCGCTGTAATTTTCGTCTAATCCGTTCCCTGACCACATTAACAACTCGTGCAGTCCACACCGTACGAGTACGACCGGATCTCTTCCGGTCATCCAACGAGCAGGTGTCACGGTACCTTCGGATGGTTCGGTACACAAAATCCCGCTTTACTCCAAGGTTTTTCAAATTTCTGAAAATAGCGCCCGGGCGCTCACCTTTCAAAAACTTTTTTATCACCACAGCACGAAACTCCTTCATCGCTGGGCGGCGAATGAAAACAATCGGACATAACCTAAAAGCGTTTGCATAAACATAGTGCAAAACTGCACCAACACTTACGTGAAGCATGTTGAGTTTTTGCACGACACCAATGCAAGGAAAAAGTGTATGAGAATATATTAGACACGGTGTAGAGTTTGAATTATTCGACGGATCGCTAAAACGTTTCACGTAACTCTCCACCTTATTTCGTGGTACAACAAGTTTACATTCTTGTTACATTCAGTAAAATGGCGTCGAATCAAGTGGAAGTGCACAAACGCATTTTGTACGAACTGCAGCAAAATCCAAATTTAACGGTACGCGATCTTGTCAAGAAACTAAAACTACCGAAAAGTACCGTGCTTTGTATTTGCGAATCATTTGACCAGCGCTTGACATTGGATCGGAAGTTTGGAAGTGGAACAAATCGAAAAGTATGCTCCCGACAAATGGACAAGAAGGTGGTAGCCATTATTGAGCAAAATCTCAATCTTTCTGTGCAAAATGTGGCTCGCAAAGTTGGGAAGTCAAAATCATACGTACAAAAAGTGAAGCAGAGGCAAGTACTGAAGGCGTACAAAGTGAAAAAGGTGCCCAATCGTGATGACAAGCAAAATTTCACTGCAAAAAGTGGTGCTAAGGAGCATTACACCAACTTTTTGCAAATATTTTCTTGCATCACAATGGACGACGAAACATACGTAGTCGAAGACTTGAAACAGCTTCCGGGTTTGGCTTTTTACACCGCAATGCAAAGGAACGTCGTTGCCGAGCATTTCCGGACAAAGAAGGTGTCCAACTTCCCGAGGAAGTATTTGATTTGGCAGGCCACATGTAGTTGTGGTCGAAAATCTAAAAGTTTCATCTCTACCGGCAGTATCAATAAGGATCTGTACGAGAAAGAATATCTGCAAAAGCGGTTGCTACCGGTTATCAGAAGCCGCGACTCTCCAGCTCTGGTTTGGCCTGATTTGGCTTCTTGTCACTATGCGAAATCCGTCCTGGAATGGTATGATGTACAAGAGGTCAAACACGTGCCAAAAACAGCCAATCCACCAAATTGTTCAGAACTTCGCCCAATATAGAAGTACTGGGCTCTAGTTAAGCGGAAACTATTCGAAACTACACAGATAAAAAGAAACATTGAATTTTCTGCGTTATCTAATGCACATAAAGGCACTGCTAGATTTGTCAGAAAATAACGGGATATTTCATGTAAAGTTAAGCCAAATAACGCCTGAATCTAGCCTGTTGTATGAAATATTGCGAACATTGTTGTATGGCTCATGAAAGATTGCAAACAATTTCGTTGTTTACGCCTCCTTTGGCTTGAAATCAAACGAGGGGAAATTTTACGCACTTGTTAAAATTCATTTTTTTTTCTGTGTATGAAGAAAGCAAATGGTACCAATGATTTCAAGAGAAGATGGAGAATCGTCGCGGTGGGCGTATCTGAGCTCTTCTAAGTGAAATGTCATTTGACTCCAGTGATTTAAAACAAAAGATGTACCTTGTGGATTTTCACAACGAATCAACTGCAGATGGTGATTCTTGTTGCATGCTTTTTACAGAGATATGAAAAATATGTTTGTTTTCCTTGTAGTTAGACCAATAGGAGATGTTTTTGAAATTGGATGGGTCCGTTTTTTCAATCGATATTTAAAAAAGGTCAAGGAGAATTCATAAGCAAATTCATTAGCTTCACAACGAGACTAACTGTCAAACTCAATAAGTGTTTACATCTGATAGTTTGA